>OZ012709.1:29922262-30444559 GCA_963942595.1 Cylloceria caligata | reverse complement strand
GTTTTGACGTGTTTCTCCATATCTCTTAGGCACGATGAGATATCGCCCTTGTTTTCGCTTGCAAATGTTACTCATACAAATGTCTAAAAACTAATTTCAGGATTTTAGAAATTCCACCCCTTAGGGGGTGTAAAAGGGTTACATATGATTTTACGTATTTACAAACAGAATTCTGCAAAGCATAATTCAGCATTTTGCCCTCATCGGCCGTAAAGGGCCAAATCCATATTAAAAAAATCAAATAAATATGCATAAGACTGTATAAATATATAAAGAAGAAAAACAAGAGATCTAACAGTCATTATATGACTGTTCATTTCGTAGAAATGGGCTTAAGGCGCACTATTGCCGAAATGCTGTCGTCTTCGATAAATATTTTATTTATTAACAAGTGTGTGACATCTCGATTTCGAGTGTATCGAATCGACAGAAGTCTCTTTTTCACGGTGATATGTTGTTGTCCGTTGTGGCTACATTCGTGTCGACAGCATTAATCTGTCAAAGGGCAATTTCTGACCAAACGAGCAACAGAGCGTACGAGCAAAAGAGCGAGCAAGCGAGATCATTATCTAATATCATTATCATTATCATTTTGAAGAAAATAGTGTTTCCAAGGGATATATTTGGAGAGAAGTTATTGTAAGTAAAAAATTAAATAATATTTTTGTGTGCTGACGACGATGATGGAGACGATGACAAAAAAGATGACGCTGGCCATAGACAGCAAACCTAAATGATACAGACGTGTAGTAGTGTCGCAGAAGGAGTTTAATAAAATTCAAAATTTAATACATCGTCGTCGTCGTCATCGACTCCATCATCGTCATCGTATTTATAGTCGTAGTCCTTGTCAGTGTCGTCTTTTTTGTCACTGATCTGAAGATAATTCGAAGTCTGCGGTAGCGACGGCAACCTTCTTTATTTATTTATTTATTTCTTAGCAGTGCTTTTGCATTGAAATAATAATAACAGCAACAATAATTGTTCGAATATACGTTAAGGACGTAGCAAAATAAAAAACTATCTTTTCAACCCTTTTGTAAGCATGAAGGAGCTAACCAGCCACGAGTTACGATGGCTAATTGTTCATTCGTTATATTTTTCTTTCATATGTGCTCTAACACGGTTGCTGTACCGGTTCGAGAGTCAAAGGCACAGTCGAAGGGCGACGGTTTAACGCTATAACAGTTTCTCAGAGCTATAAAGCGTACATTTTGATACCAATTATATACGTTTTTGTGCGGATGTAATTCCGCTTAGATGCTCCGACGAATATAATATCACATATCCTTCCATGTAATATAATTTGCATGCATTGATTGACTTGTGATACTCATACATATGCAAAGAAACCATCACTGTTCTCACATTTACTCGAGTATAAACAAATTTGCGCCATAATATTCATTTTTTTAAACATTAGAACCTAACAGCTTTAAAAATAAATCAATGCCCGAGACTCTTTACCAATATGGAGGCTCTTTACAATAATTAACTCGATGTAAAAAAATGAATGCATAATTCAGCATTTTGCCGTAATCGGCCCTAAAGGGTCAAATCCAGATTAAGTTAAAAAATAAAAAAAATCAAATAAATATGCATAAGACTGTATAAATATATGAAAAAGAAAAACAAGAGATCTAACAGTCATTATATGACTGTTTATTTCGTAGAAATGGGCTTAAGGCGCACTATTGCCGAAATGCTGTCGTCTTCGATAAATATTTTATTTATTAACAAATGTCAACGCGTGTAGCTTTGTATAGCCGGACAGACAGACAAACATTCATCTTATATATAAAAAAAATGAATGTTTGTCTGTCTGTCTGTTCATCTTATATATAAAAAAAATGAATGTTTGTCTGTCTGTCTGTCCGGCCATACAAAGCTAAACGCGTTGACCGATTTCAACCAAACCTTACACGAATGTTGTTGAAGACCAAAGGAAGGCGACTGTATATATCGTACCCCTGAAAACCACCCCCTTCATCCCCTAAAAAAAGATTCTTAGTAAAATCTACACGCCTTCACCGATTACAACCAAACCAAGCACAAATATTGCTAAGAGCCTAAGGAAGGTCACTGAATATATCTCACCCCTGAAAACCACCCCCTCCATCCCCTAAAGAAAAATTCTTAATAAAATCCACACGCTTTCACCGATTACAACTGAACCAAGCACAAATATTGTTAAGAGCCTAAGGAAAGTCACTGGATATATCTCACCCCTAAACCCCACCCTCTTCACCCCCTAAAAAAAGATTCTTCAAAAATATTCACGCGAATCAACTGATTTCAACCAAACTTTACACAAATATTGTTGAAGACCAAAGGAAGGCGACTGTATATATCTCACCCCTGAAAACCACCCCCTTCATCCTCTGACAAAAATTCGTTTCATATCGTATCATATCATATCATATCGTATCATATCGTATTTCGTTTCGTGTCGTTTTTACGAATGTTAATTGGACTTAAAGTTTTTTCAATAACACTGTTATTTTTACGATTTTTGATAAATGATTGTTGACTTTCCTTAACAAAATGTATTATATGCTATTGAAAATTTTTGCGATATTTGAGAAATAATTTGTGAATTTTTTGCATATTGTATTTCTCTCTGTGCTGTCCCAAATAGCATTTTGACATGCAGTGTATATACATTGCATATATACATCCGCGGATATGACATATCCTATGTACATACAGTGATACACAAACGACGTACATTGCATATCGTAGGGATATGCGAATGCAACGCGCTGTATGTTCAGTGGATATTCATACAATATACATATGTATATTAGCCGAACATTATATGTATATGTTCATATACATATAGATAGTTTCATCGTATACGACACTTCGTCGTTCGCAATATTTCATTGTAAACGCGTAAGTTGCAAGGGCGTATATTCTACGTATATTGAGGCTACTATCCGAAATGCATATGCATACTACATATGTTTACACGATATTCTTAGAATATTCGTAAATGTATCATATATTCATCTACGTGAGTCGTATGTACACGGATTTGATGTATATACATGGCGTATATTTTACGTATATTGAGTTTCCTATCCAAAACGCATAACGGTATGGTTCCCGTTCTGGTACTATAAGCTTTGTAAAATTTCGGTTATTATTTGTTTCAACGTCAGATATGTGAGAGAGAGACGCGCGAGAGAGAGAGAGAGAGAGTAACGCGAGAGACACCAAGAACGTGAGAAACGCAAGAGATGCGAGAGGGAGACGGAAGAGACGCGAGAGAAATCTATCTACATAAAAAGATAAGTCCTGACTGACTCACTGACTCACTAACTATAAGTTTTGTCCTTTCTCTTCATTGTTTGTTAGTATGTCAATTGAATTTTTAAATATTAATGAGGAGATGGTGCCTCACACTATTATCCCCATGACGGGAGACGGAGCTTGCCTGTTCCGGTCCCTCTCATTTCTTATATATTATAATCAGTTATTGGCTAGGGAGGTGCGTGAGCTAATCGTCAGGCACGTGGTGGACACCTGGGAGGAGTTCTCCATCATGTCCCACAACAGCGAGGGGGATAACTACACCAGCTCCGCTGAGTATCTCGCTCACATGTCCCGACCCTCTACTTATGGTGGTTTATGCGAACTTGTGGCGGCTGGCCAATTGTTCGAGTTCGTCTTCGAAGTTTACCGCAATGGCGAGCTGTATGCGAGTGTCGGTGCTGAAGGTCATCCCGTGAGGAGGTTACGTTTTTCGCAGGACCTTTCTAGTGGCCATTTCGATGCGTACCTGCCACGTGAACCTGAAGAAGTGTTTATCTGACTACCTCTTTCCCAGCTCGACTCCTATTTACATTTCTCATAGCCTTTACCTCTTTCCCCGCTTTTCCAGCTCGACTCCTATTCAGACTTCTCACAGCCATCACCTCTTCCTATCCTCAAGAAGGCTCCTGGCAAACGTCGTGCCAGATATTCCGATGTTGAAAGGAGGAAGCAACTTAAGGATGCGGCGAGGAAATATGCTCAGAATAATCCTGCGGTGAACCGTGCTGCGGTGGCCAAGTACCAGCAAGATCATCCTGCGGTGAACCGTGCTGCGGTGGCCAAGTACCAGCAAGATCATCCTGAAGTGCACCGTGATGCGGTGGCCAAGTACCAGCAAGATCATCCTGAAGTGCACCGTGATGCGGTGGCCAGGTACCAGCAAGATCACCCTGAAGTGCACAGAGCGGCAGAATTTTGATATGAGCAAAGCAATCCTTGAAGACGAGTAGAAATGCGAGTACTTCCATGGAAAGTCAAGGCTCACTCAGGCATGGCATATGATCCTGACGTGGCTTATGAGGCAGACAGCACTGTAGATCTGGGTACTATGAGCCACAAATGCATGTATTGCAATGCTTTGAAGTGGAAGGAAGAGCCCCGCGGCATGTGCTGCAGCGCTGGCAAGGTGCAGCTTCCGCCCTTCGAACCTCTGCCCGAGCCTTTTTACAGCCTGGTAATGGATATCCACCCTGAGCACGTCTACTTCATGGAACGTATTCGGAAGTATAATGGCTGCTTCAACATGACATCATTTGGGGCTAAGCAGGTTCTACGAGATGGCTTCATACCGACTTTTAAAGTTCAGGGGCAGGTGTATCATTTGATAGGAAGTCTGCTGCCAGCACCTCAACAGGAAGCCCAATTTCTGCAAATGTATTTTGTGGGCGACGACGAAAGGGAAGTACGCTTGAGGTGCAGCAAATTTTCTGACGTCAAACAGGGATTGGTCAAACAACTGCAGAGGATGCTACACGACATCAATAGCTATATAAAGGATCTGAAGACTGCCATGGACAAGGTAGCTCTAACCTGCGAGAAGTTCGAAGTCGTTATCCATGCAGATAAAAAGCCAGCTGACGCTCATGGAGGTCGCTTCAATGCACCAACAGCAAATGAGGTAGCTCTGGTGATTGTTGGTCAGCAATTCAAGCATCGAGACATTGTGCTGCAGAGCCATAACAACACATTGCAGCGCATTAGTGAAATTCATCGATCATACGACGCCTTGCAGTATCCGCTTCTGTTTTGCCGTGGCGAGGATGGGTACTCTATTGCCTTGCCTCAGCGCGATCCTAAGACCAAGTTGCTCCTCAATAAGACAGTCTCCGCAGCGAGGTTTTACTCTTATCGTATTATGGTCAGGCAAAGGGAGGTCAACCATATTTTGTACTTCCGCTCCCTTTTCAGTCAATTTCTGGTTGACATGTATGCCAAAATAGAGACTGAGAGGTTGAATTACATCAGGAACAATCAGGCGCAGCTGAGGGCAGACAGCTATATTCACCTAAAGGACGCTGTGAGTGGACAGGATGCTGACGCTGCTCAGCTGGGTCAAATGGTGGTGCTTCCTTCATCATTCACTGGGGGACCTCACTATATGCATGAGCGGACTCAAGACGCCATGACATATGTTCGCCATAACGGCCGTCCTGATCTGTTCATCACTTTCACCTGTAATCCCAGGTGGAAGGATATCACAAATGTACTGCTGCCTGGGCAAAAGTCTCGCGATCGTCATGACATCATAGCCAGGGTATTCCATCTCAAGGTGAAGAAGATGATATCTCTTTTGAACAAGGGCAGTCTGTTTGGTAGAGTACGGTGTTTTATGTACTCTGTCGAGTGGCAAAAGCGGGGTCTGCCTCACATTCACATATTGCTGTGGCTAGAGCAGCGCATCTTCTCTGACATGATCGACAAAGTCATCTGTGCTGAAATACCTGATCCTGAGAAAGATCCTCTCCTCCACAACATTGTCAAGGCCAACATGATTCATGGGCCCTGCGGCAGCTTGAATTACAATTCGCCTTGCATGAAAGGAGGTAGTTGCAGCAAGAAGTATCCTCGGCCACTTCTCAAGAACACTCAGACAGGAGACGATACATATCCGCAGTATCGTAGGAGGTCTCCAGCTGACGGTGGCTTCACTGTAGAAATCAATAGGATAAAACTGGACAACCGCTGGGTGGTGCCCTACAACCCTGTCTTGTCACGCACTTTCGATGCTCACATCAATGTAGAATTATGTAACTCTGTTAAGTCCATTAAATACATTTGCAAGTACGTGAACAAGGGCAGTGACCAGGCATCTTTTGCTCTGGAGAATGAGAAGGATGAAGTAAAGATGTATGAGAGTGGGCGGTACATTAGTAGCTCGGAGGCGGTTTGGAGGATATTAGCGTTCCCTATTCATGAGAGGTATCCCACTATTTTTCATCTGGCTGTTCACCTCGAGAATGGTCAGCGTGTGTACTTCAACTCCGACAACTTGGCCGAGAAGCTTAGCAACCCTCCTCAGACAACACTCTTGGCTTTTTTCGAGTTATGCAAAAATGACGAATTTGCAAAAACCCTCCTGTACTCTGAGGTCCCTTCTTACTTTGTATGGAAAAATTACAAGTTTGGGAGAAGGAAGCAAGGGAACGATGTCGATGGCTGGTCAGGAGTGAAGAGAGGCAATGCGCTGGGAAGGGTGTACACCATCCACCCAAGTAACACCGAATGTTATTATCTCCGTCTGTTGCTACATGAGGTTCGAGGCCCAACGTCTTTTTCAGAGTTGAAGATTGTGAATGGTGTCCTTCATCCTACATTCCAGTCTACATGCAAGGCATTAAGATTGCTGGAGGATGACAATCACTGGGATAGTACTTTGGGGGAAGCTGCCCTGTGTGATTCTCCGTTTAAGCTCCGAGAGCTCTTCACAGTGATGTTGGTTTTTTGTCAACTCTCTGATCCTCTTAGTCTTTGGGAGAAGTACAAAGACAGTTTTTCAGAAGATATCACGCGGCAGGTGGAAAGAGAGTTGCAAGATAGTGCGCAGCAGATGAAGGAGCAGGTGTACAATAGATGCCTGGTGCTGATTGAGGACGCAGTGTTAGCTTTGGGAGGACAGGGTTTGCCTCAGTACGGCTTGCCTCAACCAACAAGGTCTGGAAGAGTTTTGGGAAATAAGGACTATCTGAGGGAGACCAGCTACGATACAAACGCCTTGGCACAAGTGGTATCGAATAACGAGGGTTTACTAACGGATGAGCAGCTCGCTGTCTATCGGCAGATCCTTAGCAGCGTTGAGTCAGGTGCTGGGCAGGTTTTTTTCTTGGATGCTCCTGGTGGTACTGGGAAGACTTTCCTCGTCAACTTGCTCCTGGCGAAGGTAAGGAGTGATCGTGGCATCGCTTTGGCTGTCGCGTCCTCTGGCATCGCTGCTACGCTATTGGAGGGAGGCAAGACAGCCCACGCTGCCTTCAAGCTGCCCCTCAATCTCATTCATGCAGAAACACCTCTGTGCAACATCTCAAAACAAAGCAATATGGCCAAAGTGCTGAGAGATTGTAAGCTCATTGTTTGGGATGAGAGCACCATGGCGCACAAGCGGGGTTTTGAGGCACTGAGCATAACCCTCAAAGACATCAGAGGCAACGATGGAGTGATGGGGGGAGTCACTGTGTTGCTTGCTGGAGACTTTCGGCAGACTTTGCCAGTAGTGCCAAGGGGAACTCGAGTTGACGAGATTAAGGCGTGCATCAAGGCGTCATATTTATGGCCCTTTATCTGCAAACTTTCTCTCAGGAAGAACATGAGGGTCCACTTGAGAGGTGATGTCTGCGCTGGGGAATTTTCCGAACTTCTACTGAAAATAGGGGATAGAGAATATCCTGAGTCCGAGGGAAAGGTGACTATCCCTATAGGCCTGGGCGCAGTAGTGATGACCCTAACAGACCTTTCAACCAGAATATACCCAGATATGGCCGATATCAAGGAAAAGTCTATGGACTGGCTGTGCGAGCGTGCCATTCTTACCCCCAAGAATGATAACGCTGCTATCATTAATGACATTCTACTTAATTCGTTCGAAGAGGCAGAAATGGAATATAGGTCTGTGGATTCAGTAATGCAAATGGATGACGCCGTCCATTACCCCGTGGAATTTCTCAATTCCCTCAACCCTCCTGGATTCCCACCCCACAAGCTTCTCCTCAAAGTGGGGGCTCCAGTGATGTTGCTGCGGAATTTCAACCCGCCCAAACTTTGCAACGGCACCAGGCTACGAGTGAAGGCCCTTTATAGAAACGTTATTGAGGCAACAGTGTTCACTGGTTGTGCTCGAGGGGAGTCGGTATTTGTACCACGCATACCACTCATACCATCAGAGTACCCCTTCGAGTTCAAGAGGCTGCAGTTCCCTCTCAAGGTCTGCTTTGCTATGACCATCAACAAGTCCCAGGGGCAGTCGCTGAAGATGGCAGGGATTGACTTAAGGGAGGAGTGTTTCTCACATGGACAGTTTTATGTGGCCTGCTCCAGAGTGAGCTCACCAAGCAGTCTGGTGATTCTACCACTTCAGGGAAGAACTACCAATGTGGTCTACAAAGAAGTCCTTCAGTGTTATGACATGTGTTAAGGACCACCTCGGTTAAGGACGACACCGAGTAGGGAATAGGGAAAGCCATCCCTGGGATAATCCATAACAATCCAGCGTTATTGAAGTGGGATTATCGCAAATAAAGTAGAGGCGTGTGATATCGTGCGAAAAGAAGACGAGCATCGACGCACAACGGGCGCGTGCAACAGGCGGGAAAAAGAATTCGCAACAACGTGAAAGGAGACGAGCATCGACGCACAACGGGTGCGTGCAACAGGCGGGAAAAAAGATTTCGCAACAAAGTGTAAAATAAAGACAAAGTGTAAATTGAAGACAAAGTGTAAAATAAAGACAAAGTGTAAAATAAAAACAAAGTGTAAAATAAAGACGAAGTGTAAAATGGAGACAAAGTGTAAATTGAAGACAAAGTGTAAAATAAAGACAAAGTGTAAAATAAAAACAAAGTGTAAAATAAAGACAAAGTTTAAAATAAAAACAACATGTAAAATAAAGACAAAGTTTAAAATAAAAACAACATGTAAAATAAAGACAAAGTGTGATACTACAAAGTAAGGACAAAGGCAGTAATAGTAGCGTGTGGGGGAAGTCATCTGGTATTTACGAATCGTCAGGACAATCGATCGCCGACGTAAGTATCGATGGAGTACTCGTACCCGATCTACCACTATGCGTAGTGGAAGACGAGACCCAAACGATTACAGAAGAAATTACAGAAAAACGAAGAAAGAAGCGAGAAGCAAGAAGGAACAACGCCAGATGAAACTAGCAGTGAAGGCGAAGCTAAGGAAGACACAACGATGGGGAAAAGCGAAAAGCCCTTCGACGACAACAAGAAATTGTCGACCTTTAAGCAATAAGAACGAAATTCAGAAGAAATTACAGAAAAACAAAGAAAGGAGCAGCAAGAGCAAAATTCAGAAGAAATTGCAGAAAAACGAAGAAAGAAGCGAGAAGCTTGAAGAACGAAATTCAGAAGAAATTACAGAAAAACGAAGAAAGAAGCAGCAAGAGCAAAATTCAGAAGAAATTACAGAAAAATGAAGAAAGAAGCAGCAAAAGCAAAATTCAGAAGAAATTTCAGAAGAAATCATAGAAGAATGAAGCGAGAAGCAAGAAGGAACAACGCCAGATGAAACTAGCAGTGAAGGCGAAGCTAAGGAAGACACGACGATGGGGAAAAGCGAAAAGCCCTTCGACGACAACAAGAAATTGTTGACCTTTAAGCAATAAGAACGAAATTCAGAAGAAATTATGGAAAAACGAAGAAAGGAGCAGCAAGAGCCAAATTCAAAAGAAATTACAGAAAAATGAAGAAAGAAGCAGCAAAAGCAAAATTCAGAAGAAATCATAGAAGAAAAAAGCGAGAAGCAAGAAGGAACAACGCCAGATGAAACTAGCAGTGAAAGCGAAGCTAAGGAAGACACGACGATGGGGAAAAGCGAAAAGCCCTTCGACGACAACAAGAAATTGTTGACCTTTAAGCAATAAGAACGAAATTCAGAAGAAATTATGGAAAAACGAAGAAAGGAGCAGCAAGAGCAAAATTCAAAAAAAATTACAGAAAAATGGAGAAAGAAGCAGCAAAAGCAAAATTCAGAAGAAATTTCAGAAGAAATCATAGAAGAAAGAAGCGAGAAGCAAGAAGGAACAACGCCAGATGAAACTAGCAGTGAAGGCGAAGCTAAGGAAGACACGACGATGGGGAAAAGCGAAAAGCTCTTCGACGACAACAAGAAATTGTTGACCTTCAAGCAATAAGAACGAAATTCAGAAGAAATTATGGAAAAACGAAGAAAGGAGCAGCAAGAGCAAAATTCAAAAGAAATTGCAGAAAAACGAAGAAAGAAGCAGCAAAAGCAAAATTCAGAAGAAATTGCAGAAGAAATCATAGAAGAAAGAAGCGAGAAGCAAGAAGGAACAACGCTAGATGAAACTAGCAGTGAAGGCGAAGCTAAGGAAGACACGACGATGGGGAAAAGCAAAAAGCCCTTCGACGACAACAAGAAATTGTCGACCTTTAACGACAACCCAAGCGGGAGGAACACCATAGCGAAAGGAACCCCAACCCCACAGCTGAGAAGACAATTAGCGCGAGTGCGCGTCAGGTAGCGAAACGATACGATCGGTGACATTAAGCAAAGAAGCCAGGTACGACGCCACGCGGGCGGTCTACTACGCGTTCAAGTGCAACGATGTGCCGAGTCTCATAGGCTACGACGAGCCATCGAACGTGCGCAGCACATGGAAGGACGACACCGAGTAGGGAACAGGGGAAGCCATCCCTGGGATAATCCATAACACATGGTACAGAAATTAAAGTGAGGTTTTTTAGCCGGTAGGAGTCCGGCACTACCCCGGGTGTCCTCTTACAAGGTACCCGGGGTGTCCATGAAGGATTTTTCCTCACTAAAGAAGAAAAAAAAAAAAACAAAAAAAGTAATAAGATTTAATGTAATGTAATGTATTATACTATAATGACAAATGTAATGTAATGTATTCATTACATTACATTAAATCATATTACTTTTTAAGCCAAGAACGCGTTGTAGAGTCGTTATAGGCAAAAGTAAGCGTTAAGTACAGATGTGCGGCATTGTTTTGACCTATTTAGAAATTACATTTAAAGATACCCGTGGCGAAGCACGGGTAATATGCTAGTTATGCTATAAAAATAAGAGACACAGTAAGATCAGGTATTTTTAAATTAATCAATATTTTATGGAAAGCACTTTACACATTCACCGTCGTATGCAACAGCCCTGCAAACACGACCATCCACGCTCGGAGATTCCTTCACCGTTAATTTTCTTTTTATCGCTATATGGAATTAATTTGTATTAACACTCGTAATATCGCTTTTAAATTATTTTTCGCTGTGGGCGTTGTCATCATAGTGTACTTCTGAAAAAAGAACGAAACAACTATTTCATTGAACGCACTGATCAATAAAAAACATCGTGTACAGAATAATCGATATTGTCTTACCTGATATGCCACGCCTCATTATACAAAGTTGGCAGCGTTGATGATTTTCTGCCACCGACGACAACTATGGATGAGGATGTCGGGTGGCACTTTTCTTTCCCGAAGTTAGCTCTACCTGTACAGTATATGTATCTTCCTCTCGCTCTCCATGACACGAATAACGAACCCTCGGTGTCGGCTTATATGCAGGGGTTGCTCGCTCTGCAAGACATTATTTTTTATAATTAAAAATAAATATTACATGATTTAAAGATACGATTTAAAAATTATTTTATATTTTTGACTTACCAAGCTCTGCTGCTTTGCTGCTAATCGACATTGGCACGTATTCCATGATCTGCTGTGTTAATGAAACAGAGACGAGCCCTCCGTCTTCTTTCTATCGCAGACCTTTGCTGATGCTTCGGTTTTAGGACTGTCTCTCTCTCTCTCACCGTGACTGACCTCGGTGTATACATTATAATATTTTAAGCGAAATGTACACTATATACAATTATTTACAACAGTGTCTTTATCACAAATAGCTGCACATACGTAGAATTATTGCGTTCGCAACGCAACACCCGGTGCATGATCAGCGATATGACCACGAAACAGCACAATTATTTCGGACAAAATAATTTTCATAAACTCCGTATCCTCCGGCGTTAGCAGGATCGCGATGTGTTCGAGCGCTTCTTCAAAGAATTCCTTGGAACCGATGATCTCATACGCTGCTGCACGAGGCATTTCAGTGACAACTATCTTTTCACGGGCATATGATACCACCTCGTTCATACACCGTTGAATCGTTTCACTTTTGCTCTCTAGAGCCTGCATATGAATATCAATTCTTCTACTTATTTCGACGAGCATATCAAATGTAGGCCGCTGAAGAACAATGTTTGGAGAGTATTTTCGGAAGCGTTTCCGTTTCGATTCTCCAGATTCCCCTTGATTCTCGTATTCCTCATCAGCGCTACAACTTATTTTACCGAATGACACAGCTCTGTGCTGATAACACGAGGTTAAAAGTGTGTAATGCGTTGTGTGCTCTATGCGGGTATTACACATTTTCTCGGCATCAGTCCCATGAGCTTTGAAATATTGTTGTACGCGAGAAAAATCACTTTCAAACACTCGCCACTTGTCCGCACCGAGTGTAATTCCGGTAAAAGTATTCGACAATATTTTCACCACTGGTGTAAGAGTACACGTAGAGTTCAACTCGAGCCCGACTACGATTATTTTACCAAATGATTGTTTAAACCGTACATAACGCGGTTCGCTATATATGGCGATATCGCATGAGACGTAGCACCGTTGTTTGCCATTTTTATTGCTTTCGTGTAGACTGTAACTTTTCGAATGAGTCGTCGGTGGTGTTCAAACTCCGTTTCATACAGATTTCCCCCACCATCTAGCTGCATCGCCTCTTCTTTTGATACTGTAAATCATACGACTGAAAATTGCTAGCCAATATTCTTTGATATTTGTCGCATTCTCCTCAACAACCTAGTAACAACAGCAAATATATCCCAAAACTCTTGCATACTCTCGCACACTTATGTGCACACGCACACATCGACATACAGATAAGATGTGCCATGAAAACTAAATAATATTCGTCGACGAAATTTGATGATTTGATGATTTTCATGGCCGAGTGCCTTGAATCTAGATGAAAACAATATGACTTTCATTAGCGAAACTCGATAACTAAATACATCACCATCGCTAAATATTTCCCTAGGTCTTGCTTTTGTAAAGTGATTGCGTGCGGCCATCTTCTTGGTTAGTCGTATTCATTACATCGCTGCAGTATATGCAGAGCGAGAGAGAGAGAGAGAGAGAGAGAGAGAGAGAGAAAGAGCTTGTTAAAGGAATATATATAAAAGTGAGCCGCTTTGAAAATTCTCTAGTTAATTGTCTGGTTTACTGTGGTTACTACTACTACTATTACTACTCTGACAGCACAATCATGGTCAGAGTGGTAAAGCGCTCATTGATATGAAAATTGATAGAGTTTATATTGAAGCGTAGACCGTCGTTGTGTTCGCGCTGGAGGAAAAGAAATTTACAGATCACCCTATGGGAACTTCCGACGCAGGCGGTTGTTCGTAAAATTCGCGGTATGCTGTGCGAGTGTCATCAGCGCAATTTAGTTGACGCGTATAATATTGGATTGTTTGATAATCAAATAATTATTGATTCGGTGGTGCGTGTTATTCGTCGACGCGGTTGGCTGAATGAGCCAGCTCTGCAACCCATACTCAATGAAAGACGTAAGTAATATACAGTGCTAATTACTTTTATTTTATTTCCTTTATTTTATAAGATTTTTATATAGTTCGACGGTATGAGGACGAAGAAATGGGATCCGACACCTATGATTTCGATGAGGAGGGTAGAACCGATTCAGATGATCATAGCAGGGACAATGATGGCGACAGCTCCGCAGGGAATCGTTGGATAAATTTTACCCAGCCATTCTGCGGCTATAAACCTACAAACGGTCTTTTCATGGCAGGCCCCTCGAGAGAACCAGATGAATCCGTCGCAGGCCCATCGCGACAATACAGTTCAAACGATGATACCAACAGCAATACAGACAACGAGGAAGAAGAAGAAGAAGAGGAAGAAGAAGAAGAAGAAGAAAAAGAAGAAGAGGAGGAGGGGGAGGAGGAGGAGGAGCAAGACGTAGACGATGACGACGAGGAGGAGGAGGAAGAGGAGGAGGACCCTGTAGATTCAGGTAAGCTTTTAATAATACAACTACGCTGACAAAAATTAAAAAATTACGCGGATAATAATAGTAAAATGAAAAAACAGGGTACGAGACGGACCCAAACGTTTTTCGCTTTGCACGATTCACTGTGCCGAGACCGCCGACAATCGAGTTGGTTTACGAAATGCGTCGGCGGTTCCTGGGTGCAGTCGACGGATTTGAGGACTAGAAACAAATATAAGTTTGTAATTCTTACGTTACACGAATTATATGCATAGTATATAGCTAGCGACAAACAAAAATTTAAAGTAAATGAAATAAAAATTCTAATAAATGGTTTAATTATGCTTGCAGTTGGACAGACTGGCGACGGAAGGACTGCTGCATGGGGTGGTGATATTTTGCCTCCTGGTGAACGTTTCGGTGTCGACAACGAGCAGAGACGCTATTCTCCACGCTTTAAGATGCAGGGTCGAGAGACAGATTTTTATTTTTGGCAGCCACCGGTCGGTATCGATCATCTAACATGGTTCGAGGGAGGTGTACGAGATGTTCTCACACGCCTTACAGAATCGTGCGAAGGACATGATTATGTGGGTATGACTCTTAGCGTACCGTCTTTCGCGCAAGGACCTGTATGGTTATCATTTCGACCAGCTTGTGACATCGTTCCCGACGATATATGGCGACTAATTAATAGTGTAGCTCAAAGCGCGCGCGAATTTCGAATAGACGCTGGTACATGTAGAATGACGACATGTATAGTACGAGGCGTCGAAGGAGCTGGTGCGGGCATTAGGCTTACACACGAGTCTATAGCAAAAAAGTCAATTTTACGCATAAGTAATCGCGATAATTTGTGTCTACAACGATCCCTTGTCACTGCCCGAGCGCATGCCGAACGCGGTCAAATACGTGCGGGCGTGCTACACAGACGATGGTGTCAAATTCGGAACGGGCTTCGAGGTGCGCAATATACAGCAGCGATAGAGCTCACGCGTAATGCAGGGGGAACGACACCGTCTAGGGGGTGTGGTGCGCGCAAAATTCAGCTCTTTCAGGAGTACTTGGTTCACGAGGGTATAGCGATTGTTGTTTATGAATTTCTCACCTTCGGAAAATGCCTTCCGGCTCTGTACGATGGGCGAAAATACGTACTCACCGCAACAGGTGAAATTAATCATACACTCTATATTACGAGCGTTCTCATCACTATCAACCGATATTAAATCTCGCCGGTGCGCTAGGTAGTCGAGGGTTCAGCACACAATGTAATTCCAAGTATATTCGAGTACTCGAGCATCGATGTAGCTATCAATGTGCTCGATGTAAATCCACTTATTGCAACGGCAATAGAGACTCTCAGCCTGAGTATTGCGCAGACTGTAATCGTTCGTTCTTTGGTACTTTTTGCCTCGCTCATCACAAGGGTGAGGGCTCAGCGGGTATCACGTCTCGTAAATATGACGGTACAGCGTCTGTAACGCATTGAAAATCTGTAGAGGCTGCTCGCGTATGATTAAAACCACAGATAAAAAGATGCATGTATGTGGTATATCGTTTTGTACTACATGCAAACAAACGCGGCCGACTATGCATGCGTGTTTTATAACACCTTTTAAGAAACCAGAGGCGCAAAAGGAGAAGAAAAAAGACAAGTCTTCCACGAGATTTTTATTTTATGATTTTGAGACGCAGCACTACGAGCAATTGCATGATGATAAATCGACACGAATTCACGAGCTGAATTTATGTGTTGCACAATGCGTATGTATGGCATGTCTGGATATCACAGATATAGAGACCAATTGTGCTAACTGTGGTAAACGTGAATTCGTGTTTATCGATGATCCTGTTGGGGAGCTCGTGAAATTGGCATTATCGCAAAAATTTAAAAAGGCCATCTGCATCGCCCATAATGCTAGAGGTTTCGACGCACAATTTATTCTACGGTATTTAATCGAGGTGCAAAAAACGCAGCTGCCCTCTCTGATTATGAATTGTACGAAGATTGTCTCGAAGAAAATTGGCGATGTCGTTTTTCTCGATAGTCTAAACTATTTACCCATGTCTCTTAGCGCTTTACCTAAGGCCTTTGGTTTCGCTGATGAGGTGGCAAAAGGCACATTTTCCCATTTATTCAACACACCGGAATATCAGAATTACTTGCATTTTTACTCACCCGATATCATGTTCTCAGCGGATCGCGAGCGCTTTTTAAAATGGTATGAGGAAGAATCGAGTCACGTAGATTATAAATTTGATTTTGCGACGCAATTTGTGCAATATTGTCGTACAGATGTTACGGTTTTGAGACGAGCGTGTTTAACTTTTCGAGAGTTACTTATACGTTGTGGGAGCGTGTGCCCCTTTACAGAAGCATGCACGATAGCATCAGCATGTATGAGAGTATTTCGAAAGAATTTTCTACAGAAAGATCGCATTGCGGTGTTACCACCAGAGGGGTATCGCTGGGGCGATAAGCAATCGCGCAAGGCTCGAGCGTGAGCTCAACTGCGTTATCGCTCATGCTGGACGCACGAGAGAGTATCGACCTCCGGCCGGCCTACCGGCTGTCGACGGTTACTACGTGGATGCGGGGGTCCATCACGTTCTTCAATTTCACGGCTGCTTTTGGCATGGTTGTCCGCGATGTTATCGCGTGAATAGAGATGCTCGAACTAAATTCGGCGATAAAATGGATGAGCGATACGAGCGTACCGTTCTTATTTCCGGGCGAATCAGATCGAAAGGGTACACTCTAACCGAAATATGAGAATGCGATTTTGACAGATTACTCGAGAATAACGAGGAAATATCGATATACGTGAAAAATCACGCCATGGTCAAGCAGGCGCCTCTCGAACCACGCGATGCATCCTTTGGCGGTCGAACGGAAAATTTTGTAAGCTTGTACGACGTGGCGAATGGGGAGCAGATACGCTATGTAGATGTTTGCTCGCTGTATCCATGGGTGTGTAAGAATGGAAACTATCCCGTTGGACACCCGAAATTGTACGTAAGTGACGAGTGTCGAGAACTCGTAGAACTTGAAAACGATCTAAGTGTCGTCGAGGGTCTCGTGAAGTGTACCGTGGTGGCACCGCGCGATTTGTATATACCCGTACTGCCTGTTCGCATGCATGGGAAACTACTGTTCCCCCTGTGTAGAACGTGCTGTACAGATATGGACACATCCGAGGTTTGTACACACGATGACACGACTGAGCAAGCGTTTGACGGCACATGAGTCGTGGACGAACTGAGAAAAGCTGTGCCGCTCGGATATAAAGTGACGTGTATCTATGAAATTTGGCAATACGTTGTTACGCAGTATGACTCAACAACGCGACGAGGCGGTCATTTTGCCGAGTACATCGATACATTCCTAAAAATAAAAAAGGAAGCGAGTGGACCGCCAGCAGAGTGTAACGATGACGAGGAAGCAATAGAGCGTTTTATAGCATTGTACAAGGAGTCTGAGGGTGTATATCTCGAGCGAAGTGCTTTGCAGCCAAATCCGGGTTTACGTTCACTAGCGAAATTGGCTTTTAATTCATACTGGGGAATGTTTGGTCAACGAGAGAATCTCACGAAAACCGTTATCGTTTTCACGCGTGCGGAGCTAATGAATTTACTAACGGGTCCGGAGATTGAGGTGACGGGGATGCTACCGGTTAATCACAAGATTATGTATGTAAACGATGTGAGCAACAACGATGCTATCCAACCATCCCCGACATCAAATGCCGTGATTGCAGCATACACGACGGCACAGGCACGCCTAAAATTATACAGTTATCTTGAGCGGCTCGGGCGACGAATATTGTACTGCGATACGGACTCCTGTATTTACGTGAGCCGCCCCGGTGGTAATGAGTATGAGCCGCCAATCGGTCAATTTATAGGAAATCTTACGGATGATTTAAGCGAATACGGGCCTGGTAGTTATATAACTTCGTTTGTTTCGGGTGGACCAAAATTTTACGCATACCTTGTTCGTAAGCCCGACGGTACGAATATTGAAAAATGTAAAGTAAAGGGTATCACGCTAAACTTTGCGAATAGCCGTCACGTAAATTATAACGCATTACGATCTTTCGTGACAGGAGCAAGGAGCGTACCTATTATTTTTAAATTCGACGCTATTCGACGTACGGAATTTCATCATGTAGTAATGCGTAAAAAAACGAAATCATGCGAACCTTTTAACACGAAGCGAAAACGGCTCGGGATGTACTCTACTGTACCGTACGGCTATTGTGAAATACGCTAATCAGTATAACGCAAAAAAGTATATAGTTTTACGGTTGAATTCGCGATATTTAAAAATAATCTTTTTGTCTAATTTCATGTATCATATTTACTGTGTACAATACATTGAAAAAAATTGATTTATTATGTATAAAACCGTTGTCGGATCGTTCTTTTTGTGTTGCTATTCGTAGCAGTAGCTGCTATCTCTACCGTTCCCTTTTGTTCTGACTTTCTCTTCGTTGATTCCTTTTGTCCCGTCTTTCTTATCGAGTGTTTCCTTTTGTTCTGACTTTCTCGTGCTACATCCGTGGATATAATATTGCTGTTTAGAATTTGATGATTCGCAAAATTTGTATATAGAGCTGCATGCATAGTGAAATAAAAATATTGCTTTATTTGTGAGAAATATAAAAACTATCGTTATTTAATTTACATACGGCGCAAACAGCAGCTTATACCGCGGGCCCGCGCCTCATCAGCTAGTGCAGGCACGCCGCGCCTTATCAGCTCTTTAAGACTGCGAAAATAGCTGATGCTGCGGGGTCGCCGCCGCCGCCGCCGCGGCTTAAGCTTATTTAAGAGTCTGGTGATTGATTTCGATAGACACTCATCAATTTGGATACACGTTGGAAACATCCATGGACAGCCGTGATAAGCGGTCCTACGGGATGTGGTAAAACATATTTTGTAAAAAAATTCTTTAAATACATGCGCGAAATGACGGATGTCCCGTTCGAGCGTATACTTTTTTATTACTCAGAGTGGCAGTCCGGGTATTCAGAGTACGGTGATAAAATCAAATTTCGCGAGGGTTTACCGCAAGCAGTAGACTACTCGAATGATGCAAGACCTAAACTTGTGGTCATTGACGATCTAATGCGCGAGGCATCCAACAATACTGTGGTCGATCTTTTCACCAAGAGTAGCCATCATAAAAATCTTAGTGTCATTTTCATCACGCAAAATCTCTTCCACCAGGGTCACGGGCAGCGCGATATCTCCTTAAACGCTAATTATATCGTTGTCTTCAAAAATCCGCGAGATCGCGCGCAAATTCAGCACCTAGCCCGCCAGGTATGTCCCGATAATCCGCGATTTTTGCAGAAAGTATATTTCGATGCAACAGCCGCACCGCACGGCTATCTATTATTCGATTTGAAACAATCGACGCCTGATAATTATCGATTTCGCGCCTGTATATTTCCCGATAACCAATACCATTACGTTTACGTGCCTCAAAAAGCAATAAAAATTTGCGATGCGTCGCGCGATGTACCAGTAATGCGCTTGTATCGGCGTTGCACGGACCTCTCGATAAAAGCAGATAATTATATTGCAAGCGTTGTGTTATCTGAAGCAAGAGCAACGACGTGCAATTTTGCGCAAAGCAGATGTAACGCTCGTACGCTGTATATGCGAGTGTGCTCTAAACATTTTACAGTGAAACGTGAGTCTGAACAACGTGCAAAAGAATCATCTTCGGAGGCACGCGACAATTCTTGGACGACTAGCCGCCGAAACGGGAAATTGGAGCGGTAAGAGGAAGATCATCGTCGAGCACTGTGTCAGATTTCTCAAGTTGCTTCTTGTGCCTGTCTTGGCCTACGCGAGACATGGAATATGCCAGAAAGATGGTACTTATTTCTCATGATAACATACATCGTCTCGCTGGACTCGCCACTACTGCTGCTGCTACTACTACTACTACTGCAGACCCGTTGCCTTCCGTACAGACTACCGGTATGCCATTATCGCGCCTCGACTCTGAGCTGAGTGAAATTCTAAACTCTCACTCGTACAAGAGCGAGAGAGAGAAATAGATAGCCAACCAACAGGTTTTACAGCGTTATCTTCACATGGTCGAGTACGATAATGCAGTACCGAATATTTCATCAAAACGAAAAGTAGCAATACTCGATAGTTACGAGAATAAGTCCGACGACGTTTTAATGAACAAAGTTAAATCTCGACTCAATGACACACTTATTATCGATAGCGTTCCAAAAAAATATAAATCTAAAGCAATATCGTTGCTTCGCAATTTGCATCGCAGTGCCGTTGGTAAAAAAATGACATGGGATCGTAACGGTGTTGTTTACATAGACGGCAGAAAAATTTCAAATTCCAATATCGTTGACCTTGTTAACGATGCTATGCGAGCTAGAAAACGTGAGAAACCCATCGGACGATCTCACCTTACCAAACTCCTGCGAGCGATACAGATGCCACGCGAATTTATCGGCAATCCCGAGTTACGACACGAGCCTACACCTACATCATCCTCGACACCACAGCGGCGTCTTATTTTACCGCGCGATAACGATAGTAGCAGCATGAACAGCAGCAACGGTAGCAACAACAACGACGAGGCCGAGACCGCACACTCAAACAGAGATTTAATGCTCACGGCTGAAAACGACATCATCGAAGGGGCGGAGGGGGATGAAGAAGAGGACGAACAATTGCAAAACATCGCACAAGCAGAATATCGACCCCCCACACAGTTAGAAAAGAAAAAGAAAAAGAATCCGTTTAACTGGTCCTCGCTAAAATTATGAAAATTCTTTAAAAAATCTATTATGACAGCGCTCATCCTGCTTCCTATTCTCGAGCAAAAAATTTGGCCCAGGTGGATCGAAGAGTAGCGCGAAAAAATGTTTTACCATGGCTCGAGACACAGGATTCATATAACATGCATCGCCTCGTGCGACGGAGATTTCCCCGTCGTACGTACAGCGTGAGTAATATAGAGGATGTATGGGAGGCTGATTTAGCTGATCTTCACTCGATAGCCACGTACAACGATGGGTACGCGTATCTGCTTGTTGTTATCGATGTGTTGAGCAAATACGCGTGGATCGAGGTTTTGCGTGACAAAACGAGCGCAAACGTGGCCCGTGGTCTCACACGCATACTCGCGCGCAGTAACAATCGTCACCCGCAGCAATTGCAAACTGATCGAGGCAAAGAATTTATCGGCGCTCCGTTTCAGCAAATTTTCAAGAAAAAGAATATCGATTTTCGCGCTGCTCGTAACCCTGATATAAAAGCCTCGATTGCCGAACGCTTTAATCGAACAATAAAAGAGCGAATGTGGCGCCACTTTACATACACGCGAAATACGCGTTACATCGATGTTTTACAACATTTTTTATATGCTTATAATCACACTAGACACAGCGGAACGTGTATTCCTCCGAGCGAAGTAACCCTCGAAAATGCCTCTATAGCCCGAGGCAATTTAGCACGGCGTTACGAGCGTAACGCGAAAAAAATTAAAAAGCCTAAATAAAGGGTCAGTGACTTGGTACGTATCAGTACAGCTAAAGCAACTTTCGTGAAAGGATATGAGCGTGGTTGGAGTAACGAATTATTCAAGATTCAACGAATATCGGTAAATCGAGAACCATTCGTGTATATTTTACACGATCTGAATAACGAGACTATCGACGGTATTTTCTACGAGGCAGAATTATCACGAATACGAGTGTCTCCGTCATCTGAGAAGACGAAAGAGAAGAAGAGGACAAAGAAGAATAAGAACGCTCGGGATCATCGTCCGTGATAAATATGAGCTCCAAGGATAGCTCTTTCTTTGTCGTAATACCGAGCAACAGTATGCAGTATTTTCCGGATAATACGACGACGAAATTTATTACAAAACTACCACGTCAGATACGCTTGCACGGAGAATGGTCTGTTTCTCTTGTGGAAATTGCTTATCCGATGACTCCCTTACATGTTCCTACTGTAGGAAATCTCGTAACTTTTGAGGATGGTGATTATGCTTTATCGGGTTTAAATCTTTTAACACGGAGACGCGCTGATAGAGACCAAGTAGCACCTGGTGTATATCGCTCTATAGACGCTCTTTTGGAGAGTATAAATCAGTTACCTCACGTGGCCGATCATTTGCGCTTTAAATCGCTTCCGAGCGGGCAGGTCGAAGTGGCACGCGTATGCGACGATCTACGATACCACGACTTTCGCGTATCGCCCGCTATCCCAAGGCTACTAGGATTCTCGGAAGAGGCCTGTAGGTTAGTAATGATAGAACCGCATTGCGAATACACAGGGTCGAGGCCTGCATCTCTCACCGGTGCTATACCGGGCAGCATGTATCAGGAGTACAAATTGAAAATGCGGGATTTTTTTCTATTTTTGAACGTTTATTCTGAAAAAATGGTAACAAATGAATTATTCAAAGTATTGTCCATCGCTAGCCACAACTTTTTCCCATCTTTCTGGCAATTTACGGATACCGTCGCGAAAAAATTCGGCCGGCTTGGCTGCTATCCAGTCATCGACCCATTTTTGGGCTTCTTCGTAAGAATGGAAGCGCTGGTCAGCTAGGCCATGTGTCATCGATCGGAAAAGGTGGTAATCGGAAGGAGCAATATCTGGGCTATACGGCGGGTGGGGTAAGACTTCCCATTTCAGCGTTTGTAGGTATGTTTTGACCGGCGCTGCAACATGTGGCCGAGCGTTGTCATGTTGCAAAATTACTTTGTCGTGTCTTTGCTCGTATTGTGGCCGTTTTTCTTTGAGTGCGCGGCTCAAACGCATCAATTGAGTTCGGTATAGTGCTCCTGTGATGGTTTCGTTCGATTTCAATAGCTCATAATACACCACACCCAGCTGGTCCCACCAAATACAGAGCATGAGCTTGGCGCCGTGAATATTTGGTTTGGCCGTCGATGATGATGCATGGCCGGGGTAACCATATGATTTTTTGCGCTTCGGGTTATCGTAATGGATCCACTTTTAATCACCAGTGACAATGCGATGCAAAAAATCCTTCCGTTTTTGCCGTTCGAGCAGCAGTTCGCATGCAAAAAAACGGCGCTCGACGTCTCTCGGCTTCAGCTCATACGGCACCCAATGTCCGTGCTTTTGGATCATTCCGAGGGCTTTTATACGATGGGAAATGGCTTGTTGTGTCACTCCCAATGAATCTGCGAGCTCTTGTTGAGTTTGACACGAGTCTTCATTGAGTATTGCCTCCAATTCAGCATTCTCAAACTTTTTCACTTGGCCCGGCCGCTCTTTGTCCTCAACGTCAAAATCACCACTTCTAAACCGCACAAACCATCTCTCGCACGTTGAAACCGATGGAACATGACTCGGATAAGCCTCGGAGACCAATCGATGTGCTTCAGCAGCACTTTTCTTCAAATTAAAGAAGTAAATTAAAACTTCCCGCAAATGCTGTTTTGTTGGCACGAAACTCGACATATTGAGAGCTCAAAAAAACTATGAATTTGACACTGCGACAAATTGACACATACTGAAAATTAAAGCTATAAGACGTAGCTTTGACATGAACATAGTCACAGTACTGCCTGATGCGTATAGCGTTAGTAACGCCATCTGTTATCAAACCCGCATTTTCAATTTGTACCCCTGATATTTATACACAGATATCTGCGAGAGCTATATTACAGGCGATGTACAAACACCCCTCTTACCAGTCGTTCCCATTGATACTAATGACTGTCCGTATGGTTCGATAAAAATTAAATCGTTTTCAACGCCACGATATATACCTCTCTTGCGCAATAATTTACACACTATCGAGATCGATATAACAGACGGATTTGGGGATCCTATACCATTCGAGCAGGGAACGTTGGCTGTGACACTACATTTCAAAAGGTCCCACGATTGATTACACCACTATGGATGATATTGACAGTGTGCAGCACGGATAGGGTCGTCGCGGGTACGGCGGCATTAGCCATGTTTATATCGGAACACTTAATCAACGAGGACACGGTATCGGCAGCTTTCTCGGGGGCCTGTTTCGTCGAGTGTTACCACTTTTAAAGAAGGGCGCTAAAGCAGTTGGAAAAGAGGCGTTGCGCGTTGGTGTAAACGTAGCCGGTGATATCCTCGATAGAAATATAGCTGTGAAAGATGCTATTCGCGAGAGAGCGCGAGAATCAGGCAGTAATCTGAAACGCAAAGCTTCTGAAAAAATTGACACTCTCATGCGGGGTTCTGGTTATAAAAAGCGCAAAATTTCACGAACTCCTCATTCATCGAACGAACGTAAACCACGACGTATCTCCGGTAAAAATAAAAGTGTAATAAAGAGAAAAGTAATAAAGAAGAAGAATAATAATAAGAACAATAAGAAGAAGAAGACTCGTCAACGAACAGTTGCAGATATTTTTGGATAGCTGAAACAAGATGGCTTTTCTACATGCGCACTCGTGCGAGTGGCTTAAATCGGAACTTGAATTATTTTCACTCCCACCGACGCAAACTACTATCGAAGGCTCCAATTGGGTGTATTACAAACCAATATCTTCGCTAACAGATGATTCACCGATTGAATTTGTTATTCCTGGACAGGGTGATGAGTATATCGTTCTCGCGCATACTATGCTTAGTCTGAGAGTGAAAATAACATCTCCTACCACTACGGAAATTGCTGCGGGCACTTCGTCGAAAGTCAGTGCCGGCCCTGTAAACAATCTCTTGCATTCTATGTTTAATCAGGTGGATGTATACCTGAATCAAAAATTAGTTTCACCTCCAAATAATACCTACGCTTATCGAGCGTACATAGAAACACTTTTGAATTACGGTCCAGCAACAAAAAATTCGCATGTCACGAGCGTTCTCTTATACGACGATACACCTGGAAAAATGGATGATATAACATCGGAAAATACGGGTATGTGAAGAGAAAAAAATTTTTAAATGTCAAAAAAACTGTAGACTTGCTCGGTCATCTGCATTGCGATATATTCAATCAGGAGCGGTTCCTATTAAATGGCGTCGAAATGCGACTACGGTTGGTGCGGTCTAGAGATTCATTTTGTCTTGTGGGGGATACAAAGAATGGTCAATGCGGCTTAAAGATTCTCGAGGCATCGCTTTTCGTTCGTAGAACAAAAATAGTTCCTGGTGTGCTGCTCTCGCATGCTAGAACTCTTGCAAAATCTACGGCTGAATATCCTCTTCCGAGAGTCGAGGTAAAAGCCGTTTCAATACACTCTGGTGTTCATGGAGAGTCAATCGATAATATCGTGTTAGGTCAATTGCCGAAGCGTATAATTATCGGTTTTGTCGATAACAAAGCGTTTAACGGCGACTTCGGTATGAATCCATTCAATTTCCAAAATTACAAGATAAATTATCTCTCGTTGTATGTAGATGGTGCTCAAATACCTTCGAAACCGTTACAACCTGATTTCACGAAAAATCATCTATATGTGGATGCTTTTAAAACGTTGTTTTCGGGAACTGGAATACATTTCTTGAACGACGGTAATTCGATCGATCGCGATAATTATCGCGATGGATACTATCTATTTGCTTTTGTTTTGTCACCCGATCTTTCGGCGAACAGCAATACACATTGGAATTTAATAAAGCACGGTAGTGTGAGAATAGAGGTGCGATTTGAGGATGCGCTTGCTTCAACGATAAATTGTGTAGTCTACGTGGAATATGATAATGTACTTGAAATTGATGCCTCTCGGCAAGTAATGGTGGATTTTACCGGATAAGCGAAAAATGTGCTGATGTCGGCATAAAATTATTTCGTGTTAAGAGACGTAGAAGCGTGTCCGCGAGTAACTAATCAGTCGAACTCGAGCATCTGTACGGATTAGACGTGAAAATGGGTATCGTCGTGGATATACAGGGAATGCGTGGTAAAGACTCGGAATTTATTCCGAAAGAAATTGCCGTGGTAGCAGTGGATAGACCTGTTGTGCCGCGGAATATTCCACTCTGTATTTAGTATATTCGGGAATATTCCATAGCAAAGAAACATTGGAATTCGTTCAAGACAAGAAACGAAGTCCAATGCCCGATCGTATGAACGACCCCAAGAACGCTGACGCAGCATGAGCGACTCGCTTGGCGTTCGGGCGAAAGGCTAACACTAAAATTGCGAATTAAGGGATTTTCGTGAAGACAGTTAGCAACTGCTTTACGAAAGGACAGTATTAAATTAGATTGAAAAGAGAACGGTTGGTTCCTCGTTTAATATTCGAAACAACGCATTATTGTACTTCTTACTTTGATATATAAATAGGCAACGGAAAGTTACCGTTTCTTATAATAAATACTTCCTTTTATATAAATTCGCGTTTCCATCTTTTACTCGAGATCCATCTCCTTATCGGCAAACGATCCCAAAAAATAATAACTTTTAATATTATACCGACTACCGAATAATCCAATTACTCGGTACCGGCATAACATTTGGTGGCAGCGGTGGGATCTGCCGAAGTTAAGTGATTCGTGATTTATTAGGACAGAAGTGTTTTGGACAAAGTTGAGAATACTCTGAAGTGACGACTACGACGCGTGCAAGGACACTAGTGTAGTTCGTGAAAACCCGACTAATCTAACGCGAAGACGCAAAGTGAACGTCGGTGCGGGGTGACGTATCGGTCAACCGTTTAAAGTCCCGATTGACGGTGTCACGTCAAGTCGAGGAAAACCGCACAAAGTGTGCAGCCGAGTACGCAAAGCAGCTGCTCGAGAAGAAGCCGTCGCGTAACCATTGGCGACGCACCAAGGACGAACCCAGGAACCAACGGAGATACGGGTCAACGGTACCAGGGAGGACAACTGGACCAACCTTCGAGGAAAGCTAAGAGACAACGGGTCTACAGCACCGAAGGAACAGCACCCGAGGACATCGCAATGGAAAGGACCGCCTTCCAGATCATCATACTGTAAGTGGCGGTTACGTTATTAGTACATATTGCCGATAAAAATCAAAGCCAGTCAGGGAAAAATATATTTTGAAATTTTGAAAAAACAAAATTAATAATTTTGCCGAAGCCAGTGTAGAATAGATATTTGGGAATATTTTAAAGTAGAGTTCGCTGAGAGATTAGCAAATATGTCAGATCCTAGAGGAGCCCGACCACGAAATAGGGGCAATTCGCTAGAGACGACGTTGCCCGGCGAAGAGGTAGACCCTACAGCCGGTTTAGCTGCGGCAGTAGGGGACATAGTTTACGAAGCGCGCAGGGCGCTATTCGAGCTCTCGCCGTCAGGGCGAATCCCTTCGACGAGACAAGAGGCCCTTGCGAACCGACTAACGGGCCAGTTCGGCGTAAACCCACGTAGGGGTGCGTCGTTCGGGGATTTCGACAGCAACGCTAGCGACGACTTGCTTAATATGGCCACTGGCGAGCAAACGCCTGAACGCATCACCGAGGACATGGTTGAGCGAGGAATCGAAAACATGCGAACCATAGATCGTGTAGGTTTTTCAGCAGCTACCGGTACGACAGCCCGGTCGGTACCAGCGAGAGTACGCGATCGGTTGGAGGCGGTCGACCGAAGCCAACGCGACATGGAAAGAGCGCGACGCCAGTATGAAAGGCTGCAGCGTGAGCACGATAGAGGCCAACGCGAACTTGATCGCGAACTCAGGGAGGCAGAAACGCCGTCGGCAAGACGGAATTTGGCCGACACGCTGAACGAGGTTGGTGCGGACGAGTACGAGCTCATCCACTCCTTAAGAGAGCAAATTGCCGAGCTCCAGCGACGGTTAGGAGGAGCAGGGATGGAGGACATCCCGCCCCCCGCACTGCCCCCGAGACGCACGCGGTTCGAAGAGACGCAGAGGCCCTCAAATATGCTCAGCCTCAGCCTCGGAATAAAAATGGTAAAAACATTCGACGGCAAAGATTCGAAGGCATTGCCGCTCTTCTTAAAGTCCTGCGAGACGATATTCCGCAGGGTAGCAGAGGAGGAGCATGACACTCTCCTCGAGTTGATCGTTATGAGTAAGCTAGAGGGTGCAGCAGCAAGACAACTGCAGCACAAAACCATCAGCACCATGGCGCAACTCAGGAGCGAGTTGGAAGCGTTGTACGGACAACGGAAGTCCCTGGCCGCGCTGCAAATGGAGTTCAGCTCCCTCCGGCAGGGACAGAACGAGGACATCGCCGCCTATGCGGCAAGAACGGAGAGAATCACGGTAGACATCGCCGAAATACTCTGCGAACCGTTGCAAACGGAGGATCAAAAGATCACCGTCGAGAGCGTCACACGACGAAGCGCACAGGCCAACTTCGAGAACGGCCTGCACGGCCAGGTGCAAGTGCTGGTGCGTGCGAGAAACTACCAAACGCTGCATGACTCTGTGGCTGGGGCCATAGAGATAACCAACATGGTGCAGCCTAAGGGAGGGGTAGGTGGAGTATTAAGCCACCCCAGAAGGTCCCAAGGCGCATCACCCCGGCAGGGAGAAAATTGTTTCACCTGCGGAAAACCTGGGCACGTGGCTCGAGACTGCACCCGCAGATCGGGAAGAGTAAGCCTACCGATGCCCAGCGAGAATACATCCATTCACAACGTTGACGTCGTGTGCAACTATTGCCAAAAAAGGGGCCACATGTGGAAAGACTGCAGGAAAAGATTGTCGCAGAACAAAAGCGATCCTGCCCAGTCTTCACAGCATCCCCAACGTCCAAGGGACTCAGGGGGCAAGAATGAAAGGTCCACGGTAAATGCAAGTGCAAGTCGATCGAATACCTATGCCAGTCCGCTGGGAACGATGAGGATAAACACGCTCACGGCCCATCAGAGACCCGCGCGCAGGAAGAAAACGACGCAGCAGTTATTGCAGGTAACGCTGCCGGCGTCCAGCGCTACGGCCAGCGACTTCGACATAATTGCACCGTTGGCCACAACCGGGGTACTCACCCTCAAGGCGGACACCGGAGCGCAGTGCAGCATAATAAAGGAAGGCTGCCTCAAGGCCGAAACCATGGTGAGCAGGTGCTCCGTGGAACTGCAGGGTGTTGCAGGTGAAAAATTCACCCCCCTTGGCATAGCAAAAATTGTGTTGGAGACACCGGCTCTAAATGTAGAGCATTGGTTCTACATCGTTCCGAACAATGTGCCGTTGAAGGTCAACGGATTACTTGGCATGGACTTTATCAAGCAGCATAAAGCGGACATCCTGCATGGCGAGATGCTCAAGTTGTATGGGCACTGCATGCCGCTAAGGGACGGCGCGACGAGGATAAATTCGTCACCACGCGGTAGAACTGCAGCCACGTGCAAATACATAGGCCTGCTTACGAAGACAAATTCTCTTTACGGAAACGGGTCTAACACGGATGCCGCCAAGGAGAATAAATCTGTCGGACTACCTATGAGGAGCGGAATCAGCCGAGGAAAAGTAGCGAGATTCCGTGTCACACCGTCAAAACCTAATAAAGTGAGTTTATATGGTTATAAAAACGACGGAGAAGTGCAACAGCCGTCGGCGACACTCGAGCCGTCGGAGATAGCGAAGGCCGTACGGAGCCGGCAGGTCAAGACACTGCGCGTAAGCTCAGAGAACACGGGGAAGAAGGCCAAACGCTTTGCGCAGCAACAACGGAAGCCCGACTTGGTGCCCCCCAGCAGTGAAAAGCAAGCAGCTTGCGCAGGAATAGCGTGCGAATACAACGGTGTATTCCAACTACGAGGGAACAAGCGACAGCGCATGCACGAGGTGCAAGATCGCGCACCCTTTAAGGTCGTATCGAAGGACCTAGGATCGCAACCCTTGCCTGGGAAGACCGTAAAATCGGGGCATGGGTCCGGTAAAATGCAGAAAGCCGGAAAAAGAAATACTGTTGCAGATGCTCTTAGTCGCACATATGCGACCACACGAGCCCAAGTGGGACAGGACAGAAAGTCCCACAAAAAAGAGAATGATAGCGCAATCGGGTATACGAACAGCCGCACAAAGCGGAGAGTCGAGGATACCCAAGGCAACCAGTATAACTCGTCGGCATAGTAACACACGGAGTAAGAGCTACTCGCGATAGTATGGGCCCTCGCTTAATTCCGGCCATATATTTAAGGTACCCGTTTCACAGTAGTGACGGACCACCAACCGCTCACCTGGCTGTTCGGAGTAAAGGACCCAGGTTCGAGATTGATGCGTTGGAAAATTAAATTGGCGGAACATGAGTTTAACGTAGAGTACAAGGCAGGAAAGCGCAATACGAATGGAGATGCGCTAAGTCGAATATGCCTTACTACGAGGGCCCAAGCGAGAGCAAAGAACGAAGTCTGTGTGTCGGAAGAGGACAGCACGACGGGGCAAGTAGGCACAACGAAAGACCGCACAAAGCGGACAGCCGAAGATACCCCGTATAGCCATGGTAGCTCGCTGGAGCGAGAGGTCAAGCTCGCCCGCGAGCGAGACGAGGACAGTAAGCGCCCGGGTACGGACAGCCGCACAAAGCGGAGAGCCGAAAATACCCCGGGCCAGCCTAGCAACGCGGCAGAGAGAGAGGCCGCGCTGGCCAATGCGCCAGAAGAGGACAGAGAGATTCGCAGCGTGCCTGCAGAACGCTCTACTGAACCCCACAGCCCCGCCGAAAAGCCGTGCGGACGGGGAAGGGGTAGACCACGCAAGCTACATACGCAGGCCACTGGTAAGACTGCGAGCACCGCTAACAAGGATAGAGCGGGCCCAGCACAGCATGGCGGACCCGCGAAGCGCGGAAGGCCGCGAAAGACAAACGTTGCAAGGCCGCTCGAGACAGAGAGCGACCCAACGGCGGAGCTACCGGTGGGCACACCGAGTGAAGAAACTGCGGACAGAGCACCGCAAAGGCCTGCTGAGGAAGCGAGGCACGGCGGGGCCCGTAGCCCACGAACTTCCTGCAGCACGGATGAAGACAGCGCGATAAAAGAGTATAGCGACTGCCGCAGTGGCGTAGCCACTCCTTCTGTCGATGACCGCCAGAAAATAATTAGAGAATACCACGACACCCCCATAGGAGGGCATCAAGGTATACGGCGCACGTTACATCGAATTCGGACCAAATACAACTGGCCCGGCCTGAGAAGAGATCTAGAGAATTATATATCGTCTTGCGAATCCTGTCAAAAGAATAAAATCAGGAAAAAGGAACGAGTGCCGATGGTGGTAACCGACACCCCCTCGAGGTCGTTTGAAAAGGTTGCGGTCGACATCGTAGGACCGCTACCGGAGAGCGTCAACGGAAAAAAATACATACTTACGATCCAAGACGCATTGACCAAGTACAGCGCAGCGATTCCACTGCCGAACCAAGAGGCTTCGACAGTCGCTAGAGCGACTGCCGGCACGGAACGCCGGAAATAATATTATCAGATCAGGGTACGAACTTCCTCAGCTCGACCTTCAAAGAGATGTGTCGACTGCTGCGAATTAAAAAAATACAAACTACGGCCGAATCGAACGGCGCTTTGGAGAGGTCACATCGCACCCTTGCTGAGTACCTGAAAAATTTCATAGATGCGGATCAGGGAAATTGGGACGAGGGGCTGCCGTACGCAATGTTTACGTACAATACCACTCCACATACGGGGACCGGACTGTCTCCCCACGTGTTGGTGTACGGACGCGAGGCTGAGTTGCCGACCGCCGTGAAACAGGAGCCCCGCAGCACCTATGCCTACGATGATTACGTCCACGAGCTACGCGAGCGGTTACGCGCTGCATGGACAGTAGCACGCGACAACCTGGAAGTCGCGAAAAGGAGGTCAAAGAATACGTATGACCAAGGCGCAGAGGTGCAGGAGTACCGCGTCGGCGAACGCGTACTCCTCCGTGACGAGACGGTGCGCAGGGGGCGGTCAGCCAAGCTGACCCCGAAGTGGACGGGACCTCACGAAATAGTAGAAAAGAGGCCCCCCGTCAATTACGTCATCCGAAAGGGACGAAAAACTCAGGCAGTGCATGCAAACCGCCTGAAGCTCTTTATAGAGCACTGAAATGAAATAAAAGCTAAATAAAGGCGGGTAGGGAGCTCCACAAAGCGCAAGGCAAGGAACTCCAATAAGAGAAACGAGGTAAAATGAAAACTTGTTTAATTGAAAAAGCACGAAGGAAAACATGTCATACATAGTAATGGTAATTTAGAAAAATTCAGGCATACTGGCATTGATAGGCATATGTATAGTAACCGCCCGAGATTTCAGTATCAGAACCATCGGGCGAACGTCGCAGGTCATCAGGGAAAACTACCTTCCATCGTTCGATTTAAAATTAACGGAAATTGAAGGTCAGGCACCCCCTAAGCAGACCGAGAGGACAAGTCCACTGCAGAGCGTGCTGCGAGACCCGGAAGAGCTTTAAAAGCTCGGAGCTCGAGCCGACCAAATCTTGGACAACCTCAATACCGACGGAGACGGGATGCAACGCATCCATAATCTGAGTTTCTACTCACTGGGTGCAGTAGCACCGATAGCCTTGGTTGGCTATGTTCTGTTTAAATGTTATAGGTATCAACGAAACCGAACACCAACAAGGACAAGCGAGGCAACGACCCCGGCAACAGCCGAGGTAAACATCAACCTCGAGCCGATCGGACGACAACAGCCAGAAGAGCAACCGCGATCCGAGCTGGCCAGGTTATGCACCCGTCCCCTCAACCGAGAACGACACGCTCGGCACGAAAGACGATAAGAAGCAGAGGAAAAACTTCATCGTCAACGAATGAAAAAATGAAACATTTTATTGTATTGTTATATAACATCAAACAGTAAGATTGTAAAAGGAAATACGAGAAACCAATCGAAGAAAAAAATTTTTAAAGAAAAAATTTTTCCTTTTAAGGGGGGAGGGATGTTGTGCCGCGGAATATTCCACTCCGTATTTAGTATATTCGGGAATATTCCATAGCAAAGAAACATTGGAATTCGTTCAAGACAAGAAACGAAGTCCAATGCCCGATCGTATGAACGACCCCAAGAACGCTGACGCAGCATGAGCGACTCGCTTGGCGTTCGGGCGAAAGGCTAACGCTAAAATTGCGAATTAAGGGATTTTCGTGAAGACAGTTAGCAACTGCTTTACGAAAGGACAGTATTAAATTAGATTGAAAAGAGAACGTTTGGTTCCTCGTTTAATACTCGAAACAACGCATTATTGTACTTCTTACTTTGATATATAAATAGGCAACGGAAAGTTACCGTTGCTTATAATAAATACTTCCTTTTATATAAATTCGCGTTTCCATCTTTTACTCGAGATCCATCTCCTTATCGGCAAACGATCCCAAAAAATAATAACTTTTAATATTATACCGACTACCGAATAATCCAATTACTCGGTACCGGCATAACAGACCGTACTCTGCTCATTGGATCGTCACATCGCCGTATCACTTTGCCGAATTACCACAGCATTCGAGAAGCCAGAATAATTTTTTCTCAAAACATTTTCACGGTCTGGAATGGTACGAGGGCGATGTGAGCTGTAAACAAGCATACGCTAACTTGCGTGAAATTTCGCGAAAATCAAGACGTATCTATACTCGCGGTCACGAAAAGGCTATACTTCTTTGCGATATCACGAGTTGTAAAATTTCCGACCTGGAGGATGAGGAGGACGCCCCATCATACACATTTATGCCGAAATCTTTGCGAAAATGCTTCAGACACGCTATGATAAACGATACAGCGTCTTCGCATTGTGCAATGCGCCAGGCTTTCCAAATAAAAAATTGGCTTCGCGAGCACCCGTTTAAAGGAGAATCATACATGGATGTTTGGTCACCAGACGAAGAGGAAGAGAATAAGAAAGAGGAGAAATCTTCATCATGTAGTCGTGACACGATCGACGATGCTGTGAAATGAATTTTGCATATATACGTCTTTCAAAGCATATCGGTCGTCATTTAATCATTGTCTATGTGTTCAGCATGAACACTAGACAAATCTACGAGAGTCTGCAGAATCTACCACTTTCAACCGTTGGCCTATACCCAGCTGACAGAATTCCTCGTGTATGGTCGTTACCTGCCGGACTCGTAGTTAACACGGATAACCACAACGGACCTGGAGAGCATTGGATCGCCATGTACGTTAACCATCATGGAAAAGGAATGTACTTTGATAGCTACGGGCTACCACCGGTTATACCGCAACATCTCGCACGAATACGAAGAAACTGCAAGTTCTATCGGTACGGCCTCAAGCAGCTACAGAGTAATACGTCGGATGTGTGTGGACAATTTTGCATCGTATTCCTACATCTTATGTCGTGCGGCTTCACCATTTCACAATTTAATAATCTCTTTAGCGATAATGTAATGAAAAACGACAGATTAGTACGTGAATATTACAATACTTTTGCCTCTCGACGATCAGGCAGTGGTAAAAATAAATTTAACGGCGGAGGAGTCTCCGAGCGAAGATTACCGTGTTTGCAGGGATGCTGCATACGACGGTAAATATGTGTAAAGTGATTTTAATAAAATATTGATTAATTAAAAACAAATACATCGGCTTACTGTGTCTCTTATTTTTTAATTATATATAAATTATAATCGAGGTCTCTCGCGGTACGGTATCATATTCTGCGTCTTTTACTGCTGAGCATTCCCTTCACGAAAAGCACCGCGCAAAGCGGCACGCCCATGCGAAACCGCTGACATTGCATTCAGAGCGCTGGACACTTGGTTATGATTCAGAGGGGCGTTTGTTATCTTCAAACGCGGTGACCCCCGCCAGCATCATCCGGAGCATTCAGTCTGACTTTAACTTCGTGATCGTGTTTTTCGCGATGTATCCTCGTTACGATGCAAGTGTTCTGGGTGTTGCGTTTTGGTGCAGTGTATTACATATAGACTTGGACATGGTGGTTCACCTACGAACGGATGAAATGTGGGACGCGTACGAGGAGATGGTAAAAATTCTCCATCGTACTTTTTACGAGTGGGATCGCGAGTTTTTTAGTATCGCCATGGAGAATCTTTACGCGGGGATGAGGTGCGTGGTCGTGCATAATGGTCGTGCGGATCGCGGTGAGTTGATCTATGCAGACAGTGACGGATATTCGGAGGTACTCCTAATCGATAAGGGGTACCCAATATTCGTCAATTGAGATCATTTGTATTATCCTGATACCCTCACCGGTATGATACCTGCCTTATGCATGGGGTGCCGTCTGCACGGGTTGGATCGGGTTGACGACTCTGGCTTGATACCACTCTTGGAGTCGATGAGTAGTTCCGCCGCATCATTGCACGGTGTTGTGGTGAGAAGCGAGAGCCGTTCGCCTAGCGTTCGGCTAACGACGGTGGATAATGTGGACATAGCGGAGTATGTATTCGGGGTCCTCGGTGAGGAATTAGCAATCGACTACGATGGCGGCGAGGTGGACGAAGGATTCGAGGACCCCGAGTCTCCTGAGATGGATGGTGCTTGGGAGTGAAAGTGTGTGAGCGCGCGCGAGCGCTCGCGCGCGCGTGTGTGTGTATGTGTGTTTGCGTATGCGTGTGCGTGTGAAAGTGAGAGAGAGACAGGAGTTAAAATCGCCCTAGAAGGAAGACGGTTCAACAACAGCGGTCAACAACAGCAGAGATTGTGAGTGCATAAATTTATTTTGTTAGTATGTGTACACCTATGCTCCATCCTACTCTTATCTCTACTCTTCCTTGTTCACCAAAGTACCCACACCACCTCACTTTACCATCTCCACGTTGCCGACACCGGTCAAGCAGAGTGGGTAGCGCGGCGGTCGAAAAGTGAGGTGGAGGGGGTAGCTGCGTGGTGGGGGAAGGAGTGGGGATAGGAATGGGATGGAGCAAAGGTGTACACATACTACTTTCGGTATTCGGTATGATATAAAAAAGTTATTAATTTTGGGATCGTTTGCCAATAAGAAGATGAATCTCGACGGTACAACAACAGCGGTCAACAACAGCAGAGATGGTGAGTGCATGAATTTATTTTGTTAGTATGTGTACACCTATGCTCCATCCTACTCTTATCTCTACTCTTCCTTGTTCACCAAGGTACCCACACCACCTCACTTTACCATCTCCACGTTGCTGACACCGGTCAAGCAGAGTGGGTAGCGCGGTGGTAGAAAAGTGCGGTGGTGGGGGTAGCCGCGTGGTGGGGGAAGGAGTGGGGATAGAAGTGGGATGGAGCAAAGGTGTACACATACTACTACCGAATAATCCAATTACGTGGTACCGGCATAACACCTTTTAAAACTGTAATAAATGGAAAAGAGATCATTGTTACTTACGAACTTGCTTGTATAAAGGAGTCTTGTAATAAATATATTGAAAGATACCGTGAAGATTTTGCACGAAAATGCAGCAGAACAAAATCGATGGAAGATCTTTTCTTGCGCTTGTTAGTGGCATCATATCCGTATATATCAAGCTTAAAGAAATTGCCACATAAGAAATAAAAATCCTTATTTCCGGAAATAATTGCTTTGCTTACTTCACCAACTGTTTATGCGTCTACTGATGATTCTATCTCTTCTTTTTCGATGTCGGCAGATTCTTCAGATTTTTATACAGACAATTCGACTGATGATGAAGACTAATTTTTATGTTAATATTAGAACAATATTCTTGTTAATATAAATTTATTTTTTGAATTTGGCTTTGTACTGTATTTCTCAAATAAATATGTTAGTATTTAAAAAATCGTGTTCCTTATTACACTTTCTTATATATTTGAATTATACATTTTTCAATATTTTTATAAATGATTAAAAATGTAATTACTTATCTGAAATATGTACAAAATATTTCTTTTAAACAAAAAAATCATTACTCTGTAATCCAAATACATTTATTTTAAAACTGTAAATCAAATTATTATGCAGTCATCTTAAAAAATGTTTACTTAAACTAAAATAATTATAAATTAACTGTTTGAACATGTTAATTTTATTTCACAAAATCTATTTTGTTTTAGAAAATGATTTTAAGAAATATGTACATATAAAAAAATAATAAATTTTTATAATCGCTATATTGGATCTGCCGTTTTGAATTTTGTCTTTTTCACATCGGATTCATGTTCAGCGACCTCAAAAACCCCCGAGTAACAAGTTTCAAGCAAATCCGGTTGATTTTGAAAATTGCGTCCGCCATATTGGATCCACTATTTTGAATTTTGTTTGTTTCACACCGGATTTGTATTCAGCGACCTCGAAAACCCCGAAATAACAAGTTTCAAGCGAAGCCGGCCCATTTTCACGGTTTCTTTAAAAAGTAAAAAATCGTCAGGTCTGGTTGCCTCATTAATTCTTAATGAATGAGTGAGGCAATCAGAGTTGACAAAAATAATTAATGATTCGATTGTTAGAGATCTTTCTGGGATCGATAACACAGGGATCTAAGGTGGCGCTGACTCTAACCGGATTGCGAACTGCCAGAAATTTTCCATCAAAAAATTTGGTCAAATCATTTGTCGCTTAGATTTATCACTCTTAAGAAACATATGACCGCGTATAAAAAAGGATTAATTAATTAATCTGCAACAAAGGTTTCAATTTGATCGTCCAAGAGGAATCCTCCGATATCCATGACTCGCTACTAGATTTCGTTACAGCCAAAAGTACATGGGGACAACAATACGCTAGCCGTCCTAATTGCTCGACGATAACCGGAAAAAAGCCCTGAGGACCTGCCGGCACGCATGCCCCCGAACTATGATCCCCTCCTAGCGACCCAAAATCGGCTGATTGGGGGAATCACTGTCGCTAGATGACCGCGACTAGCGCCTCAGCTGGACATAAATTAAAAGTATAAATTAAAGCATAAATAAAAAAGCATAAATTAAAAGTAGATAAAAATGATGCGTAGCCCAGTCCGGCAGATGAACCACCCTTGATAGATGCTGTAGATGATATTATAGCAGGTATCTTCTTGCTATAAGTAGAGTAACTGGATGCCGAAGCCGACTAAATCAGTAAGTACGATACGTCCCTTCTCTCTCTTTCCCTCGGTCTACGCGAACGTACGAATAAAATCAAAATACAAATAGAAAAATAATTAAATAAAGTCCTACGCAACTATACTAGGGCCCTGCGAGGTCGTGCTGGAAGCCGTTGTGCGAGAAGGACGTAGCGTATGAAGGCTTGATATTCTGTCCCGTTTCAACGTTCCAGCTGCCCCGCCAGGAAGGCATACATAGGTCTGCACGCGGGACAAGTGCGAATCGTTACACCATGGCGTCCGCACGAATAACAACGGCGCCGAGTTGATCGGGATGACTGGCAGCTGGCTATCGGTGCCCACCTCCTCCACACCGTCGGCAGGTCATCGGACCTCCCACATCGACTGGTTGAGGGCAGGACACCGTCCGCTCACCCTGCTCCACGGTCACCTCTACCAAGGGGACAGGGCGCGGACTCGGGAGGGTCCCTGACATCCGTCCCTCCTCCTTCACCTCGAGACCCCTGGAGACGGAGGGACCACCATCGGTCTTGCTACGTGGCTCCGACCTCACTTGCTCCGCCGACGCCAGCCACCCCTTGACCCTTTGCAGCACGATGATTGTCATCCACGCCTCCGGCATCGGAAGTCGCGGAGGGAAAGTCCCGAGCATTGAGCGCGGGTGGACCAAGTTCTCTAGAACCCGACACTCTTGCGTCCAGCGCTACTAAGCCTCCCGGTCCGTTGGCGCGGAACCGACACACCCCCTGTTTAACCTCTGCGTCAGGTGCCGCAATCGCTGATTGGATTCCACCTTAGGGGCCTGGAATATTAAGCTGGGTACGGGACCGACAAGGTTTCAAGTCGTCAATAGAAACCTTCCGAGCAATACCCCCATTGGTATTTCAGCTCGTACAGCCTTGGTGACAAAACTCGGTTAATACGATATGGCCCCTGAAATTTAGGAGCCAACTTGGCTGCTACATGTCGCGAGGCTGCAGACAACATGCGTTGCCGACGCAACACTTCATCCTCCACCTTAAGGGTGATGAGACTTCGACGCTTATTATACTGTAGGGACTGCCTACGGTAAGCCTCTTCAAGAACGTGCTGAACGTTATCCCTGAGGGGTTGCCAATTTGCCATTCGAGCAGACCATTTACGAGGATCCGCCGAAACAATCTCTCTGTTCCCAGGGACTCTCCTGAACAATTGGCGAGGTCGTGGAGTTCGACCGAAGTTAAAGAACGCGGGACTAGTATCAATCGAGGAGTGGTACGCGGTGTTATATGCGAAGCAAAACTCTGCCAAATGCAAATCCCACTTCCGATGAACGTTCTCTAAAAAGGCTACAATCGTGGTCTTTAGAACCTTGTTAACCCTCTCCACGGGGTTGGCCCGGGTTGGTACGGCGGAGTAGTGGTGTGGAAAATACCATACTCGGCCTCCACCGCCCGTAAGTTCATATTGACGAACTCGGTTTCGTTATCCTTTAAGAGAATCTCTGGGGATTTACCCCACCTAGAGATCACTAACTTCTACAGGGTTTTCCTGATCTTTTCCCCTGTGACCTTCCTTAATGGGAAGCATTCAACTCACTTAGTGAACAAGTCTTTGATTACCAAAACATACGTAAATCAAGACCGGCTGGGTGGAAATGGTCCCATGATATTCGCGGCTACCACCGTCCAGGGTCCTTCAATGACCCGGCGACTCATCAGGCCCATCGGTGGCCCCTGACGCGACTAGGTACGCTGGCAGATGTCACAGCGCTGCACTTATATGGCGATGTACCGATACAAACCCGGCCAATAATATAAATTAACTATTCTCTTGAAAGGCTTATCTGTTCCCAGATAACCCGCTTGCGGAACATCATGGTTCTCGTAGAGAATGGCAGCGCTCTGGTGTTGCAGGACAACAAGTTTCGGTAGCGAGCTGGATCCTTCCGTACGTCCTTAACCTTCATCTCATACGAAGGATCTCTATCTCTCCGAGAGGTAGCGCGAGCAACACGTTCGCAGAAGCCTGTGTTGGCAAGCCCACCACGTTAGGCCAGTCATCCTCTTCAGTATCCCTCCCAGAAGGAACAGTCTCGAGCATTCGGGTCAGAGCATCAGGCAGTTGATTTTTTGAGCCCTTCCGATGCAACACATCGAAGTTCGAATTCATGAGCTTCCATATCCATCTGGCTACTCTCCCCTTCGTTTCCTTCTGGGACAGTAATCACTTTAAACTCGCGTGATCGGTGATTACCGTAAGACGATACCCATTCAGATATGGTGTGAATTCTTCTACTGACCGTAGGATTGCTAGACACCCAAGTTCCCGAACGTAATAATTACGCTCCGCACTGGTCAAACTGCGACTAGCATAGGCAATTGGATGTTCCGCCCCATCCGGTTCTTGCGTGAGAACCGCTCTCAGACCAGTTAGACTTGCGTCTGTCTGGAGTGTAAATTTCTGAGCATAATCGGGACGAGCTAACACTGGTGCCTCCGTCAACGCGTTCTTAAGATGGTCGAAAGCTCTCTGTTGTTCATCCCCCCAGAACCATTCCTGTCGCTTCCTCATGAGTTTCGTGATTGGCTCAGCCACCGTCGCATACTCGGGAATAAACCGTATATACCACGAGGTATATACGGTCCCAAGAATTGCCTGACCTGTTTAACCGTCCTCGGGACTAGGATCTCAAAGATAGCTGACATTTTATCTGGATCCACCGACATCCGTTCACGATTACCAAAACGCCCAGGTATTTTAACTCCTTGTAACAGAACTCGCACTTCTCAGGATTGATTAATAAGCCTAACCCGTTTTAACCACTCCAGGTGTTCCTCGAACGTGTCAGTAGCGATAACAATACCATCCAGATATGGAAACGCATGAGGCTGCATGTCGGGATTAATAACCCAGTCCAATAAACGCCGAAACATGGCTGGTGCTGTAGTGAGTCCATACGGCATTCTCTTAAACTGGAACAGCCCTTATGAGGAACTGTAAATGCCGTTATCTCTAGAGACTCCGGATCCAACGGGATTTGATGGAAGGCTTGACACAAATCTAGAGTAGAGATGTATCTGGCTGACCTCAAGCAATCCAATATATGGCTCATGTAAGGCATTGGATATGCGTGCTTCTTTGAGACCTCGTTAACTCTTCGTAAATCTAGACAAGAACGGTAAGTGCCGTTTGGTTTAGCTGCCATTACGATCGGGGTGCTCCGTTTGCTGGTGAAGGATTCGATCACGTCGGCCTCCAGCATCCGGTCGACTTTCCGATCCAGAGCCTCCCTCATAATTGGGGTGAATGGGTACCCTCGCTGTTTGATTGGTCGCGCATTACCAACCACGATATGATGTACGACAAAACTGGTAACCGCTAGAGCTACTTTTAGTCTCGGAATCTGTACTGACAGAAACTCCTCCAACCGTGCTGTTTCCGCTTCTCTAAGTCCGTAATCGGCACCAAGATATTCGTGTTCTAAAGATCGTCCACTGGCTCAAAGTTGAATTCTTCGGTTTCACTGATGAAAAACCACTTACGCCTCCTTGGATCTACTCCAATCCCCAATAGAAAAAGAGAATCGAGGCCCAATAGCAACGGGACGGGAAGGTCAGGATAGACTCGTGCAGTGAGCTTACTCCGAGAACCCCTCAACGTTGCGCTAAATTCAACCTCCTCAGTACAGGTTATCTGTCGTCCATTGGCAATGGACAACTCTGGTGTTCCGGTGTTGGCCGTCTAGAATAGCTCAGCCTGGCCATCATCAATAGTCCCTCTGTGCTGATGAAGGAACTGGTCGCGCTGCAGTCCACCAAAGCTGGCAGTGGTCGACCATAAATCTCCAAGCAAATGATCAGGACGTGACGAGCCCCTCTGTTATCCTGAACCAGCCTGCACAAATACTCTGGTACCTTGATTGGGGAATTTTCCCGGCTCCAAGGAGACGCCCATCCCCTTATCGGCGACTCCCATCCCCGTTTCCCAGCAGTTGTGGGATGTTCGAATCATTTCGCTCTCCTTACCGCATCAGTAGCATCTGACAGTACGACGCACCGCGCATCCTCTTGAGAAGTGACCTGCGACATCGCAGTTGTGGCACATGACTTGCCCATGGGTACGAGGAAAACCCGACGATGACCCTGTAGTTTCTCTAGGTACAAGGGTTACTGGCAAGAACGGATTGGTACTGGTCGCAGTGAGACTCGGCTGAGTGGTAGTTTCTCGTCGTATATTTGGTCAAGCAGAAGCAGGCGAATATCCATTATGGGAATACCCTACTGCTCCCCCTCTTGGCCGATTCACGAAGTTCGAATGATGAGGCAGGGTGGAAATTTCGTGGATATCCCACCTGCAAACGGGTTAGTAAACCCGCGTGACGATCCTATATTCTCGCATACCGGTGCGGGACTTTGCTCTAGCGCCCCAAAGGTGACATGGTTCCTTGGCCGGCTTGGTGCATGATAAGCGAACTCCGGGAGCATCGATCTTTCCGGAGCAGGAATTGCATGAGCTAGCAGCAAAATAGCTACGCTCGACTCGTATTGCCATTTTTCCCACATTGTCAAGCTCCAAGGCATCCGTTAGAGGTATAGCCACCTGGAGTCTAGGTAGCAGGTTCCGGAAGGTAATCTTCACCTGTTCTTTAACCGGAAATGGTGGCACGGCTCGAACAAATAACATGCAGGTGAAATAATCTGCTACCCGTTCTTCCGCACCCTGCGCCCACGTTCTGATTTGTTCCCGTAGATTGAATTGAAAATCGGGATCTCCAAAACGTTGTTGGAAGGCCACCTTGCACTACTTTTATGAGGTCCACCGGGACCGTTCTAATTTGAACGAATGGAAAGCGACCCCCTTCACAAACACGGGTATACAACCCATCAGGTCCTGGGCTGAGATCGTTCCAAGGCCTCGGCCATCTTCAACTCGCGAAAGAAACTCATCCTCCTCTTCCCCGTGTCTACCGGAGAGAGAAACGATCCATTTCCACAGGATGTCGCAAGCGATTATAGTCGGTGCTGGGTGACGCGAATTGGTATTATCCGTTCTGACCGAAGACGAATAATGGAACGGATTTGTCTCCGACGCATTATTGTTATTGTGGTTGGCCATCGGGATAGCATCGTTTTGCAGTGAGGTACCAGCGTTCCCGTCCACCGTGACTAGACCCGAAGCTGTTTCATTCGTGTTTGCTAATTCTCTGGAGAATCATAATCTTTCTCGTCTAGCCTCCTAAGAGCCCTCTATCGGCAATCCGCAGAACAATAATTCTGCCTTAACCTCTTCCTCGGTCAGCAAGGCTATTTCCCCCGGTGTTCTCGACAAAACCATCTTGTTTTCCGTTTTCCCGGGATTACTCACAAGTAAACTTTAAAGTTAAAAGTATCAAATAAATTAGGAAAAAGAAAGAAAAATTATTACTCCCGGGGTACGAGCTGAAAGCCGTATTCTGATTTAAAAAAAAAAACAAATTGTATGATGGGAAAGGGTCCAGCAATATCGAAGATCCCTTCCACTGATGGAAAGAATAAATAAATACGCTATTCCGTCTATTGTGAATTTACAACGAGAAAAGTATGTTGCCCCAGCAGATCCGGTAAAGAGGCAGAAAAAACATCAGAATAAAAATTTTAATAAAAATTTTTTAATAAATAAATAAATAGGACAAAATAAATGAAATAGATAGACAACAAAAAACAAAAATAACGAAAAATAAATAAAATAAACAAATACATGAATAAATACCAACTAACAAGATGAACAAAAGAAAAAATAAAAAGAACGGAAACAAAATACAACAAAAGAAATGAACAAATATAAATGAACAATAAAAACAATAAAATCAGTCACTGAGGAGCGGCGAGTCAAGTCGGGATAATATCTCTTTAAGATGTAAACACAAATAATAAATTAGATATTAATAAAGGAAAAAAATTGACATAAATATAATAACAAAAAGGGGGAAAACTAGTAAATCGAATGAATAAATAATTGATCAAATAAATAGATAGAAGATTAATTGAATAAATAATGCTGATTAAATAAATAACGATATATGCACTGGACTCGCAAATTCGCTCGACTCGGTTGAAAATATTTCGCTACCATATATAATTTCAAATAATATTTCGGAGTTCTATAATAAACGGGAAATAATATTAAATTAGCTGGGAGTACCAGTTTCCAATACAGAAGACTCTTACTCTCTCGGCGACACACAACAAAACGTAAACACGGCCGGCCTTGAGCTCGGCACTATACACCGTGAGATAGCTTGGTATACCGTGCGTCTCACGAAGACTTCCTACAGTACTGCGTTCCATAAATTCACCACCGTATATCAAACTCCAATAACACCTACAAATTTCAAACTGTTATTCATGCAACCAGAACCATATATAATATTAACAGGAATGTAAAAAGAATGTTAACAAGAACTTAAAAAGGAAATACATGTGAAATGGAAAATATTGCCAAAGTCTATGGCCTAGTGAGTCATAATAAAACACTGTCCGCTCCAAAAGGAAGAAGGTATACTTGTGAAAAATCTAAGTTAAGATCAATAATTAAACCTTTCCACATTGTGCCTCAGAATTTGTTGAAAAATTTACAGCTGCTATCTGAATACGAACCTGCTATCCCTGGTTGCTCCTCCCACCCCAAGAGAAAAAGGTTGAGTCCAGATAAAAAAACCAGTAACATACCGCCAGTGAATTTTTCTCTTGAAACTAGTGACCCTGCTCCCGACTCTCCTCTCATTATGGTTAATATTAACCAAACGTTGTCTCTTCGAGATACCCTGGCTGTCATACTGAATTATGACGGTCATACTTTGTCATTGGGTATGTTTATCCAAGGATGCAAGGAAGCCTTGGCTATGATGGGGCCAGGCGCCGAATCAAATTTAGTAAAAGCAGTCCGCTTAAAATCAATTGGTGAACTCCGTCGCACTATACAGGGGCAAACTTTTGAAACGATAGAAGATTTGGGTAAATTTCTCAAAGATATTTATGCACCAACGCGAAACGTATATCAGCTGCAAGGTGAACTAGGATCAATGTATCAGAGAGAAAGTAAGTCTGTTATTGCATATTCGAATCGTATACGAGATTTGGGAAATTTGATACTTGAAAATTATGATGCGAGCGAACATAATCCCTTGGCTGGCGCATTTATCGATAATACTAGACAAAGCCTCCCAGTTGGTTTCCTACAGTGTTTAAAACCGGAAATTGAACTACGATTAACTCACAATAATGATCTCGAAGAATTAATGAAGCTAGCAATGCAGACCGAAAAGAATTTGGTGTCACAAGCAGCCTTGCGTAGCGGTGAGTAAGTAACATCGAGCCTAAGGGTCCCTAAAGCCGAGGTGAAACGAGGAGTACACGTGATAGCAAGCGAAGAAGTGTATTGCCAGTTATGCAATAAAAAAGAGCACAACGCTAAAAATGCTCGACCCAGAAGACTAGCCAAGCATTAGCTGTTGGTTCACAAAATTCGGGAAATGTCGATAAAGGACCGAGCATATGTCAGATCTGTCAGAAGATTGGACACTCGGCGGACAAATGTTTTAAAATCTTTCCACCTTCAAATAACAATAAAGCTAGCCTCGAAGCCTCTTCATTATCATATGCCAGATCTGTCAAAAAATTGGATACTCTGCTGACAAATGTCTTCAAATCTTGCCCCCCCCCCACCCGTCGAATAACAATAAACCCACCTTTGATGGTCTTCCGCTCACTATATGCCAGGTATGTAATAAGCGCAGGCACACTGCCGACCGTTGGACCGTTGGATCATGGACACACAGCGAAAAGATGTCCTCGTTCACCCTCAGTCCTCCACAAATTAATGTCTTTATCGCAAGCACAGGTACCATTCAATCTCCAATACCAAAATCCTAGCGATATTCGGTGTCACATATGTAAAAAAGAAGGCCACGGCGCTCATATTTGTCCATAACCTAACAACCATTCCCAACCTTTAAATAACACTCGATCGGATTAATTTCAATAATAATCCCATCAATTTAACGGGACCATGTTTTTATTGCAAACAATCAGGTCATTTCATAAGTGAGTGTCCCGCTCGAAGGGAGAAAGAAGCAACATATGGAAGTACGGGAAACCGGAGTGGTCTTCCGAGTACGGGTGCGCCCAGGGAGACTCCACTAAATATGAATCCGTAAACATGAAACGTTCTCTATCCGAATTTGATAGAGACGATAGTAAACTGTGTTAATGTGGAGAATTGCCTTGGCTCCCCAGGGGTGTCTGTGCCGACGAAACGGGGAGCGCTCGTTGGAGAATTGGGGGAGCTAAGCTTAATTTTTTTGGGAAAATCTGTGCATATGGAAAGGACAGAGTCCCTTCAATATTTTGATAACAGTGTTCAAGGAAAAAGTGTTATTTCTTCGAGTTCGACAAAAACAGAGACACCAATGGGGTGTACCGAGTTGAATTGTGAAAACGAAAAGAACGTTGTCTATTCGAATTCGATAGAGACGAAAGTAAACTGTGTTAATGAGGAGGCCTTGGACTTGGCTCCATAGAGGTGTATGTGGCGACGATACGGGCAGCACTCGTTGGAAAATTAAGGGAGCCTAGCTTAAATTTTTTGGGAAAACCTGTGCCCATGGAAAGGACAGAACCCGCGGAAGATGTTAATAATTACAATGGGGAATTTAGAAAGTCAACCAAAGAATAGATACTCCGAGAGAATAGAAACGTGAAAAAAATTGAATGAGTAAAAGTTAATTATTCAGATTTTTCCAAAGCATCAGAGTCCATAAAAGAAGTAATAACGATTGAAAATAAAGAAGTACTTTGCCATAAACCCGTTAAACTTTACGTGCCTGCGAATCATTGCGATCAAACTGTCAATCTTAAAAATTATGAAGACCCGAAGAATTTACGAACAATTTGTACACTTAAACCGTCAAAAAAGGAAAATATTATAGAAAATATTAAAGACAAAGAAACACGTTTGAGAAGCAAGAAATATAGTCCAAAATCGTATAAAATCATGAACGTTTCGTTAACACAAAAACTCAGTATAGCTAATATCACTCACGAAATTCAACCTTTTATTCGCGAAAAAACATGTTACGTTATATCGGAATCGGTAATGATTGACCGGTATAATCAAATTAAGGAATTATTAAGAATAGTCGAATTGAACGAAGCAGAAAAAGCAAGTATCGACACGCTTTTAAAGGAAAGCGCACAATTATATTAAATCCCAGGAGATACGTTGACGTGCACCACTACATTGCAACATCGCATTCCTACTACTGATGATCTTCCTATAAATACTCGAGGCTACAGATGGCCAGGATGTACTAAAGAAGAAATAGGCAAATAAATAGTGGATATGCTCGGTAAAGAAGTAATGATACCCTCTACCTCATCATACAATTGTCCTGTCTGGGTCGGTCCCAAGAAAGCCGACTCAAGGTAATAAAAAATAGAGAGTAGTGTTCGATTACTGATCGCTGAACGAAGAATCAATCGCCGACGCATACCCCATAAGCAATATCAACGATATATTAGATCAATTAGGGGGTGCACAATACTTCTCTGTATTCGATTTAGCATCGGGATTTCATCAGATAAAAGTCCCTCTGGAGGATCGTCATAAGACCGCATTTACTACTCCACGTGGCCATTTCGAATTCGTTAGAATGCCGTTCGGCTTTCGGAACGCCCCTCCGACGTTTCAAAGAGCAAGGGACCTCACGCTAAGTGGGCTCCTCGGGAAAAGACTATTTGTTTATTTGGAAGATATTGTCATTTATGCCTACAATCTCAAAGAACACGAGAATATATTATATATCGCGAATTAATTAAACGATTAGAAGCAGCAAATTTGAAATTACAACCAGATAAATGCGAATTTTTAAAAAGAGAAGTCGTGTACTTAGGACATATAATCGGGAATAATGGAGTTCGGTCCGATCCTAAGAAATTAGAAGCTGTACGTGAATATCCCATACTTAAAAATGTTATAAATATTCGACAATTTTTGGGATTAACAGGTTATTATAGGCGATTCATAGAAGGATATACCAAGATATCAAAACCCCTCACGGCTTTGTTACGCGAAGAAAATATATTTGATTGGGAAACGGAACAACAACAGTCATTCGAAATTTTAAAGATTAAACTTTGTACGGCTCCGGTTTTGCGATATCCTGATTTTTCCAAGCCTTTTATTTTAACAAGAGATGCATCGTGTTATGCTATCGGTAGTATACTTTCACAAGGAGAAATTAACAACGATCATCCATGCGCTTACGCCTCGCGAGCTTTGAGTCTAGTCGAAGAATGGTACGACACTTACGAAACGAAAACATTGGCTATAGTGTACACTATACTCCACTTTCGGCCATATCTGTATGGGCACCATTTCATTGTAGTGACCGATCATAAACCGCTGTTGTGGTTCCGACGGGCTGCAGGTAGAAATCCTGAAATCCTGCGCTGGAGACTGAAACTCGTCGAGTACGAATACGATGTAGTGTACAAGGCCGGAAAAACTAACGTTAACGCCGACGCACTCTCAAGAAACCCCGTAGAGGCACTAACTGCCACAGACGATATTTATATGGTTCACATGAATCCGTTAAAAGTTCACCGCAAAAAGGGTCAATCTATACTATCGGATACTCATATATCTTGCTTATGAGAAGAAGATTCAGAAAAAGAGGAAAATCTAAGCAACGACGGTCCTAGAAATTTCGGTTATCCTAACGATGTAGAAGAATGTGACTGGGTACGCGAGTCGGCTGACCCTTTCGAACAGCTCGAAGACGTAGTTTCTCCATACAAATCACCGACCACTGGTCACGAAAACGACATTTTTCAGACGCCCGCAGCGAACAAGGCACCCCTAAAGAAACCCACCGTAATATGCATCGGGAGACGTACAAGAATAGAAACGTCGAAACTAAGAATAAGCGAGTGACCTACAGCGTTGAGAACCTTCCTCTGCCATCCGACACCTCTGCAGATCGACTGAGTAACCAAACACATGTGTCGTTATCAGTCCCATCCCACAACGATATGTCTGTTAAGAACAACGAATCTTTCGATGAAAGAGAAATCGAAGACCCTAACCCCCGAGAAAACCCAGACAGAACAGTGCCGGGAAAACATGCACGTGAACCCTTCGAAGGTAGCGAAACAGATCCCCAAGCGAGAACATGTCCGACGTAGAACCTGAGAACTCACTTATATAGCCCTCCACCATCCTGCATAAAACTACAAAGGGTAGAATTATTGCGTCCAATGTCAAACAATCACGAGACTTATTTTACACTCGCAAATATAATTTAGTTTATTTTGTTTCCACCAACTGTGAACCAATAGACACTGGAGCTATTGCACTACGAGATAGCGACAATTTTCCACACTTAAAGAATCTAGAATTAAAGGAAGATCAATCTATTATGAAACGAGCTCACAGATCCAATATAAATTTGCCTATCACAGATAATTCTGGAGAAGGCCCCACATTAATTTTGGAAAATATTGTAAACCCTTTAAAAAGTGCTCGTTATTCAATTGACAAGTTATCATTGCAAACCGTCAGTATTGCAAAATCAAGTTTTATTTTAAATATGCCATGGGAAAATATTACGACTCAAATTCGATTAATAATCGCGCTAAGCAACGTTAAAATCATTATTTGTCACGGGTTAGATAGATAACCCCCAGTGGAAAGACAAAATAAGATTATTGAAGAAATGCACTCGTCAACCATAGGCGGACACAAAGGTGTCAGTAAAACATATAATCGAATTCGTCACGTGTATTAGTGGAAAAAATTTTTAACTGACGTCCAATTGTATATTCAACGGTGTTTACAATGTGTTCGAGAATTCAGTCGATGGAGAGAAGTGGACTGTAAAGAGTTGCAGGTGAATTAATAATCGGTACACAGGTGTTAATTACAATAGCATTTATTGCTCCACCTGTCAAGTGCAGCAGACACAAATATACAAATAGAATATAGAAAATAATACATTAAAATAAGCACAAAAAAGATTGAATAAAATGAGGTGAGCCTTTACCACACACGATTATATTAATCGTGTGTAATCGATGAGAAGTTTTGTCACGATCGGGCCTCGCGATGAAGCTGACGCCGGGTGCATGACAAGATGAGCCAAATATTGATGTACTGGTGTGCCGACGTCGATATATCACTGCTGGTATGATAGCTGAATTATAGAGACGGTAGGTCGGCCGAGTTGATCTGTGATTCTGATTTGGATGCACTTAACAATTTTGAGCACGCACGAAAACACGGTGGTGATGAAAACCGTGCAAGAGCAAAACGCAAGATGGCTGCGTTATACGAAGCAGCCGTTGTCTAACCAAGCAGTCGTAGAGGACTTGCAGTGCCTGCAATGCGCAGTCTAGCTACGCTTAGCAGAATGCTCAAGCATTCTCAAACATTCCGCCCGCCATCAGCAATGTGGTTGCTGATTCTCCTTAACGTGATGTTCTGCTGAGGGAACTGGCATCACTGCAAGCTTAGCAATGGGCCGTGTGAGTGTCGCCGTAGATGTTTTAATGGTCACCACTCTTGTGAGCCCGTCACTGCTAGGATGCAGTGCAATCACTCGTGCAAGTGGTCACTTGCACGGTGGAAAGCGCTCATCCGTAAGCAAAACAAGTGAGCTGATCTGGACGTTATTGGATCTGGATGTCAGACCACTGAGCCCAGAAACTTTGAAATTTCTGCTGTATGAGCTGCCATCGAGAGAGCTTTGCGATCGCCAGATCCTTCAGAGATGGTTCTGGGAGAGTGGTAAGTGCGCTGCCAATGAGAAAATACCCTGGTGTTAGAGCTGACACATCTTCGGGATCGTCGCTGAGAGGTTCTAGAGGCCTTGAATTAAGAACAGCCTCAATTTGAGTCAGCAGTGTCGTCAACTCCTCATAGGTAAGGACTGTTTCACCCACCGTCCGACTGAGGTGATGCTTTACCGACTTCACTGCTGCTTCCCATTTGCCACCTATGTGTGGTGCTGCTGGAGGGTTGAACCGCCATTGTACACGATCCTGTGAGAGAGTATTTGCAATGATGAGATGTTCAGATGAGTATGATGAGAATAGTTGTCGCAGCTCTTTGCTGGCTCCGACGAAATTCGTACTGAGCAATCTGAACTGAGCGCGCGAGGTATTCCTCGTCGGGCCGAGAAGCGCCGAAAAGCAGCGAGGAATGCATCGGTTGAGCAGTCAGTGATGACTTCCAGATGTACCGCCGTCGTGGCCATGCACACAGAGACACAAATCCAGCCCTTGTGTGTTTTAGCCTCTCGCCCTCTCCATGTCTTGAGTGTGAGCGGACATGCGTAGTCAACTCCAGTCTCTGTGAACGGCTGTGCAGGTGTGACTCGAGAGGGAGGTAATTGACCCATTAGTTGTTGAGCACGGATCACTCTCTGCCGAGCACACACTACACAGCGCAAGATGTGAGCCTTGACTGGAGCTCTACCCCCAACGATCCAGTGAGCTTGTCGAACTTGCGCTAAAGTGAGCTGAGTACCGCCGTGAAACGTGCGCTTATGATCTTGGTTTATCATGAGTGATGTGAGACGAGACTGACGAGGCAAAATTGCTGGCTGACACGCTTCAAAGTTGAGTGCTGATTGTTTGAGCCGTCCTCCCACCCTGATTACGCCTTGTTGATCGAGGTAGGCTTTGAGCCTACTGAAAGGATGAGAGGTTGGCAGCAGCATTCCAGATGACATCACTTTGAGCTCGTGCGAGAAGTAAGCTGACTGGGTTGCCTTGACCCAAAAAAACCTTCGATTCGTCGATCTTACGTGCTGAGATGAGTATGACTGGTGTTGAGCCAGGTATCCTCTTGAGCCGTGCTATCACTCTCGAGCAGAGAGCTGTAAGCCGATACAATTTGTTGAGCTGGCGAATACCTGTGCACCAGATTGATCGAATAAGCCATGGTGGCCCCGTCCACCAGAATGAATGAGCTCTGAGCTGTTCTGTAGTTGTGCCCCTAGAGGCACAGTCCGCTAGATTGGAAATGCCAGGAACATGTCGCCACTGAGCGCGTTCTGTAAGATCTTGTATTTGAGTGACTCGGTTCTTAAGGTAATCTTTCCAGCGCAACGGATGAACTTTGATCCACATGAGCGTGACTGATGAATCCGTCCACAGATGAGTAGATGCAATGTTCAATTTGAGTGTGACTTGAATACTTGAGATGAGCTTGGCTAAAAGCAGGGCTGCTATGAGCTCCAACCGGGGTATGGTGAGCTTTTTGAGCGGTGCAACCTTAGTTTTTGAGCAAACGAGTGACGTCACTTTTGTTGCGGACGGTGAGATGACAGTGACGTATATCACTGCCGACATTGCTAGCTGAGAGGCGTCTGTGAAACCATGTACTTCCCCTATTGAGCTGCTCTAAGAGTTGAACTAACGAAAGATTGAAATCTTGGCCAGGTAAGTGCGATCCTCCCTGATTGCTAGCCACCTTCATAAGATCTGGGATAGCAGTGGATCATCCCCTGTGAGCTGGAGTAGCCAAAGCTCCTGCAAAGGCATTTTGGCACGTATCATGATTGGTGAGATGAACTCGAGTGGATAAAATATCTGAGCCACTTCAGATAGGATGAGACGCTTGTTGAAGTTTGCAGGTGCTGAGCTGAGCTGGTTTGAGAACACGAACTGATCTTTGTGCGGAAGCCACATAAGTCCGAGTATTTTGATTGAGCAGTCGTCCAATATAATTTCTGCGTAAGATGATTCGGTAGCAACGATGCTGGCCAGTATGTCCGAGTCTGTTGCGTGCCACTTGGGAAGCGAGAATCCGCCCGCCATGCACAACTCCTTTAGCTATTGAGCAGCAGGTTGGCACCAGTGTGCATGATGTCGTTTAAGGAGAACCCAGATGATGCTGCACTTAAGCCGCTGAACACCACTCTCAATTTTGCAGTGGTACTCGCTGGCCTGAGAACTCCATGATGCGGCAGATAATGATGTACTGCACTTGATGGTAATGCTGGCGCCTTCTCTATATGATTGAGCTTCTCGTATTCTACCATGAATTGATGATAAAGTTGTTTGGATTCGTCATCCCTCGAGTGTCGTTATAAACTCGAGACAGACAATGATGAACAGTCGAGAATGAACTCCCCAAGAGCGTTACCGGTGATTCGAGCGGGGTCCTGACGATGTACTTCCCTGATGAGTCACGCCTATGCATCGGCCTGAAGTGATCCTCACACTCCTGTTCTTCAGGTATGAGCGAGTGTCAGTGTTGGTTGGTAATTCCTCTTGGACCCAGAACTCCGTGAGAACCTCTTGCAGTGCCTGCTCCTCCTGTTGAAGGTGAGCGTGATGAGATGAACTGACAAACAGTTGTGCTGAATTAATTGGTTCAAGCACCAGCCATCTGAACACCGAGAGCTGTGCAATTGTCATTGACGGTGAGCTCCTGATGATATTAGGCTTGATGATCTGCCCATAAACATCAGCCCCGATGATGATGTCGATTTACCGAGAGCGTCGAAATTCTGAGTCTGCCAATTTGAGCTTGTTGATGTGAGGCCACGTCTGAGTTGGTACTTCTACAGATGGTAATATCACCGTTAAACTTCTGAGGATGTGAGCATTCATGGTGACAATAGCGGCTGTGTGCTGAGAATGAAGAGTGAGCTGAGTCAGGCCGCGTGTTTGAGCTTATCTCTTGCCACCAATACCAAAGATCGGAATAGATGCGCGCTGACGTGTTAGTTTGAGCTGAGTACACAGGCTTTCTGCCACGAAAGATAGTTCCGATCCTGGATCTATGAGCAGCCGAACTTCATGGATTGAAATTGTTATTTTAATTAGTGCTAAAGAAGTTGCGAAGAGTGATGAGCTGACTTTGTTGAGCAGTTCTGAATTCTGGACGACTGCACCACCCTCTGAGTGAACTGCCGGTTGAGCAGACGTACCCGATGTTAATCGCCTTGAGTTTGTTTAACGAATTGACAGTTGTACCGACAATTGCAGCGATAGTTCAACCAGATGACCATTCACTTGATTAACTCTAAGCGTTTTAAGCTGCTGAGGCAGAAGCTGATATTTCGACTGCTGAAAGTAGTTGCTATTTCTAATGCAATTTCTAGATGTTGAAGCGTTATCCAAATCCTTGGTTGAATTGACCAAGTGCGAGCCTTGTGCTCCGGGTGAGCTATGTTTCCTCTTGTTACAAAGGGTTGGTGAAGTACACATGTTCATTGTGAATAAGAAAATGATTGGTGAGCAACACTCATTCATGTATGTTGACTTAAATAAGTTTCTTTCAATTGAATTCTCAATCTCGGAACTAGATTAAATAAAAATAGATATTTAGAATGAATCGTTTGCTTCTAATTTCTCAATCAACGGTAGCAGAGTTTCACCGTTTAACAATCACTAGGAAAATCTGGATTTGCTGGTCTTCAGTTATTGAACTTTACCGAGAAAGAAAAAAGTTGACTAAAGCATAAAAACCTATTAAAAGATCTTCCGAACAGAAATGCTGATATTCGAACCTGATTTATTTCCGAGTACTTTGACCAATTGAATTGAATAGAATTAAATTGAATTAATTAAATTGAAATGAAGTCAATTATTAGGTGCGCAACTAAGTTCCCGCTATTTTTTTTTTTTAATTATAAAAATGCAACTTTATTGTGAAAAAATGTTTACAAATGAATCATTCAAAATATTGCCCATCGCTAGCGACAACTTTTTCCCATCTTTCTGGCAGAACTCGAATACCGTCACGGTAAAAGGGTTCGTCTTTTGAGTCTAGCCACGAATCAAGCGATTTTGAGATGTCTTCATATGAGCTGAACTGCTGATTAGCCAGACCATGTGCCATCGAACGGAACAAGTAATAATCGGACGGCGCAATATCTGGGGAATATGGCGGGTGGGGTAGGACTTCCCATTTGAGCGTTTCTAAGTAGGTTTTAACGGGTTTGGCAACGTGAGGCCGAGCGTTGTCATGCTGTAGAATCACTTTTTCGTGCCTCTGCTCATATTATGGTCGCATTTCGCGCAGTGCTCGGCTCAATCGCATGAATTGAGTTCGATACCGTTCCCCAGTGATGGTTTCGTTCGGTTTCAATAGCTCATAATAAATAACACCGCCGTGGTCCCACCAAATACACAGCAAAATCTTCGCAGCGTGAATATTCGGCTGAGCCGACGACGTAGAAGCATGACCGGGCAGTCCCCATGATTTTGTTCTCTTTCGGTTGCTGTAATGAATCCATTTTTCATCACCCGTAACGATGCGATGAAGAAAACCCTTCTTTTTGCCGCTGGATCAGTTGTTCACAGGCGAAAAAACGACGCTCAACGTCTCTTGGCTTCAAATCATAAGGAACCCAAGTGTTTTTTAATCATTCCTAACGCATGCAATCGCTTGGAAATGGCTTGGCGGGTAACTCCTAATGCTGAAGCAAGCTCTTTTTGCGTTTGGCACGGATCCTCATCGAGCAATGCCTCCAATTCAGCGTCTTCGAAGGTTTTTGGCCTTCCTTCACGCGAACAGTCGTCAGCATCAAAATCACCGTCTTTGAAGCGACGGAACCAATCACGGCATGTTGTTTCACTTAGAGCAGCATCTCCGTAAACTTTTTGGAGTTCTCGATGCGCTTCAGCCGCCGTTTTCTTCGAATGAAAGAAGAAAAGCAACACTTCCCGCAAATGACGATTATGTGGCACAAAATCAGACATTTTCACACAACCAAAAGTATATGACGCAAAAACAAAATCACTAATGTGTCAAAGCGGTTTGTTTACCATATGTCTAAGCTTGATTCATGACATTTTGATTATGTCCCAATCGACCAGCACTTACTACTGGAGCCATCTCTTGAAAAACAGCGGGAACTTAGTTGCGCAACTAATAAATAAATAAATACTCCACAAAGCAGTATGGTGCCTTATGAAGAAGTTGTTGGACTGCATCGAGCTGAGAGATGCACAGAGCTGGTGGTGCGGAGCTGTGATGGCCTGGCTGCGAGTGCTTACGTATTTCATTCGCGCTAGATTCTTCAGAAATATTTGAGTCAGGCACGAATCGCTGACAATTTTCTGATGGCTTCAATGCAGCTAAGCTGACATTGCGCCTTGACGACGAGCTTGCTCGGCAATCGAGCAGGTGAGCTGTAACGGTATTTTCACGTTAGCATTAAATTTTGTTCTTCTGAGGGGAAGAATTCGGGCTCGAACACTAAGATAATTAATTGTAGACTTCTATTGGAGGTATAAGTAAGGTTTATTTAATAAGTTTCATAGAATTTTTGTGTTGTGAGGCTTTTTGGCGCCTTTAACCGTACAATTTCTCAGTGATGTTTAATTGCTCGGATGGTTCCACGTTCTTCTTTACCCGTGAGGTTATCAGATTCTCGACTCCTGCGCTGAGCGGTGGATATCTCAACTAGGCTGTATCGAGCTCAGCCGTCTTGATCTTTTTCCCGCCTGGCTGCTGACGTGCTGTCTGCTGGGCTTGCGTCGTTGTTGCTGGCGCGCCGGTCAGCCGTTATGGACGTCGGGTCTGTGACCGTGTACGCGTCGTTTTGTTTTAATAATTAAGAAGCGTTGTTTTCCTTGTTGTTCCGCGTTCGGCTGTTTGTTTATTGTATTCGTGCCGTTTCCGTGTGTTCCGGTCGTGTCTTTCGGGGGTGATCGTGGTCCTGGTTCGCGAGTGATATTTACTAGGTGTGGAATAATAACAGCTACTGGATTAGTATTCCCAGTAATTGTCAGTTTTTCATATGGTCGTTGATGGATTCCTCCCCAAAATCTTTAGCAGTGGACCAGGATGTTCCGGTTCTTCTTCGCTCTTGGTGAGTTGGTCTTTTTGATTTATCTTTCTCTTCTCCTTTCTCTCTATTTAGTGGTGTCGTTCTCATGCGACGCGCTTGACACATCTACTGAAATTGTTTTTCGCCTAATTATCTTCCTAGATGTCTTAAAATTCTAAATTAAATTTCTATGAATCGGGCTCACAAATGCCCTCCTAAACCTATTTATTAATTTATTTTCTGAGCTGTATTTCAAATTCTCACTCCGAAAGTCTCTCCTGTTTAAAACGGTGGTTTAGCATGAAATCCACTTGACCGTACCCTGTCCTTGTGTTGTAATTTTTCTTGCTGCTGTTAATAGTTTGATTATTACACTATTAATTTCTATTTCTTTTTCTATCCTCTCTCCAAGTGTACAAATTAGAAAGCTATCGGTACCATAAGCGAGTCTTTCTCATGGATCGATGCGCTGCGTTCAGGATACTTCTTATAACTATCTGTACTTACTTCTAATTATTCTACCCAAACCGTCTTATACTATTCGCTTAATTCTTCTAAACTAAACCCTAATTATTTATCTTAATGGCACTAACGTTCTCTTCTTTATCCGGCTTTTTAGAATATTTCTTGTTTTATTCAACCAGTCCGATACTGTTCGCTATTAATCTTTATATTTGTTCCTCCACTAACTTGCACTATATTATTTTATCTGTCAATGTTCAAATAAATTTGTAGGGCTGACGCACACCCTTTTATGTTCGAATTTTTAGATTTAATATGAAATTTCCAGTTTTATAAAAAGAAACTTCTATAGCTGCGCACAAGCGAGTTCTGGCTTGGTTGGCGGTTTGAACTGATAAGAGAGCTCTCCTCGGTTTGAAGCTGCCTTTTATACTTTCTCGTCTTTCCCACTCTTTTATTTTAACTCTTCTCTCCTATTGTCTCATGTAATTTCTTTTGTTTCAGCTCGCCCCGCCATCCTGCCCCTACATCCCCTCGCTGCCCGAGCGAGGCCAGCCGGTCGCTGACCCGCTATTTTTCGGCAGCGAAGGAATGTGACAGGATCCAGCCTGTCCGTGGTCTCGCCTAGACTACTGCCAATTTAATCTTTTCTTACGTACCGTCCAAATGATCTATGAATATTTATTTATGATGAAATTTATTTATGAATAAATGATTATTTTTGTATAAGTTTGTGTTTTTTAATTTTATTTTGTTTCCTTCTTGATCCCTTTTCAGATATTCTCTATGATTTTATTTATTATCCCATTGTTATTGGTATTTGTGCCTTATCTTTTTCGGTTTTTATTTTATGCTTGGAGGATGGTGACTACGTCACAATATCCCCCCAAATTTTTGGTCGGTCAGATTATCGACCGATTCAAAAATTTGTTAGAATAATTAGGATTCTTCGACCTATTTCTCGGCTTATTACTATACTTATTTTTACTACTTATTCTTATGCTTATCCTATAATAAAATTACGCGAAATAAAACGCAAACTAATTGTTCATGTATTTTAAAATCTTTCTTTTATTTTTATGTCCCGTCGCTGTCATTTTGTCTGTCCTCGTCACTGTCCGTCACGTCGGGGTCTTCTTTCGGGATCACGCCCCACTCCACTAGCGTGGTCGTCGTTGCCTCGTCCGGGGTTGGCGTAGCCAGCCAGGCCTCCATTGCCTCGTCCTCGCTGCTACTATCTGCCTCCTCCTCCGGGAACTCGTCTATGAGGGAGGCGAGCTCCCGGAGTAGTTCATCCAGACTTTGTTGTTGTGTCGTCGTGCTGGTGGATTGTTGGGACGTGCAAGCTGCCGGTCGAGTCGCCACCTGCTGCCTCGCTGCCTGTCGCTCTTGTCTCCTTTCCGAGCGGTAATGTTTTCCGAATGGCCCCCCATCTCGGCCGTAGTTGAATGTGGGGTTGGCTGGCACCATCCTCGCGTCCCCACTCCTCCGCAATTGCTCCGCCACGTCGTATCCCCTGTTGTCGAGGCTGGCGTGTATGGTTACCCATACTACCTCGACAACAGGGTCTAGCTCATCTACGTATAAATCCACGGTTTGGCCCACCGTGAGGGATGCGAATCGCCTACACGCCGCCCCGCTCCAATCTTGGCCGATTGGAGATACTTCATGCAACGCGCACGTCACTGCGAAATACGGTTCACCGTAATAAGACCTCGGTGCCGTATATAGAGTGTCGCTCCCCGTGTGGATCCTGGTGCCCAGATCGCCCATCCACACGCCATACCGGCTATCGCTTTGCTTTTCAGTAATTGTTCCTCGGAGAAAGGTGTACTCTCCCGGGTCTTCCTCATTCTCCAACAGGAACAGAACAGCCCTCCCTGGATATAATTCTTCTTCGATGACCCGATGAATTTCTGGATGGGTCCGGCTGGTTCTCGCCACTTGTTGGAGGAATCCCTCCCTTCTTCGCCGATCTTTCTCGAGCCAGACGTAGAATCTGCTCGGACTCTTAGCCGTTAAAACTTCCGCTGCGTGTGGTTCATTTGGTTGGAGATATTCCACTGCATACTCAATGAACCGTGGCACCGACATTTTTCTTTAAATCCTTTTTTAAAAGAAAAAAAAAACATGTTTTATTTGTTTAATTTTTCTCCTTGTTTATTTTCCTCATATCTTTATTTCTTGATTTTACTTTATTTTGTTCCATTCTTGAACATACCTCTTTGTTCTTCTTTGGGGAAATCAATCACTCCTTTCTTTTCACTTTGCGTATAATTTTCTTTTCACTTTCTACTTTCGATATTTCACGTTTTTGTTTGCCGTTTCTTGGTAATCGGTCCCCTTTATAGACATTTCTTAATATGGCACTATATCTATATTTATCAATTATCATTTTTGGCCAATGTAAATTCATGATTTCGGATTTCCGGATTCTTCGTGCTTTTTCGGCCTACTTTCGTGCTGGCCTTGGCCTCTGCGCCAATTATCCATCTCCCGAACCTCTTTCTCCATTACTCTCTCTCGGCCTTCAATCGATTACCCAATCGTCGAATCGATTACCAATCGCCGGAATTTACGTCATCTTCGTAGAATCTATTATTTTCTATGAATTCCAGTACTGGTCAAGCCTATCGGGTTACGTGTTCGTCGCGCCTCTTTTCTTGACCAACCACAACACGAAAGATCTTGGCGCCTGTTTTGGTGTACTTTCCCTCGGTTTTGCATATAGTCTCAGCGTTAATTTTACTATATGCTCGGTACGCTGACCGTCGGTACCTTTGTTCTCACTGTACTTGTCGATGCCGAGTGTAGGCCCTGTTGTTTTGCTTTCGGACTCTGCCCCATTTCTCTCTCGCTCTCTCCCATGGTCGTCGAATTCGCTGCTTCTTCGTTCTTCTCGTCTGTCTTTTCTGTCTCTGTCCTATACCTCTTAAACATACTGGCGTGAAATTTACCACGCTCTTTCTCACTTTCTACATCTATTACTAAATATGTTGCTACACCTACGCATTTCTTAATCCTATACGGTCCTTCATATAAAGGCATAAATTTTGATGTTAATTGTTTCAGCGGATCTGAAACATTCAACGCTTTAATTAAAACTAAATCCCCTATCTCATAATTAGTTAGCCTATGTGTTGCGTCGAATTTCTCCGCTTGACGCCGCCCTTTTTTCGAAATTCTTTCTCTCACGATCTCGATTTTCATTTCGTACGTAGTGGCATCTTCTTCGTCTCTTCTTATTCCCATTTGTTTATTCCATTCTCTTGTCGGCTTCTTTTTACATTACTTTCAGAGTCCGACTTGCAAACGTCACTACCTCGCTCTCATTAGTTTCATTTTCCTGCGACAGGATCGCTCCGAGCGCATATCCACTTGCGTCCGTGGTAAGTGTGTACGGTTTACTCGTGTCTGGAAATCGTAATATTATTTCTTTACAGAATAAATTTTTTACTTTCTCGAATGATTTTTCCATCTCGTCATCCCATTTCCATCGAACACCTTTTCTCAAAAGATTCAGCAATGGCGCGGTTTCATGCGCATGGCGATTTGTGAATTTTGTATAAAAATTTATTAAGCCTAAAAATCCTCTTAATTGTTTTATTGTCTTCGGCCGTGGATACTCTTGGATTGCTTTGATTTTCTCCGGATCGGGTTTCAAACCTTCCGTGGTGAGAATGTGACCGAGAAATATGACTTCATTTCGGAAAAAATGAGATTTACTAAATTTTAATGTCATCCCGTGCTCAAGAAATCTTTCAAATAATTTTCGCAGATGGTCGAGATGTTCTTCGTGTGATGTAGACATGATTAAAAGATCATCCACGAAATTGATCACGAAATCTAATCCTTCGAGGACCACATCGAGTGCCCTTATTAAACTCGCCGTGCTTGTTTTCAGACCAAATGGTGTTACCGTAAACTCATAACATTTTCCATTATGCTGAAATGCCGTATATTTTCTTGAGTCTGGATGCAGCGGTATCTGCCAAAAACTACTTGTTAAGTCTAGCGTTGACATCACCGTTTTTCCTCCGCATCGTTGGAAAATTTCCTCGATAGGTGGTGCATTGTTGTAGTCATTTATCAGATAATTATTTAATTCTCGGGCATCAAGACATAAACGTACCGAATCATCATCCTTTGTTACCGGCATCAATGGGTTGATATAAATGCTTTCCGATTTCTGTATCACACCAACTTTAAGCATTCTCTCGATTTCCTTCTGCACCTTTTCTCGTTGCATTAGTGAAACCGGATAAGAGCGATGAAAATATGGTTTCGGATCTTTGAGTAATAGTCGATGTTCGTACTTCGTCATCCGTCCTGGAATTTTATCGAAAATCTCTCGTCTGCATTCGACGATCCTTTTAAACTCCTCTCTTATTCCCGGTCTTAAACCTGCACACTCGGCCATTTTCTCCATAAATTCTTCTTCGGTCAGGCTGATATTCGTCTCTCCATCTGGAGTATCTTTTATCACTACCGTAGCACATATTTCATTTGGCTTACTTTTATGAAATTCCTCTGGATTCACATGTTGCCACAATCCTTCATTTAATTTCGCAATAATCTTATCCTCTACTGCTAAAATTTGTTGTTTGGCATCTATTGAAATTTTCAAAATCAACATCCCGTCGATTCCGATTAGCACTGGTCTTACTAACTTTGGCACCACTAGCACTTGCAAAACCCCTTTTGAGCCGTACGTCTCCGCATCTATCATAATCTGCTTTTTGACTCGTTCCGTCTCTCCACCAAACGCTCCGACTACCTGTGTCGACGTAACCGGTAGCATCGGGCAGTTCTTAAAAATTTCTTCATTTTGTCGGAAAAACTCTTCCGATATACACGACACTTCACTTCCGCTATCTATTAAACTTATTTCCGTCATACCTGCTATTGTCACTGGTATCTCAGGGCATCTCGGATGTCTTTCATCATACCACTTCGTCGGGATCTCCTCAGCCTCTTCATACAAATATTCTCGAGGATTTTCCATCGACATTGAACAGACTACCTTCTTATTTTTCATCCTCTCCACCACCCCTGGTGTTGGCCTTCCGATATCAGGTACTCCTTGAACTCTGGCAACGTTTTCTGGCCACATACTCTTCGTCGTCTTAAGTGCGCCTTTACCGTCTTCCTGAACTCTTTTTTCCCATGATTCGGCCTGCCCTCGCCAATCGGTGCTCTCCTCTTCATCCCTTCTCACTGACTGTTCACTGCTTTTGTATTTTTCCTCTTTTCTCCGCTGATCCCTCAACTTCTTCTTCTCTCTTTTCCTCGCGTTCATCCGCTGTCTCGTGCTTTTCTTTTCCTCCTGTTTTACCGTTGCGCTCCGCTCCTTGTCGTTATTATTTATTCTTTGTTCTTCCTCGGGCGCAACGACTAGGCGTTTCCCGAGCCCGTGTTTCCCACTCCTGAGCATCCTGGTTTTGGCTCTCTCGGTATGGTGTGTTCGACAAATGGTCCTTGCAGAGCACGACTGATATTATTCACCGGGTTTCCTGGTAATTGCTCCTGCCGTGGTGGAGTTACTTCTCCTGGTCTGCTGTTTTCTGGTCCTGGGAAATATCTCGGTCGGTTCTCCTGCCATGGTGGTCTTTGTTGTCCTGACCTATTTTCTCGAGAAGGATTTGTTGGAGGCCATGGTCCGTTGTTCTGCCACGGTGGTCTCTCTCCCCTGTCAACCTGACGTCCTGGTGTTGGTGGAAATCGGTTTCCGCCATTGTTTGCAAAGTTTTCTCGATTTTCGTATCTAATGTGAGGACGCGCAATCTGCTCACGCACAGCTCCTCCATTTAAATATCTTTGTTGCTCCTGAGAAGCATATCCCCCGGTACGACCTGTGCCTCTCTTGTAATTTAGAGGACCTGCCACGTCCGTGCTTTCCAACAGTTCTAAGAATTCGTCTATTTCACGTATTTGCCGCACTCTCACTGCACTGCGTACTTCCTCGTCAAAATGCTTCGCGAGTCGACGGATTATATCCTCGTCACTGAGTTTCTCGCTAAGATCCCGTGCATTTCCAATCACACGAGTGGCATACTCGGCTCGTGTCAACGTTTGGCCTTCTAGATAAAACGATCCGAATTCTAAATTCTTCTTCACTTTATCCTGCATGTCGCGAGCCCAGTATCTTGAACGGAATTTCTCTTCAAATGTCTGTAAATTATGCACTGCTCCTTCCACCACCAGCCACCAATCGTTAGCAACACCTTTTAATGCCGTTCCTATAGTGTGCCGTATTTCCGTATCTTCAATCCCTCCAGCGATACAAAATTCACGGAATTCCTTTAGAAATCTCATAGGCCTTTCTTTCCCGTCGCCATTATATGTGGGAGGCTTCTGTGCCGTTGTGTATAGCCGGGTGACATTCATACCGCCTCCAATGGTTTGACCGAAATTCATAGAGGTGCTTGTTCTTTGTGTATTTTCTTCTAGTTTTTCAATCCTTTTATTTTGGTCCTCAGTAATTTGCTGGGCTGCCCGGATTTCCGCCATCATCTCCTGTGTTCTCCTTTCCAGCTTTTCCACAGTCACCTTCTGACCGGCAACCTGTTGTTGAATGTAATTATTCGTCACATTCTGGTCCCTTTGTATCCTTTCTTGTACTTCTTTAATCTTCCGATCCGTCCGTCCTTCCACTGCTGTAATCTCTCCTTCCAACGCATCCTTAGTTGTTTCTCTTAGTATTGATATCCTGCTCAAACACTCATCCTTTATTTCCTGCTGCGTTTTTATTATTTCGGCGAATTTTCCGTCGCTCTTTTCCTCCATCTTCTGCAAAAACTGCATTAAATCCCCTACACCGATTTGGTCCGGTGCGATCGTCGCAGTTCTGTTTGTTATTTTCGGTGTGCTACCGTCCTCACCATTTATCTCCTTATTCGTGAACTCGTTTGATGCGTCTCCGCTTTCCTCGATATGCTCGATCTCGGAAAGTCTGTTTATATTTCTCCGATCTCTCTGTCGCCGGCCGTCCAACAGATGGTCAGCGGTTGTGGACTCCCAGAGATATATCTGACTCGTTTCCTCACTACCTTCCTGCCGATGATGGTCCTCTAGACTCTCCATCATCCTCATTTCCTCGAGCTCAGTCGAGATATTCGGTTCAGCCCCTGTAGCCATACTTCAATTCTTACACCAAATTCTCTGCCTTATGCGCGCCCTACTTTACCTCTGCAGTCCTTTTTATCTGTGTTCGAGTCCCTGTTCGGGCGCCAAATGTAACGGTATTTTCACGTTAGCATTAAATTTTGTTCTTCTGAGGGGAAGAATTCGGGCTCGAACACTAAGATAATTAATTGTAGACTTCTATTGGAGGTATAAGTAAGGTTTATTTAATAAGTTTCATAGAATTTTTGTGTTGTGAGGCTTTTTGGCGCCTTTAACCGTACAATTTCTCAGTGATGTTTAATTGCTCGGATGGTTCCACGTTCTTCTTTACCCGTGAGGTTATCAGATTCTCGACTCCTGCGCTGAGCGGTGGATATCTCAACTAGGCTGTATCGAGCTCAGCCGTCTTGATCTTTTTCCCGCCTGGCTGCTGACGTGCTGTCTGCTGGGCTTGCGTCGTTGTTGCTGGCGCGCCGGTCAGCCGTTATGGACGTCGGGTCTGTGACCGTGTACGCGTCGTTTTGTTTTAATAATTAAGAAGCGTTGTTTTCCTTGTTGTTCCGCGTTCGGCTGTTTGTTTATTGTATTCGTGCCGTTTCCGTGTGTTCCGGTCGTGTCTTTCGGGGGTGATCGTGGTCCTGGTTCGCGAGTGATATTTACTAGGTGTGGAATAATAACAGCTACTGGATTAGTATTCCCAGTAATTGTCAGTTTTTCATATGGTCGTTGATGGATTCCTCCCCAAAATCTTTAGCAGTGGACCAGGATGTTCCGGTTCTTCTTCGCTCTTGGTGAGTTGGTCTTTTTGATTTATCTTTCTCTTCTCCTTTCTCTCTATTTAGTGGTGTCGTTCTCATGCGACGCGCTTGACACATCTACTGAAATTGTTTTTCGCCTAATTATCTTCCTAGATGTCTTAAAATTCTAAATTAAATTTCTATGAATCGGGCTCACAAATGCCCTCCTAAACCTATTTATTAATTTATTTTCTGAGCTGTATTTCAAATTCTCACTCCGAAAGTCTCTCCTGTTTAAAACGGTGGTTTAGCATGAAATCCACTTGACCGTACCCTGTCCTTGTGTTGTAATTTTTCTTGCTGCTGTTAATAGTTTGATTATTACACTATTAATTTCTATTTCTTTTTCTATCCTCTCTCCAAGTGTACAAATTAGAAAGCTATCGGTACCATAAGCGAGTCTTTCTCATGGATCGATGCGCTGCGTTCAGGATACTTCTTATAACTATCTGTACTTACTTCTAATTATTCTACCCAAACCGTCTTATACTATTCGCTTAATTCTTCTAAACTAAACCCTAATTATTTATCTTAATGGCACTAACGTTCTCTTCTTTATCCGGCTTTTTAGAATATTTCTTGTTTTATTCAACCAGTCCGATACTGTTCGCTATTAATCTTTATATTTGTTCCTCCACTAACTTGCACTATATTATTTTATCTGTCAATGTTCAAATAAATTTGTAGGGCTGACGCACACCCTTTTATGTTCGAATTTTTAGATTTAATATGAAATTTCCAGTTTTATAAAAAGAAACTTCTATAGCTGCGCACAAGCGAGTTCTGGCTTGGTTGGCGGTTTGAACTGATAAGAGAGCTCTCCTCGGTTTGAAGCTGCCTTTTATACTTTCTCGTCTTTCCCACTCTTTTATTTTAACTCTTCTCTCCTATTGTCTCATGTAATTTCTTTTGTTTCAGCTCGCCCCGCCATCCTGCCCCTACATCCCCTCGCTGCCCGAGCGAGGCCAGCCGGTCGCTGACCCGCTATTTTTCGGCAGCGAAGGAATGTGACAGGATCCAGCCTGTCCGTGGTCTCGCCTAGACTACTGCCAATTTAATCTTTTCTTACGTACCGTCCAAATGATCTATGAATATTTATTTATGATGAAATTTATTTATGAATAAATGATTATTTTTGTATAAGTTTGTGTTTTTTAATTTTATTTTGTTTCCTTCTTGATCCCTTTTCAGATATTCTCTATGATTTTATTTATTATCCCATTGTTATTGGTATTTGTGCCTTATCTTTTTCGGTTTTTATTTTATGCTTGGAGGATGGTGACTACGTCACAGAGCTTGAGTGAGGACTTGATTGCGGAAAATGATCACCGCCTTGAGTTGGCTTTAATTTATCTGCCATGATACTACGAGAGAGATACTAATTAGATTTGAGCAAACTTAACACTTTTGGCAATATTTGATACACTTTAAACACCAACAAGTATAATAGAGAGGAGAAAGTAAATAAAACTCCGGAGAGCTGTACGATACCCAAACCAATGCAGATGTCGAGCTGCTACGAGCCAGTCTATGTGCAGAGTTGATACTGCGGAGCTAGGCTAGTAGGATCCACTGTGAGTGCTAGTGGTCGTTGACCTGTCGGATCATCCTTCGACGAGGTGAGGTGGTGGAATATGTTCCTGATGGGTGCGCTGGCTAAGTATGCGTCCTCGAACTTGACGTTAGAGCACGATGCTGGTGGTACTGATATCCGGCTCGAAGGACCAAATGTTCGAGAATTCAGTCGATGGAGAGAAGTGGACTGTCAAGAGTTGCAGGTGAATTAATAATCGGTACACAGGTGTTTATTACGATAGCATTTATTGCTCCACCTGTCAAGTGCAGCAGACACAAATATACAAATAGAATATAGAAAATAATATATTAAAATAAGCACAAAGGAAATTGAATAAAATGTGGTGAGCCTTTACCACACACAATTATATTAATCATGTGTAATCGATGAGAAGTTCTGTCACGATCGGGCCTCGCGATGAAGCTGACGCCAGGTGCATGACAAGATGAGCCAAACGTTGATGTACTGGTGTGCCGACGTCGATATATCACTGCTGATATGATAGCTGAGTTGTAGAGACTGTAGGTCGGCCGAGTTGATCTGTGAGTCTGATTTGGATGCACTTAACAATTATGAGCACGCACGAAAACACGGTGGCGATGAAAACCGTGCAAGAGCAAAATGCAAGATGGCTGCGTTATACGAAGCAGCCGTTGTCTAACCAAGCAGTCGTAGAGTGCTTACGCGCAGCGACCTGTTGCTCGGCACGCAGACCTAGTGCGAGATTTACAGCTTCTGCGTGGTGCTGCTGCTGAGTGGCAGCAGCAAGCAGTTGCCCATGCTAATCTGCAGTGCGCAGTCTAGCTACGCGTAGCTGAATGCTCAAGAATTCTCAAACACAATGTCAATAAAAAAAATTAGTCCACGTAAAAACAGCCTATGATGATAACAGATGCTCCAGCAATTGCTTTCGATAAAATTACCATGGACATAGTAGGCCCTATGCCAAAAACTAAGCAAGAAAATGAATACATACTTACAATTCAAGATCAATTAACAAAATATTTAGTAGCAATCCCTTTACCTAATGCGAAGACAGTAACGATAGCGGAAGCATTTGTTAAGCGATTCATTTGTTATTTCGGCTCACCCAAAGCGGTACTCTCTGACCAAGGTAGTAATTTTTTGAGTAATTTCTTAAAACCAATTGCGAAATTGCACAAAATTCGTAAAGGACTAGAAGCAAACATAAGTTTGTAATTCTTACGTTACACGAATTATATACATAGTATATAGCTAGCGACAAACGAAAAATTTAATTAAATGAAATAAAAATTCTAATAAATGGTTTAATTATGCTTGCAGGTGAACAGACTGGCGATGGAAGGACTGCTGCACGGGGAGGTGATATTTTGCCTCCTGGTGAACGCTTTGGTATTGACAATGAGCAGAGACGCTATTTTCCACGCTTTAGGATGCAGGGTTGAGAGACAGATTTTTATTTTCGTCAGCCACCGGACGGTATCGATCATCTGACATGGTTCGAGGGAGGTGTACGAGATGTTCTCACACGCCTTACAGAATCGTGCGAAGGACATGATTATGTGGGTATGACTCTGAGCGTTCCGCCTTTCGCACAAGGACCTGTATGGTTATCATTTCGACCATCCGCGATGTTATCGCGTGAATGGAGATGTTCGAACTAAATTCGGCGATAAAATGGATAAGCGAAACGAGCGTACCGTTCTTATTTCCGGGCGAGTCAGATCGAAATGGGAACACTCTAACCGAAATATGGGAATGCGATTTTGACAGATTACTCGTGAATAACGAGGAAATGTCGTTATACGTGAACAATCACGCCATGGTCAAGCAGGCGCCTCTCGAACCACCCGATGCATTCTTTGGCGGTCGAACGGAAAATTTTGTAAGCTTGTATGACGTCGCGAATGGGGAGCAGATACGCTATGTGGATGTGTGCTTGCTGTATCCATGGGTGTGTAAGAATGAAAAATATCCCGTTGGACATCCGAAATTGTACGTAGGTGACGAGTGTCGAGAACTCGTAGGACGTGAAAACGATCCAAGTATCGTCGAGGGTCTCGTGAAGAAGAGGCGATGCAGCTAGATGGTAGTGGAAATCTGTATAAAACGGAGTATGAACACTACCGACGATTCATTCGAAAAGTAACAGTCTACACGAAAGCAATTAAAATGGCAAATAACGGAGCTACGTCTCACGCAATATCGCCATAGATAGTGTTGTGTCATGGAATATTCCACTTCACGTATTCTCAGGAATATTCCTTAGCTGACACAGCTAGATATGGAATTCTAAAAGATAGCTGCCATACAAGGCAGGATGGGCGGTAGACGCCGACGCAGCATAACGCGACTCGCTAGGCGATCTACGGTAGGCGAAAGCTTAAGCTGCCAACTACTTCACTGAAATCAGAATTAAATTAGACTCAACAGAGAACAGTTGGTTCCTCGTCAAATGCTCGAAACTACGAATTGTTGTACATTTCTTTATTGATATTTAAATAGACAGCGGAAAGTTACCGTTGCCTATAATAAATACTTCCATTTATATAAATTCGCGTTTTCATCGATAACTCGAGATCCATCTCCTTATCGGCAAACGATCCCAAAAATAATAACTTTTTAATATTATACCGAATACCGAATGATCCAATTACACGGTACCGGCATAACATTTGGTGGCAGCGGTGGGATCTGCCGAAGTTAAGTGATACATGATTTATTTGGACAAAAAAGTGATTTGGACAAAGTAATTAGGAGTGACTCGGGAGCGACGACTACGACTCGCGCAAAGGACGCCAGTGTAGCTCGTAAAAAACCTGACTAAGGTAACGCGAAAGCGCGAAGTGTACGTCAATGCGGTGCGACATACCGGTCAACCGTTTAAACTCCCGATTGACCCTGTTACGTCAAGTCGCGGAAAACCGCACAAAGTGTGCAACCAAGTACTCGAAGCAGCTACTTGAGAAGAAGCCGTCGTGCAACCATTGGTGACGCGCTAAGGACGAACCCAGGAACCAGCGAAGAAACGGGCCAACAGCGTCAGGAAGGACGACAAGGACCATCAACAGAGCTGCAGGACACCAAGTCGACAGCACCCGAGAACATCGCCATGGAGAGGACCATCTACCAAATCATCCTTCTGAAAGTGGCGGTTACGTTATACTAATACATATTGCCGAAATAAACCAAAGCCAGTTAGGACAGTGTTTGAGAAGTCCAGAGGATGTTGTTTGACAGACCTGTGAATATATTGAAACTAATGAAGCTTCACTCAAGACAGAGTGAAAATAAACCAGACACATAGATGTTAAATTAGAGAAAGTGGTTTATTACACCTTCCGCATAATTACAACAAATCACAAAATTTTGAAAAAACACTGAAAGTGAGAATAAATACAAGAAAGACCAAATTTAGAAAGAATACAAAATAATAAAAATAAATGCACCAAAAATCTGAGAATTAATAATTGAATTTAATTAATGAAGCTGAATTTAATTTAAGCTGTTGCAGCACACAATTATATTAATTGTGCAGCATGTGCTGAGAGCAGTGTACGCACCGCAGCCAGTGCTGCGGAGCATGCCACGCTATGAGATAAATGAGTGCGTAAGGCGATATAACAATTCACAGCAAGCTCTCAGCAGCTTAATGAAGAGAGGTTGCAGTGAACAAATGAGAGCACTTGCAATTGAAATTGCTTGAATGCTCTACACGCATGAGACTAGCTACGCAGGCAGCACTGCGTAGCACAATACAACACATAATGAGGATGCACGAAATGAGCAGTGTATAGTCGCTGTACTCTTCCAGCAGATGTCCTGGGGAAAAGTACAGCGACCATAGTACACCTGCATAATTATATTAATTATACCGGCAAATTATGTTGAGAGAAAACGTGGCGCGACATGTGCTGCGATGCCCACCATAAAGTGAGACCAAAAAATGTTGATGTACCGATGAGAATCCAACTCCTCATTGCCATTGAATTTATGGTAAATTATAACAATATACTCGTACCTGATTTTGAGTCCTGGTGAGCAAACGAAGGTTGAGATAATCCGGTTGAGAGATGTGAAAATTGTCCGAGCCTTCCAAATGCGTGCGCTGTTCCGTGCGAGTTTTCACGTAAGTGTCGAAATATCTAATATGGCTGCGGGATATAAAAGCGTCGTTGGGCGCTGAAGTCAGTTGAGCGAGATAGCCGGTGAGCGAAACCGAAGTCAAGCGAGAGAGACATCCTCTCGCTCGGCGCGGCCTGCCAACGAGGCACAGCCTCGACTTTGCGAAGCCCTGCCTCGGCTATCTTTGGCTCAACCGAACTCCGTGTGCCGGAGCACCGCAACAGGTAGGCGCACGACGAATATCGATCGCCGTGCCCCAGCTGATTATCCAACAGACAGATATTTGAAAAATTTTAATATATATATATTCCACTAGAGATATTTCTTTCGAGATTTCGTGGGTATATTAAGAGTATTGTTCACCGCGAAATTAGCACCATGCCGGGATTTAAGGGAGCGAAACCGAAACGTAGAGTCAATTCGTTAGAAACTACCATGCCAGGCGATGGGGTAGACTCCACGGCCGGATTAGCTGCTGCTGTAGGGGAAATCGTGTACGAAGCGCGCAGGGCGTTAACAGAGCTCTCGTCGCCGGGTCGAAACCCCGTCGACAGGCAAGAGGCCGTCGCAGGCCGACTGAGCACTGAGTTCGGCGTAAACCCACTCAGAGGTACGGCGTTTCGCGATAACAGTAGTATAGGTAGCGATGACGTGTCCAATATGGCTACTGGCGGACGAATGCCTGAACGCCTAGTCGAGGACATGGACGAGCGGGAAATCGAAAATCTGCAAATAATAAATCGCGTAGGTTTCCCGACGGCTACCGGTACGGCAGCACGGTTCGTGACTTTAAGAGTACGAGATCGGTTAGAGGCGATCGACCGGAGCCATTTTGAAAGGACCGCGATTTGGAAAGAGCTCGACGGCAGTGCGAAACGCTGCAGCGCGAGCATGAGCGAGGCCAACGCAAGCTCGATCGCGAACTCAGGGAGGCCGAGACACCGTCGGCAAGACGAAACTTGGCGGATACGCTAAACGAGGTGGGCGCGGACGAATACGAACTCATCCGGTCCCTACGGGAGCAAAATGCCAAATTATTGCGGAGGCTGGAAGGAGCTGGGTTGGGAGAAGGCCCAATACCATGTCCGCGGTCGAGGCAAACCCGATTCGAGGAACCCGATTACCCCCCTGCGGATCCCATGTTCCAAAGGAAACAACCGAGGGAGCCAGAGACTCAGGGTCGGACGCTCGACCTTGGACTAGCGCTGAAGAACATCAAGCATTTCGACGGAAGCAGCGCCGACGAGCTGGATGCCTTCCTACGATCATGCGAGACCGATTTCAAGCAAGTAGCGTCCAGGGATCATGAAATCCTGCTAGAATTAGTACTCAGCAGCAAGCTCGAGGGTAGGGCGTCCAGAGGGATGAAGTATAAAGGCATCCTCTCGGTAGCGCAGCTTCAGACCGAGCTGGAGGGCCTGTACGGGAAGCGGAAGTCGTTGCCTGCGTTACACGTAGAATTCAACTCCCTCCGGCAGCGCCAGGGCGAGGACATCGCGATATACGCTGCCAGGACGGAGCGTATCAGCGTCGATATTATAGAAAAGCTTTGCGAGGAAGCCGCCACGATGTTGGAGATGCGCATCATCGAAAAGATAACGCGGAAGAGCGGCCAGGCCAACTTCGAGAATGGGCTGCATGGGCAGGTCCAGATCCTGGTGAGATCACGCAATTACGCCACCCTCCACGAGTCCGTGACGGCAGCCATCGAGATTACGAATATGGTGTAGCCAAAGAGAGGGGCAGGTGAAGTATTAAGCCACCCCAGAAGATCCCAGGGCGCGCCATCCTGGCAGCGAGAAAACTGTTACACCTGCGGCAAAGCTGAAACATAGATCGTGACTGCACCCGGGAATCAGGAAGCGTGAGGTTGCCAATACCTAGTGGAAACAAGTCCATACACAACGTAGACATCGTGTGCAATTACTCGAGACAGAGAGCGACGCAATGGCGGAGCTACCGGTGGGCACGCCGAGCAAAGAAACTGCAAGCCGAGCACCGCACGAGCCGGCTGAGGAAGCGAGGCAAATCGGGGGCCGCAGCTCGCAAACTTCCAGCAGCACAGAAAAAGACAACATAATGAAAGAGCGCAGCGACTGCCGCAGTGGCGTAGCCATTCCCTCCATGGATGACCGCTTGAAAATAATAAGAGAATACCATGACACCCCTATAGGAGGGCATCAGGGTATCAGGCGCACGATACATCGGATCCGGACCAAGTACAAGTGGCCCGACATAAGTAGGGATTTAGAAAATATAATAGCCGTCACGTAAATTATAACGCATTACGATCTTTCGTGATAGGAGCAAAAAACGTACCTACTATTTTTTAATTCGACGCTATTCGACGCACGGAATTTCATCATGTAGTAACGCGTAAAGAAACAAAATCATGCGAACCTTTTAACACGAAGCGAAAGCGGCACGGGATGTACTCTACTGTACCGTACGGCTATTGTTAAATACGCTAATTAGTATAACGCAAAAAAGTATATAGTTTTACGGTTGAATTCGCGATATTTTAAAATACTATTTTTGTCTGATTCCATGTATCATATTTACTGTGTACAATGCATTAAAAGAAAAATTGATTTATTATGTATAAAACCGTCGTCTGCTCGTCCTTTTTGTGCTGCTATTCGTAGCAGTAGCTGCTATCTCTCTACCGTTCCCTTTTGTTCTGACTTTCGTATCGTTGATTCCTTTTGTCGAGTCGTTCTTATCGAGTGTTTCCTTTCGTTCTGACTTTCTCATGCTACCTCCGTCGACATAATATTGCTGTTTAGAATTACATGATTCGTAAAATTTGTACATAGTGATGTGTGCATAGTGAAATAAAAATATTGCTTTATTTGAGAGAAATATAAAAACTATCGTTATTTAATTTACATACTGTGGAAAAACCAGCTTATACCGCGGGCCCGCGCCTCATCAGCTAGTACAAGCGCGCCGCGCGTTATCAGCTGGTCAAGGCTGCGAAAATAGCTGATGCCGCGGGGTCGACGCTGCCGCCATCGCCGCCGCAGCCATCGCAGTATAAGGTTATTTAAGAGTCAGCTGATTGATTTTGATAGACGCTCATCGATATGGATACACGTTGGAAACATCCATGGACAACCGTGATAAGCCGTCTCACGGGTTGTGGTAAAACATATTTTGTCAAAAATTCTTTTAAATACATGTGCCAAATGACGGATATCTCTCTCGAGCGTATACTTTTTTATTACTCAGACTGGCAGTCCGGGTATTCAGAGTACGGTGATAAAATCAAATTTCGCGAGGGTTTACCGCAAGCAGCAGATTACTCGAATGATACAAGACCTATACTTGTGGTCATTGACGATTCAATGCGCGAGGCATACAACAATACTGTGGTCGATCTTTTCACAAAGAGTAGCCATCATAAAATTTTTTGTGTATTTTTCATCACGCAAAATCTATTCCATCAGGGTTACAGGCAGCGCGATATCTCCTTAAACGCTAATTATATCGTTGTCTTTAAAAATCCGCGAGATCGCGCGCAAATTCAACATCTAGTCCGTCAGGTATGTCCTGAGAATCCGCGATTTTCGTAGGAGGTATATTTCGATGCAACAGCTGCACCGCAGGGCTATTTATTATTCGACTTGAAACAATCGACGCCTGATAATTGTCGATTTCGCGCCTGTATATGTCCCGATGACCAATACCATTACGTTTACGTGCCTCAAAAAGCAATACAGGTTCGCGAAGCGTTGCGTGATGTACCAGTAATACGCTTGTAATGGCGTTGCGCGGACCTCTCGATAAAAAGCAAAGAATTATATTGCAATCGCTGTGTTATCTGAAGCAAGAACAACTACGTGCAATTTTGCGCAAAGCAGATGTAGCGCTCTTACGGTGTATATGCGAGTGTGCTCTAAACGTTTTACAGGGAAATGTGAGTCAGAACAACGTGCAAAAGAATCATCTTTGGAGGCACGCGACAATTCTTCGACGACTAGCCGCCATATGGGGAAATTGGAGTGGTAAGAGGAAGATCATCGTCGAGCACTGTGTCGGATTTCTAAAGTTGCTCCTTGTGCCTGTCTGGGTCTACATGAGCCATGGAATATGCCAGAATGAGGGTATTTATTCCTTATGATAACATACATCGTCTCGCTGGACTCGCCACTACTGCTGCTACTACGAGGGTCAATCAATAAATAGCCGGCCTTGAGCCATCTGTTGGTCGAGGATAGAAATCAATGGCGACGTTTAGTAATGTCATCCTTCACATGACTGTTGTCAAAGTTTCAGCTCGCTGCGATGTTTAGTTTGCGTTTGACACCCATCGAAAGACAAACAACTTTTGTGTTTTTACAAAAATGGAAAAAATTGAGTATCGTGCTGTGATTCGATTTTTGTTTTTGAAAAGGAAAACGAACATTGAAATCAAAGCGGAGCTAGATGAAGTTTATATTGACCTTGCACCTTCATTATCAACCATTAAATATTGGACAGCTGAATTTAAACGCGGTCGTACGAGCATTGTTGACGATGAACGTCCAGATCGTCCAAATGAGGTCGTCATACCAGAAACAATTGGAAAAGTCCACGATATGGTGTTAAATGATCGGAGACTAAAAGTGCGTGAGATTGCTGAGGCCACAGGCATATCATATGGCTCAGTGATTTCAATCCTGAGTGATCAGTTGTGTATGAAAAAGTTATTCGCAAGATGGGTGCCGCGTTTGCTCACTGTCGACCATAAAAGAGAACGTGTAGCTGATTCAAAGGCGTGTTTGGCGATCTATAAGCGTGATCCTGTTGAGTTTTTGAGTCGTTACGTAACCGTGGACGAAACATGGATCCATCACTATACACCAGAGACAAAGGAACAATCGAAACAATGGACTTCACCGACCGAACGTGCTCCGAAGAAGGCGACGACGGTGCCATCGGCCGGTAAGGTCATGGCCACAGTTTTTTAGGATGCACGCGGCATAATCTACATCGATTACCTTCCGTCGAAAAAAACGATTAATGGCGAATTATATGCAGCCGTACTGACCCGATTCAACGACGAATTGAAGAAAAAACGTCCACATTTGGCGAGGAAAAAAGTGCTCTTCCATCAAGACAATGCACGCGTTCACACGTGCCCAGTTGCCATTGCCAAAATTCATGAATTTAAATACGAATTGCTTTCGCATCCACCACATTCTCTAGATTTGGCCCCCTCCGACTACTTTCTGTTTCGAAACCTGAAAAAATGGCTTGGCGGAAAGAGATTTGGTTCCAGAGATGACCTCATCGCCGAAACAGAGACCTACTTTGAGGACCTTCCGAAATCGGATTATTCGGAGGGCATCAAAAAATTGGAAAAATCGTTGGAATAAGAGTATCGAGCTAAAAAGAGATTATGTTGAAAAATAAAAAGATTTTTGTCCAAAAAAAGCGATTTCCTTTACCAAGCCGACTGTTGTGCCGGTACCGCGTAATTGGATTATGACGTTAATCGGTATAATATCAAAAGTTATTATTTTCGGGACCGTTTGCCGATTAGGAGATGGATCTCCAGAAAAAGATGAAGACGCGTATTTATACAAAAGGAAGTATTTATTATAAGCAACGGTAACTTTCCGTTGCCTATTTAAATATCAAAGTAAGAATGCACAGAAATTGTTGTCTGAGTATTTTACAGGGAACCAACCGTTCACTGTCGAGTCTAAATTAATACTGATTTTAGTGGAGCAGTTAGCAACTGCGTTTGCTAAAATCTCTTAGTTGGCATCTTTCTTTAGTCACTCGTGAAATGCTTAGCGAGTTGCCTCATGCTGAGTCGGCGTCTACCTCGCGTCCGGTCTTGAATGAATTCTATATTTTGGAATTCTGTATTTAGTTGATATTCTTTACAGCTAAGGAATATTCTGCAACACAACATCCCTCCCCCCTTAAAAGAAAAAAATTTTTTAATAAAAATTTTTTTAATAAAAATTTTTTCTTCACTTGGTTCCCCGTTTATATATAATGTTTTACACATGATGTTTTTCTTTTCAACGTCTTTCTCGTGCGGAGGGAGGATAGCCGGTGAGCGAGGCCGAAGTCAAGCGAGAGAGACATCCTCTCGCTCAACGCGGCATGCTTGCGAGGCACAGCCTCGGCTCCGTGAAGCCCTGCCTCGGCTATCTCCGGCCCAACCGAACGCAGCGTGCTAGAGCACAGCAATAGGTCGACGCACGGCGAATATCGATCGCCGTGCGCCAGCTGATTATCCAACAGACTTCGATATCGATGCACCGTTGGTCACGACCGGGGTAGTCACCCTCAAGGCGGACACCGGAGCGCAGTGCAGCATAATCAAGGAAGGCTGTCTCAAACCGGAGACCAAGGTGAGTGACTGCACCGTAGAGCTGCAGGGGCTAGGGGGCGAAAAATTCACCCCCCTCGGGATAGCTAAAATTGGGCTCCAGACACCGGATTTAAATATAGAGCATTGCTTCTACATCGTTCCGAACAATGTGCCGTTGAAGGTCAACGAACTACTAGGCATTGACTTTATCAAGCAACGTAAAGCGGATATCCTGCATGGCGAGATGCTCAAATTGTATGGGCACTGCATGCCGTTACGGGACGGCGCGAGAAGGATATATTCGTCACCATGCAATAGAACTGCCGCCACATACAAGTACATAGGCCTGCTTACAAAGATAAGTCTTCCTTCCGGAAACGGGTCTAACACGGACGCCGCCAGGGAGAATAAATTTGTCAGACTACCTATAAGGAGCGGAATCAGCCGCGGCAAAGTAGCGAGATTCCGTGTCACACCGTCAAAATCCAATAGAGTGAGTTTAGATGTTTATAAAAACGACGGGGAAGTGCAACATTCGACGGCGACACTCGAGCCGTCGGAGATACCGAAGGCCGTACGTAGCCGACGGGTCAAGACACTGCGCGTAAGCTCAGAGAACACGGGGAAGAAGGCCAAACGCTTTGCGCAGCAACAACGGAAGCCCGACTTGGTGCCCCCCAGCAGTGAAAAGCAAGCAGCTCGCGCAGGAATAGTGTGCGAATACAACGGTGTATTCCATCTACGAGGGAACAAGCGACAGCGCACGCATGAGGTGCAGCATCACGCGCCCTTTAAGGTCGGATCCAAGGACCTAGGATTGCAACCCTTGCCTGGGAAGAACGTAAAATCGGGGCATGGGTCCGGTAAAATGCAGAAAGCCGGAAAAAGAAATACTGATGCAGATGCTCTGAGTCGCATATACGCCACCACACGAGCCCAAGTGAGACAGGAAAGAAAGTCCCACAAGAACGAAAAAGATAGCGCAATCGGGTATACGAACAGCCGCACAAAGCGGAGAGTCGAAGATACCCAAGGCAACCACTATAACTCGTCGAAGCGAGAGGCTAAACTCGTCCACGAGAAAGAGAAGTCGAGAGGCCGACAGACAAAATGCTAGCAAAAGGAATTGTCCAACCCAGCCGGAGGCAGAGGAACGCGCCGCTGCTGGTTCTAGCGGAGAAACCTGATGCGGCTGGAGTGAGAAAAATGCGCGTAGTAGTGGACTTTCGGAAGTTGAATGAAGCCACTGTCGAAGACTCATACCCACTGCCCAATATCACCGAAATATTAGACCAGTTGGGACGGGCCCGATACTATACAACTTTGGATCTCGCCTCTGGATCCCATCAAATCCCGATGGCTCAGCAAGATAAAGATAAAATCGCATTTTCTACACTACAGGGCTATTTTGAGCATAACCACATGCCGGTCGGACTCAAGAACGCGCCACCGACATACCAGAGGTTGATGATCCCCGCGCTGGCTGGACTACAGGGAGTTAAATGCTATGTGTACCTAGATGACATACTAATCCACGCAAAAACCTTCAAGGAGCACAATGACAGGCTGCGAGAGGTACTGCAGCGGCTAAGAGAAGCCAGATTGGCAGTGCAACCGAGCAAGTGCCAGTTCCTGCGTAAAGAAACGCAGTACCTCGGCCACATCATTTCCAAAGAGGGTGTACGTACCGATCCGAAGAAGCTGGAAGCTGTAAGGGAATTCTTGATGCCGAGAGACGTAAAAGGAGTACAATCCTTCCTCGGACTAGCTGGTTATTACCGAAAATTCATCAAAGATTTCTCGAAAACCGCTAAGCCACTCACAGAATTAACCCAAAGAGGGGTTAAATTCGAGTGGACCGCGGTAAGAGATGCTGCCTTCGAAGAACTGAAGACAACGCTTACCACAGCACCAGTATTGCAATATCCGGACTTCGAAAAGCCGTTCGTTGTAACAATGGATGCCTCAGACAGGGCGCTCAGCGCTATCCTTTGGCAAGGCAAGATCGGGGACGATTTGCCCATATGCTACGCAAGCCGCACCATGTCGAAGGCCGAGCTAAATTATACAACGACGGAAAAAGAATTACTCGCAATAGTTTGGGCTCTCGCTCAATTTCGGCCATATATTTATGGTACTCGCTTCACGGTAGTGACGGTCCACCAGCCGCTCACCTGGCTGTTCGGAGAATCGAGACTAATGCGGTGGAAAATAAAATTGGCAGAACATGAGTTTGATGTCGAATACAAAGCAGGTAAGCGCAACACGAATACAGATGCGCTTAGCCGTATATTCCTCACCACGAGGGCCCAAGCGAGAGCTTAAAACGAAGTCCGTGAGTCGGAAGAGGACAGCACGACGGGGCAAGTAGGCACAACGAACGACCGCACAAAGCGGACAGCCGAAGATATCCCAAATAGCCATGGTAGATCGCTGGAGCGAGAGGTCGAGTTCCGAGATAAAAGAGGAAGCAAGCGCCCGGGTACGGACAGCCGCACAAAGCGGAGAGCCGAGAATACAACGATCAACACAGCAACGAGGCAGAGTGAGACGCAGCACCTGCCAACGTTTCAGAAGAAGACAGAGAGTTCCGCAGCGTGCATGCAGGTCACTCTACTGAACCCCACAGCCCCGACGTGAAGCCGAGCGGTCGGGGAAGGGGCAGACCACGCAAGCTAGTACAGACAAGCACGGGTAAGATTGCGAGCATCGCCGAAAAGGACAGAGCGAGCGACGCAACGGCAGAGCTACCGGTGGGCACACCGAGCAAAGAAACTGCGGGCCGAGCACCGCACGAACCTGCTGAGGAAGCGAGGCAAAGCGGGGCCGCAGCTCGCAAACCTCCAGCAGCACAGAAGAAGAAAGCATTATGAAAAAGCGCAGCGACTGCCCCAGTGGCGTAACCAGCCCCTCTGCCGATGACCGACAGAAAATAATTAGAGAATACCACGACACCCCCATAGGAGGTCATCAGGGAATCAGGCGTACGATACATCGGATCCGGACCAAGTACGACCGGCCCGGCATAAGAAGGGATTCAGAAAAGTACATATCGTCCCGCGAATCCTGTCAAAGGAACAAAATCTGGAAAAGGGAACGAGTGCCGATGGTGGTAACGTACACCTCATCGCGGTCATTCGAAAAAGTCGCCGGGACCTCACGAAATAGTAGAGAAGAGGCCCCCGTCAATTACGTAGTCTGGAAGGGACGGAAAATTCAGGCGGTATACGCAAACCGCCTGAAGCTCTTTATCGAGCACTAATAGCTCAAGAATTGAAGAATTCGCATAATTATAGCTAGTTAAAACTAAATATCAGTTAGGAAATAAATGCGGGAAGGAGCCCCTCAGGACACAGGGAATGGAGCTCCAGTAAATTAGAAGAGGTCTTAGGAGACTTAATTTTATCAATAGGAAAAACGAAACAATTGAAAAGAAATTGCACTTTCATTGCGGTGTAGAATTATGCTGTATGCTCCTGAGGGGACTGCGACCATGCCAAAAAACCACCTCGAAAAATGTATATCATATTAATACTAATACAGGATAGTGTTCAGCGCAGAGAGTAAAAAAAATATTATAGAATAAATTGAAGAAATAAAGCCTCTAGGAGCATACTTCATTTTGGAAAAAATAAGTCAATGTGTACACTCTAATCGGTTGACATGCGCATGTTAATTGGTATTTCGATTTCCGCAAATGACAGTGAAATATGCCAAAATATTTCCATATTTCAAGACGATATTTATATTTATGAAAAAAATATTATATTACACTGGTTAAGCCTCAGAATGAGGAAGAAGGTACACGTAAACAATCCAGTCCCTGTCGGCGTAGAGCATCGACAAGCGTCAGCTCTTATGCGACTGGCTGACATAAAGGCCTACAGCGAAGGTGACGCAATTATACTAGTACTCGACATACCGCTGATCAGGCAGCAACAGTACAGTATACCCTATACACACCCGAGCAAGCAACGGCGGGTACGACTACGTGGACACGACTGAGAATCACATAGTCATAGATATCGAGAATCGCAAATAACTAAGGATGTCAACCGATGACGAAAAAATTTGCAAGGTACTGGACAAATCATACATTTGCCCACCAACACACCCTACTATTCCGGTTACAAACGACGCACCCAGCGAAGTCCTAATCTATGCGAAAATGGACACCGGCAACGGCGAAAAATGCGCAAAAACGGTTATCAAAATCACCCTACCCCTAATCGTCCCAATGCAACAGCAAGGACGATGGCTATACGTCGCGCCAACCCCAGTACCCGTAGGAATGAATTGTGGGAAAAATCCCACTATCAGAACCATCGGGCGAACGTCGCAGATGATACGGGAAAACTACCTTCCGTCATTTAATTTGACTTTAACGGAGATTGAAGCTCAGGCGCCCCCGACGCGGACCGAGAGGGCCATTCTACTACAGAGCGTGCTGCGAGAGCCCGCAGAACTTCGGAAGCTCGGAGCTCAAGCCGACCACATCATGGAAACCCTCAATACCGCCGGAGACGGGATGCAGCACATCCACAACCTGAGCTTTTACTCCGTGGGTGCTATAGCACCGATAGCCTTAGTTGCCTACGTTTTGTTTAAATGTTACAGGTACCAAAGAAACAGAACACCAACGAGAACGAGCGAGGCAACAACTTCGGCAGCCGCCGAGGTAACCATCAATCTCGAGCCACTCGGACTACAGCCAGTGGAATGACTGCGAACCGAGCTGGCCAGGATATGCAATCGTCCTCCCAACCGAGAACGACTCGCTCGGCCCGAACGACATTAACAAACAAAAAATGAAACATTTTACGTACTATTACATATATATTATACTACTGTGTTCAAAAAGTAAGGTGAATTTTTAATTTCAACTTCCGGCGTTAACCGAATCGGACAAATGATTTTTTTTTCAAGTTGGTAGGACTGTTAGTGACATCTGTGACAAATTACATGTCAATATCATCATTAGTTTTTAGTTTACGCTTGGTTTTGTGAACAAAGAAAAGTGAATTTCGCGATTTTTACGATGTCGTATTTTGTTGAGCAAAGAAGTGCTATTAAATTTTGCTTGCGGAATGAAATTTCTGCCGCTGAAACGTATCGAATGTTACAAAAGGCCTTTGGTGACGAGACTATGTCACAGAAAAATGTTTACAAGTGGTACAAAGACTTCAAAGAAGGCAGAGAACGTGTTGATGATTTGGAACGCTCTGGACGACCATGGACGTCAATTGATGAGCGACACATCAAGAAAATAAAGGAATTGGTGCTTAAAAATCGTCGATTAACAATTCGAGACCTTGCCGACATGCTTGCAATATCAATTGGATCAGTGCAAGCAATTTTGAAGGATCATTTGTGCCTCAGAAGAGTCAAATCGCGTTTGGTGCCAAATTTTCTCAATTTTGTCGACTCCACTCCACTCATGTCGCTCCACAACCACCGTATTCGCCTGATTTAGTACCGTGTGACTTCTGGCTGTTCCCAAAACTCAAGAGACCACTCCGGGGAAATCGTTTTGAGTCGATTGAAGAAATCAAACGTGAATCGCTACGCACATTGAAGGCTATACCTGAGGACGACTTTTAGCATGCTTCAAAGATTGGAAAAAACGTTGGCATAAGTGTATTGTAGCTAGGGGGGATTATTTTGAGGGGGACGAAATCGATTTGGAAGAATAAATAAAAAAATTTTATTTTAAAACAAAATTCATCTTACTTTTTGAACACAGTAGTATATTATATATTGGACCTTAAAATTGTATTAAAATTGTAAAGGTAAAGAGGGGAGGGGGGAGGGATGTTGTATCGCGGAATATTCCACTTCACGTATTCTCAGAAATATTCCTTAGCTGACACAGCTAGATATGGAATTCTAAAAAATAGCTGTCATACAAGACAGGATGCGAGGTAGACGCCGACGGAGCATGAGGCGACTTGCTAGGCGATCTACGATAGGCTATAGCTAAAGCTGCCAACTAAGGGATTTTAGCAAACGCAGTTGCTAACTGCTTCACTAAAATCAGAATTAAATTACACTCAACAGATAACGGTTGGTTCCTCGTCAAATGCTCGAAACTACGAATTATTGTACATTCCTTTATTGACTTTTAGATAGACAACGGAAAGTTACCGTTGCCTATAATAAATACTTCCATTTATATAAATTCGCGTTTTCATGGATAAGTCGAGATCCATCTCCTTATCGACAAACGATCCCAAAAAATAATAACTTTTTAATATTATACCGAATACCGAATAATCCAATTACCCGGTACCGGCATAACAGTCCTCTCCATGGCGATGTTCCTTGGGTGCTATTCCTTCGGTGCTGTTGACCTGCTGTCTCGTAACTCCCCTCGAAGGTTGGTCCAGATGTCTTCCATGGCACCGTTGACCCGTTTCCTTGATGGTTCCTGGGCTCGTCCTCTGTGCGTCGCCAATGGCTGCGTAACGGCTTCGTCTCAAGTAGGTGCCTCGAGCACTTGGTTGCACGCTTTGTGCGGTTTTCCGCGACTTTACGTGTGTTACGTCCCGTGTCTCCTCACAAAATAAAGATTCTCCTAACAGTTACAGCTATTAGTATAATATGAAATATATAGATATGCAAGACAGAACGGTTGGCATAGATCATTACTTTATACGTATATGCTACCTACCATTGAGCAACCTATTGTATTCCAATCGATAATATTTACGGATTTTATTAATAATAACTATACAACGCTTCATTGATCATTATGAAATAAATACAGAAACAATAGGGACATATTACATGTACTCGTAATTATATTTATTAGGTGCGCAACTAGGGTCCCGCTGTTTTGCAAGAGATGGCTCCCGTAGTAAGTGCCGGACGATTGGGACATAACCAAAACGTCATGAATCAAGCTTAGACATATGGTAAACAAACCACTTTGACACATTAGTGATTTTGTTTTTGCGTCATTTACTTTTGGTTGTGTGAAAATGTCTGATTTTGTGCCAAATAATCGTCATTTGCGGGAAGTGTTGCTTTTCTTCTTTCATTCGAAGAAAACAGCGGCTGAAGCGCGTCGAGAACTCCAAAAAGTTTACGGAGATGCTGCTCTAAGTGAAACAACATGCCGTGATTGGTTCCGTCGCTTCAAAGACGGTTATTTTGATGTTGACGACCGTTCGCGTGAAGGAAGGCCAAAAACCTTCGAAGACGCTGAATTGGAGGCATTGCTCGATGAGGATCCGTGCCAAACGCAAAAAAAGCTTGCTTCAGCATTAGGAGCTACCCGCCAAGCCATTTCCAAGCGATTGCATGTGTTCAGAATGATTAAAAAATAAGGTACTTGAGTTCCTTATGATTTGAAGCCAAGAGACGTTGAGCGTCGTTTTTTCGCCTGTGAACAACTGCTCCAGCGGCAAAAAAGAAGGGTTTTCTTCATCGCATCGTTACGGGTGATGAAAAATGGATTCATTACAGCAACCCAAAGAGAACAAAACATGGGGACTGCCCGGTCATGCTTCTACGTCGTCGGCTCGGTTGAATATTCACGGTGCGAAGATTTTGCTGTGTATTTGGTGGGACCAGGGCGATGTTATTTATGATGAGCTGTTAAACCCGAACGAAACCATCACTGGGGTATCGAACTCAATTGATGCGATTGAGCCGAGCACTGCGCGAAGAGCGACCACAATACGAGCAGAGGCACGAAAAAGTGATTCTACAGCATGACAACGCTCGGCCTCACGTTGCCAAACCCTTTAAAACCTACTTAGAAACGCTTAAATGGGAAGTCCTACCCCACCCGCCATATTCCCCAGATATTGCGCCGTCCGATTTTTACTTGTTCCGTTCGATGGCACATGGTCTGGCTAATCAGCAGTTCAGCTCATATGAAGACATCTCAAAATGGCATGGTTCGTGGATAGCCTCAAAAGACGAACATTTCTACCGTGACGGTATTCGAGCTCTGCCAGAAAGATGGGAAAAAGTTGTCGCTAGCGATGGGCAATATTTTGAATGATTCATTTGTAAACATTTTTTCACAATAATATTTTCATAAAAAAAAAACAGCGGGAATGTAGTTGCGCACCTAATAATAATAATCATTTATCTTATATTCTTATTTTTAACATTCAAAACGTAGAATACTTTACGGAAATACTCGTACAAGTAATATATTCGTAATTGTATTTAACAATAACCATTTTACTTTTTACTTTCTAAAATATTCAAAACGTAAAATATTTTACGGGAAGTCGAGTGACTTACACTCGTACTCTTTTTAAACGACATAGTAAAAATCACATAAGGACAAGTGAAAGGGAGGATATGGTCAGCAATAGACATTCCTCAGGAGTGGAAGTTAAATATGAAACCGGAATTTGCCCATAGATGGCCCTAGCCGTCAATGTAGTTACCGTCAAACCGCGTCATTGGCGCCAAAAACGAAGTTTGAAGACAGCGAATTGCAAGCATTGTTGGATGAGGATGACGCTCAAACGCAACAACAACTCGCGGATCATATAAATGTGACACAAGAAACCGTCTCCATATGTTTAAAAGCCATGGAAAAGATCCAGGAGATGGGAAAATGGGTTCCACATGAACCGAATGGAAGACAGCAGGATAACCGACAAACCACTTGCGAAATGTTGCTCGCCAGGTACAAAAGAAAGTCATTTCTCCATCGAATTGTGACTGGCGATGAAAAGTGGATATATTTTGAGAATCCTAAGCGTAAAAGATGATGGGTAACTCCAGGCGAACCATCGACATCGACTGCAAAGCCAAATCACTATAGACAGAAGACAATGCTCTGTGTTTGTGGTGTTACGTCAAAATCGCGGCCTATCTTACGAACCCACGAATTTAACATAGATTTCACGTTTCGGTGAATCTTTTCCGTGCTCTGGTCAAGGAGAATAAATTCTCCCTTTACCACACCCGATGAGAAAATACCGAAGACGCAAGCCCGTTTTTGAGTCTAACCTCGCGGAAAATTACTCAGGATAGGGCCGGAGTGCGTTTTGTTCTTGGTTGGGGATAATCACTTCACGAATAATGGGGAGGGACTTGAATGACAATTTCACGCGGAGCAAGATTTCACTTTAATTGGTAATTGAAAATTATACTTACGGTTGTTTGTTGCTGTGGTTCTTACTGTTGAACGTTAGATGGACGTAGATTAGTGTAGTCAGACAGACTAAAAATCGAACGTAGGCGTTGGTGCGTATTAATAATTATTTATTGAAATAAAACTACATGAGTAGTTGAATGTTGCACGTTCAATATTCCCGATTTTACAAGCGTTAATAATTATAAGTACTGTACTCTTACTCTGTACTACTTGAAACTATACTTTGTGAAAATTAAGCCGTGGTGAAAAATTATCGTTCTGTACTAATTTATTTCCCGGCAAACAGTACTACTTGTTGCCTTGGAAAAAGTCTAATTCACTGCCGGCGACTTATTGACTGCCAGGCTAGTGATTAGTCCTCTAGTTAACCCCCCGTGAAACTGTGTTACTTGACTCCCCGTGAAAAAGTGTCGACGGCCGATTTTCGCGGCCTTTTATAGGGCTCCTGAGCGTCGAAAATTCTTGTCATCAAGCGCGTAAAAGAAGAGAAGGGATAAAACCCTATCCTGACTATAAGAATTTCCCCATGGTCTATCTCGACCATACACGTATTCATTCCCCTTACTCCGCAGAGTAGCTTCTCGACATGCAGAGCCATAGATCTATGCAAGTGCATCGGTATGGTGCGCTCTGATTTGTCAGCGCGATATGCTACACAGAGGACCACGCGATTAGGTGAGGGAACGCGTTCGAGGCGTTTTTCCCCTGAAAATGAGGCGATTTTTACCACCCCGCTTCTTGGCCTACTTTCGATAGAGTTTCCTAGTCTAGGTAATATCCTTATGCTCGCTTCTATGTAGATGTGTCTATGGTAATGGCTTAGTTTTTCAGCGTTTGTACGGAACTTAATTAAATCCTTCACATGAAACCACTAGTAATAATTTTGTTACAGATTCTGTAGTTAACTTCGACGTATGCAACCTGGTTTCTGCGTTAATCTCTTACTAGTATAAATGGTTTTGTTGAGTTATGGCTTATTCCAAGCATCATTGGTTATTCGTTAAATAAGTGATTACTCTAGTTATAGCTAATGAGTTTTCTTAAATAATTTGTTGGTTAAACGTCAGAATTCTTATAGTTAATAAGTTTTCTTAAATAATTTGCTAATTAGACGATTATTCTCGTGCTATAGAAACGAGAGCGAGAGAGAGAGAGAGAAGGATTTTACTTGAGAACGACTCGTCTAACTTGGTTACTCGTACATTTCGTTCGTACGCAAGTCGGCTAGATCACCGTTCAACCCAAGCGATAAGGCGTTCGTCGTGGCGCAGAGAGTCGCCCAGCCTCGCTTTCCTGCAGAGGAAGCTCTATTGAAACGCGTTACCGTTTTCTCTCTTTCTCGATTCGTTTTCCTTTCAGTATTTAGCTGTAAAACAATCTTAACATTTCATTTTATCCTGTCTATATATGTGTAATGTATTCCATATAAATAACTTTATGGTAAAACAAGTATTTCTATGCATGAAAACGAGAGAGAGCGAGAGAGTTCTTCTCTTGAGAACGACTCGTCTAACTTAGTTACTCGTACATTTCGTTCGTAGTGGCACAGAGAATCGCCTAGCCTCGCTTTCCTGCAGAGGAAGCTTTATTGAAACATGTTATAGTTTTTCTCTCTTTCTCGTATAGTCTTACTTATGAGTATTCAGCTGTAAAATAATCTTAACATTTCATTTTATCCTATATATATATGTATAACATATTCCATATATATAATTTGCTGGTAAAACAAGTATTTTTATACATGGAAACGAGAGAGAGCGAGAGAGTTCTTCACTTGAGAACGACGCGCCCAGCTTGGTTACTCGTACATTTCGTTCGTACGCAAGTCAGCTAGATCGCTGTTCAGCCCTCGCGCAAGGCGTTTTCGTTGCGCGGAGAGTCGGCCAGCCTCGCTTTCCCGCAGCAGAACCTTCATTGCAACTCAATTTTAGTCTCATCTCTTTCTCGTTTTTCTGTCTATTTTTCGCTATTTTACCATAAATTAATCCTAATATTTTCTTTATCCTTTCTATATAGGCATAACATGTTTTATATATTTATGATGGTATTTTTACTATAAATTCCAATATTTTATGAGAGACATATTAATATAATCCCAAGAGAAAAGGGGAATTAATCCTGATATACTGATCTTTCTTCCATTACCCGACTATACTTGGTAAGCTCATTAATTCGATGTGGGTTGTACTCGTTTTCGAGTGACAGCCATGGGTAGTTTCCATATGGAAGCATAATTGTTCTTTTTGCTGCTGATATTTTACCTAAAGTGTTCGTGTGAACATTTTGATAGTCATAACTCTTTCGTTTAAATCAACAGTTCCTCCACTTTTGTTAATTGTTTCGCTTAGTTAATAATTGTTCGTGATTTTATCATTTTTGTAAAGAGAGAGAGAGAGAGAGAAGATTTCAGGCAAGAGCGAGAAGAAAGGGTGCGGTCGCTTGGTCACGTGATAGCGTTCCCTCCAACCGCTCCCTTATGACCAGCAACGCCCCGACGGCGACTAGCCGAACCCCTAGTCTAGGATTGAGGGTAAGGCCGCGCTGAATCATAGATCCATAAATGGCAGTCGATAACCGGGTCTACGCAGTAGATCCCATGGTTTGAAAGTTTGCCTTTTGACCGGGAGCGCCGAAAAATTCCATCTTTACAAGATTAATTCTTCCCGGGAGACGGTCGGTAGGGCCGCATCTTCACCCTGTTCCGATCTCCGTCGCTAAAATTGCTCTCCTCTCCTCTTAAGAAGTTCGAGAATAAAAGAAAAATGTGAGAGGTTACTTTTACTGTAGCGAAACTAAAACAGAAGAACTTTAACGTAATCGAAATGAAAAAGATAAATGCAACGTTACGTCAGGACGTAACACCTCCCCCCTTGAAACGATTATTAGGAGAAGCCTAATAATCGAATCCGAGGGTGAAGCTAACAATTTTCCAATTATGCTTGTCGTACTATTCTTTTTCTTTTAACGACTTGGCTCTTGCAAGATCTTGGAATCTGTATGTGGTACTAGCTTTTGGTCCGTACCATGACGAATTCGTTAAACACAAACAAAACGTTACTTTTAATAGAGAAAGGATATTAGATTGGCAACGGTTTGGCCATATTGCTATTCTTGCTTTGGTTAAATATTGTTCTACGTTAAGTGTATGTATATGTGCGATTATATTTCTTCGGATTTGTCCGTACTATGCTTAGTAGGAATATTATATGGTCTTAATTTTTAACTTACTTATTTCGTTGCTTCATATTTCCCGACAAAAGGTGTTATGTTATTGTACTTATACATGTGTCCCTTTATTTATGGGCATTTGTATTTCTCTTTTTTCCTTTTCTAATATTTTCTTCGCTTGTTTACTTTGTTTATTCGCTTCTTGATTTTACTGTTGTATTTTCTTTTCTTTGAAATGTCTAACCCCTTTTTTTTCTTGCAACCGTACAATAAGCTAAGTGAATTCTTTTCCTAAATGTTACTTATGATTAAATAACGGTGAATATTGAACGTGACTTCCTGGTTACAGTGTATGTGTTCTTAATTCTACTTCTTCTTATAATTCGTAAACTTTATCCAAATATTTGCTTCGTTAGAGTATTTGCTCTTTCTCTCTTTTTGTAACTCAAATATTATTTATGTCTAATGACACGGTTAAAATATCCTTTTTCGCCTTTTCTTATACCACACATCGGAGCGGTTAACTTGATTTGAATAATAGCAACTGACGTGTGTAAGAATATGTAGGTATGAATTTTCTCATACAGACTTGGTGTTAATTCAATAGCTCGTGGACGTTGGTTTCTGAAGTTCGTGAAATTCTTGGAGTTCTTAAAGTTCTTAGCCCTTTTGAAGTTCTTGACGTTCTAAGCGTTTTGAAGTTCTTGGCGTTCTAAGCGTTTTAAAGTTCTTGATGTTCTAAGCGTTTTGAAGTTCTTGATGTTCTAAGCGTTTTGAAGTTCTTGGCGTTCGTGAAGTTTCTTTAGAGTTGTTGGTGTTCGTGAAGTTCTTAAAATTTTTGTCCATATAATGCTGGACGTTCGTGTGGATTCTCGTATTGTCTCGCCTTCATGATGGTTGGCTCCATGAGATTTGGTATAAGGATTCAACGATCGTCTAGTATAAAACGAATGCTTCCCTTTACTCTGAGGAGATGTAAATGTTTGGTTGAGATATCCAGGGCAGTAAGGTGGCCCTCGGAATGAGTGACTTGTAAACTCTTGTGTCTGTGAAACATAATGTGCATTACTAATATGCGATATCATAGTGTAATTAACGATTATTATTATTATCGTATATATCTTTTTTTTTCTTTGCCTTTTTTTTTATATATTATTTTGTTTTATTTTAAGTATATAGGTATATTTATATATATATTTTTTTTTTCTTTTTCTTTTTATTCTTATACTGAGAAAAAATGCAACACCCCCTTTTTTTTAGAGTGCGAAAAGGCATAAATAGAATAATTCTGTGTATTATGAATCAAAATATATATGTAAGGGTATAGTTATATAGTTTTAGCTCAAAATAGATTTACTTACGTGAGTATTTGGTGTTGGGAGAAGTTTTCCTTGCATTATTCCTTTGCTTCTGCATTTTTTTTTTTTTTTTTTTTTCATATTTACCATTTGTGTAACGAAAGTGTTACCAGTGTCCCATTATGGCGTTTTTGAATAGTCAAACGACTTGTGGATAAGAGAGTGAATATCGTCGGTGGGGGCTCGTGGCTGGTGGCGTAATGTAGAGTCGCTTTCCAACAAGTAATCCACCAAGTTTTAGATCGTAATCTGTTCGGTACTACGGGGGATTTTGGAAATAGGAAGGGGAGGTATTGGAGACACAGCGGTGGGACTAATGACTGGTCTTTCTAAATTAGAAAATGTGGGTATCTTGGTCCTGCTTCTAGTGACAGGGCCAGGAATCATACTTTGAACTTTGACAATTTATGCTTGACTGAAAGATAATTAATTGACCGAACCTGAGTTGATTTTAATTAACCTACACAATTACGGTTCTAGCTATTTATTGTTGTTATCGATATACTTCTTAGGTTTTCTCTTTGTTTACGTTATCCTTTTCGGAGTCGAGCACGATGCACTGTATCTCCGAGTTGCATTCGTCACATGTTTCTCTATTTTTGCTGCATTTGTAACAATTATTAGCGTGGAGACAGGGGAGAAACGTCACGCTTATAGGTTGGTGATGGCAGGTTTGATATGACGGAAAGGCGGTATCTTCCTCGTAGGAGGGTGTCAGCGATAGTGTGGATAGGTAAAATGACTCCGCCCAAGGGGTAGGAGGTCGGAAATTGAAACGCTGTGAAGTAATTACTGTTTCGTCTGACTCGTCTTTGTCCGTTGTGTTGGAATGTCGGTTCGCATGATTATCTTGGTTAGTGGGCGATGGAGGGGGAGCGGGAGGTCTGTGAAGTAATGATATAATTGAGTCGGTAAGACTGATGGACAAAGAGGAACATGGGAACGTATTCGTAGTCATACTCAGGAATCGACAACCTGGATTTAGCAAGACGTGTAAGTGTAAAGGGTTTGGACCCGTTCCCCAACGCTTTATTTTTATTCCGCAATAAAAACAAGTTACTCTGTCCTTTTTCCCAGAATAAAAGAATCCAGCATCTACTAATGTTACTGGTTTTATCGGTAGCGTCTCAGGCTAGGAAATGAAGCTTTCCGTTCGGTCTGTATAGTTTTCGTAGGTTGGGTACAAGGGCTGTAGGCCGTCGTCCCTGGAACATGCCCATTCTAGACAATCGAGGGTGGCTCGGAGCCTTTCCAATAGTCTGGCGACAAATCTCCGATCGCAGGTAGGGGGACTCTCGTACAGTTTTGTCTGAGAGGTGGGGGTTAGCGAGGAGAAAGGATGGCGCCGAGGTGTTTGACCGGGTGGTCGGCTTCCTATACTCATTATTATGTAACGACAGTGAGGGCCCCGTATAACATGCTTTTCCCAAGGGTCGTCATAAATTTCGCTGTTGTCTAATGATACTCCGCAATGAAAACACCTGATTTTAGTCTGGTGACCCGTGAAAAAGAATCCGGCTGCTGCTAATACTGCAATATTAATTTCACAACTTCCAGGCCAGTAAGTGAAGCTGTCTACCCGTTTAACATAATCTTCGAATGCGGGATACATGGGAGTCAAATCGCTCTTTTTTGGAGGCATATCCTCGTGGCAATCAGGGGTCGCGTCTACTCTTACTTCTACTCTGCAATCGTGGCGTTCTTTTTCACGAGAAAGGGGTACATCTAGTGGATCGGCCCCAATGGGAACGTTCCCACAGGGTATGCCGCGGACAAAACGGCATTGTTCTTGCCACCTATGATGGTCATGCATTGGTATATCACCAACTTCCCATTCTTTAATAGTAACTCTGCAATCAAAACAACTGACCTCGTCGTCCTGTCCGGTGTAATAAAATCCTGCAGTGGCAAGTTGCCGCGGGTCTAGAAAGTTTACTGGCCAACTACGGTAACTGTCGAGACGCACTTGTTCGTATGAGTACATGCCGCGTGGGTCCTTTGATGACATGCTTATTGATAATCCGCACACTTTTATAATTAGTATTTTTTAAGATGCAGGTATAAATAGTAGTGTATTTATCTAGTTATGTTAATAAAAATATTTATGCGTATATTTACTGGTATATGTTAATGTTCTTAAATATGGTTATTATAGCATTCTCTTTATATTTGGTTGTACTCTCTCTCTCCTTTGAAGTCTAAAACTGATCAGGGTGCACTAAGTTATATATATTTCTTTTTCCAAGAGGTTTTATTCAATACCTTTGTCTTTGAGTGCGTTTCCTGGTATCTCGTTTGCGACGGCGTATTGGTAATTATGTTTGCCTTGTTTTGAAACCTTTAAGAAAAATTCCTATTCACTTGAACTTGAACATATTGATCATTGTTATTATTATTATTGCTATTACTATTATTACCATTATTATTGCTACTATTATTATTACTACTATGATTATATGTATGTATTATTTCTTTTCATAGGTTGTTTAGTTTTTACGCGGACTAATTTCTTTAATTGACATTGTAAACACCGTTGAATGTACAATTGGACGTCGGTTTTTCAATTTTTCCAATAATACAAATGACGAATTCGATTATATGTTTTACTGACACCTCTGTGTCCGCCTATGGTTGACGAATGCATTTCTTTAATAATCTCATTTTGTCTTTCCACTGGGGGTTGTCTAACTAAACCGTGACAAATAATGATCTTAACGTCGCTTTGCGCGAATATTAATCGAATTTGAGTCATAATATTTTCCCATGGCACGTTTAACATAAAACTTGATTTTGCAATGCTAACGGTTTGCAATGATAACTTGTCAATTAAATAACGAGCACTTTTTAAAGCTTCTACTATATTTTCCAAAATTAATGTGGGACCTTCTCCAGAATTATTTGTGATAGGCAGAGCTATATTGAATCTGTGAGCTCGTTTCATAATAGATTGAGCTTTCTTTAATTCTAGATTCTTTAAGTGTGGAAAATTGTCGTTATCTCGTAATGCAATAGCTCCAGTGTCTATCGGTGCACAGTCGGTGGAAACAAAATAAACTAAATTATCTTTTCGAGTGTGAAATAAATCTCGTGATTGTTTGACGTTGGAAGCAATAATCCTACCCTTCGTGGTTTAATGTAGGATGGTAGCGGGCAATATAAGTGAATTTTCGGGTTCTACGTCGGACATGTTGTCGCTTAGGGGTTCTGTTTCGCTACCTTGAAAGAGTTCACGTGCATATTTTCCCTGTACTGTTCTGCTTGAGTTTTCCCGAGGGTTATGGTCCTCGAGTTCGCTTTCGTCGCTAGATTCGTTGTTCTTAAGAGGCACATCGTTGTGGGATAAGACCGGTAACGGCACATGTGTTTGGCTACTTGGTCGATCTGAAGAAATGTCGGATGGCAGAGGAAAGTTCTCGACACTGTAGGTCACTTGTTTAGTCTTAGTTTCGATGTTTTCATTCTTGCGTGTCTCCCGAGGCATATTAGCTTTCATTTTTACGGTGGGTTTCTTTAGTGGTGCCTTGTTCACTGCAGGCTTCTGAAAAATTTTGTTTTCGTGACCAGTGGTCGTTGATTTGTATGGAGAGGCTATGTCTTCCAGCTGTTCGAAAGGATCAACCGACTCACGTACCCAGTCACATTCTTCTACATCGTTAAGATAACCGAAATTTCCAGGGACATCGTTGCTTAGATTTTCTTCCTCTTCGGAATCTTCTTCTAATAGTCGAGCTATATTGGTGTCTGATAAGATGCGTTGATTATTTTTACTGTGACTTTTTGGAGGATTCGACCGAACCATGTAAATATCGTCTGTGGTAGTCAATGACTCTATGGGGTTTCTTGAGAGCGCGTCGGCGTTAACGTTAGTTTTTCCGGCCTTGTACACTACATCATATTCGTACTCGGCGAGTTTCAGTCGCCAGCGCAGGATTTTAGGATTTCCATCTGTAGCCCGTCGGAACCACAACAGCGGTTTATGGTCGGTTACTACAGTGAAGTGGTGCCCATACAGATATGGCCGAAAGTGAAGTATAGAGTATACTATAGCCAATGCTTCCTTTTCGTAGGTATCGTATCGTTCTTCGACTAGACTCAAAGCTCGCGAGGCGTAAGCGCATGGATGATCGTTGTTAATTTCTCCTTATGAAAGTATACTACCGATAGCATAACCTGATGCATCTGTCGTTAAAATAAAAGGCTTGGAAAAATCGAGATATCGCGAAACTGGAGCCGTACAAAGTTTATTCTTTAAAATTTCGAATGACTGTTGTTGTTCGGGTCCCCAATTAAATATATTTTCTTTGCGTAATAAAGTTGTGAGGGGTTTTGATATCTTGGCGTATCCCTCTATGAACCGCCTATAATAACCTGTTAATCCCAGAAATTGTCGAATATTTTTAACATTTTTAAGAACGGGATATTCACGTATAGCTTCTAATTTCTCAGGATCGGGCCGAACTCCGTTATTCCCAATTATATATCCTAAATACGCGATTTCTCTTTTTAAAAATTCGCATTTATCTGGTTGTAATTTAAAATTTGCTGCTTTTAATCGTTTAATTAATTCGCGATATATCTTCTCGTGTTCTTCGAGATTGTAGGCATAAATGACAATATCGTCCAAATAAACAATTAGTCCTTTCCCGAGGAGCCCACTTAGTGTGAGGTCCATTGCTCTTTGAAACGTCGGAGGGGCGTTCCGAAGGCCGAACGGCATTCTAACGAATTCGAAATGGCCACGTGGCGTAATTAATGCGGTCTTATGACGATCTTCTGGAGAGACTTCTATCTGATGGAATCCTGATGCTAAATCGAATACAGAAAAGTATTGTGCACCGCCTAATTGATCTAATATATCGTTGATATTGGGTATGGGGTACGCGTCGGCGATCGTTTTTTCGTTCAGCGATCGGTTATCGAACACGACTCTCCATTTTTCATCACCCTGAGAGTCGGCTTTCTTGGGAACGACCCAGACAGGACAATTGTATGGCGAGGTAGAGGGTATGATTACTCCTTTACCGAGCATATCCTCTATTTGCTTGCCTATTTCTTCTTTAGTACATTCTAGCCATCTGTATCCTCGAGTATTTATAGGAAGATCATCGGTAGTAGGAATGCGATGTTGCAATATAGTGGTGCATGTCAACGTATCTCCTGGGATTTGGTATAAATGTGCGCTTTCCTTTAAAAGCGTCTCGATACTTGCTTTTTCTTCTTCGTTTAATTCGGCGAGTCTTAATAATTCCTTAATTTGATTATAGCGGTCGATCATTACCGATTCTGATATTACGTAACATGAATTTTCGCGAATGAAAGGTTGAATTTCGCGAGTGATATTAGCTATACTGAGTTTTTGTGTTAACGAAACGTTTATGATTTATGATTCGTTGTTCTTAAGAGGCACATCGTTGTGGGATAAGACCGGTAACGGCACATGTGTTTGGCTACTTGGTCGATCTGAAGAAATGTCGGATGGCAGAGGAAAGTTCTCGACACTGTAGGTCACTTGTTTAGTCTTAGTTTCGATGTTTTCATTCTTGCGTGTCTGCCGAGGCATATTAGCTTTCATTTTTACGGTGGGTTTCTTTAGTGGTGCCTTGTTCACTGCAGGCTTCTGAAAAATTTTGTTTTCGTGACCAGTGGTCGTTGATTTGTATGGAGAGGCTATGTCTTCCATCTGTTCGAAAGGATCAACCGACTCACGTACCCAGTCACATTCTTCTACATCGTTAAGATAACCGAAATTTCCAGGGACATCGTTGCTTAGATTTTCTTCCTCTTCGGAATCTTCTTCTAATAGTCGAGCTATATTGGTGTCTGATAAGATGCGTTGATTATTTTTACTGTGACTTTTTGGAGGATTCGACCGAACCATGTAAATATCGTCTGTGGTAGTCAATGACTCTATGGGGTTTCTTGAGAGCGCGTCGGCGTTAACGTTAGTTTTTCCGGCCTTGTACACTACATCGTATTCGTACTCGGCGAGTTTCAGTTGCCAGCGCAGGATTTTAGGATTTCCATCTGTAGCCCGTCGGAACCACAACAGTGGTTTATGGTCGGTTACTACAGTGAAGTGGTGCCCATACAGATATGGCCGAAAGTGAAGTATAGAGTATACTATAGCCAATGCTTCCTTTTCGTAGGTATCGTATCGTTCTTCGACTAGACTCAAAGCTCGCGAGGCGTAAGCGCATGGATGATCGTTGTTAATTTCTCCTTATGAAAGTATACTACCGATAGCATAACCTGATGCATCTGTCGTTAAAATAAAAGGCTTGGAAAAATCGAGATATCGCGAAACTGGAGCCGTACAAAGTTTATTCTTTAAAATTTCGAATGACTGTTGTTGTTCGGGTCCCCAATCAAATATATTTTCTTTGCGTAATAAAGTTGTGAGGGGTTTTGATATCTTGGCGTATCCCTCTATGAACCGCCTATAATAACCTGTTAATCCCAGAAATTGTCGAATATTTTTAACATTTTTAAGAACGGGATATTCACGTATAGCTTCTAATTTCTCAGGATCGGGCCGAACTCCGTTATTCCCAATTATATATCCTAGATACGCGATTTCTCTTTTTAAAAATTCGCATTTATCTGGTTGTAATTTAAAATTTGCTGCTTTTAATCGTTTAATTAATTCGCGATATATCTTCTCGTGTTCTTCGAGATTGTAGGCATAAATGACAATATCGTCCAAATAAACAATTAGTCCTTTCCCGAGGAGCCCACTTAGTGTGAGGTCCATTGCTCTTTGAAACGTCGGAGGGGCGTTCCGAAGGCCGAACGGCATTCTAACGAATTCGAAATGGCCACGTGGCGTAATAAATGCGGTCTTATGACGATCTTCTGGAGAGACTTCTATCTGATGGAATCCTGATGCTAAATCGAATACAGAAAAGTATTGTGCACCGCCTAATTGATCTAATATATCGTTGATATTGGGTATGGGGTACGCGTCGGCGATCGTTTTTTCGTTCAGCGATCGGTTATCGAACACGACTCTCCATTTTTCATCACCCTGAGAGTCGGCTTTCTTGGGAACGACCCAGACAGGACAATTGTATGGCGAGGTAGAGGGTATGATTACTCCTTTACCGAGCATATCCTCTATTTGCTTGCCTATTTCTTCTTTAGTACATTCTGGCCATCTGTATCCTCGAGTATTTATAGGAAGATCATCGGTAGTAGGAATGCGATGTTGCAATATAGTGGTGCATGTCAACGTATCTCCTGGGATTTGGTATAAATGTGCGCTTTCCTTTAAAAGCGTCTCGATACTTGCTTTTTCTTCTTCGTTCAATTCGGCGAGTCTTAATAATTCCTTAATTTGATTATAGCGGTCGATCATTACCGATTCTGATATTACGTAACATGAATTTTCGCGAATGAAAGGTTGAATTTCGCGAGTGATATTAGCTATACTGAGTTTTTGTGTTAACGAAACGTTTATGATTTTATACGTGTTCGGACTATATTTCTCGCTTCTCAAACGTGTATCTTTATCTTTAATATTTTCTATAATATTTTCCTCTTTTGACGGTTCAAGTGTACAAACTGTTCGTAAATTCTTCGGGTCTTCATAATTTTCAAAATTGACAATTTGATCGCAATGGTTTACAGGCACGAAAGGTTCAACAGGTTTCTGGCAAAGTACTTCTTTATTTTCCATCGTTATTTCTTCTTTTATTGACTCTGATGCTTTGGTAAAATCCGAGTAATTGACTTTTACTGATTCAATTGTTTCAATGTTTCTATTCTCTCGGTATATTTGTTCTTTAGTTGACTTTCTAAATTCCTCATTGTAATTATTAATATCATCAAAGGATTCTGTCCTTTCCATCGGCACAGGTATCCCTATAAAATCTGGATCGAGTTTTCGCATATCTCCAACAAGTTCTGTCCGTTCAGTCGGCACAGTTACGTCTGTGAAGCTCGAACAACCCGCATAATTGACACAATTAGACTCGCTATCTCTTGCCGATATTTTAGTTTTTATTGGATTTGAATTAACGACGTTTTCTTCTTGAACATAATTTTCATATACTTGAGAAGATTCTGTCCTTTCCATAGGCACAGATTTTCCCGAAAAATTTGAGCTGAGCTCCCTTAAGTCTCCAACGACCGCTGCCCGTTTCGTCGGAACAGACACCTCTGTGGAGCCAAGGCAAGTCTCCTCATTAACACAGTTTACTTTCGTCTCTATCGAATTCGGATAGACAACGTTTTCTCTAGATACAATAATCTCTACAGGTTCAATATAAGTGCTCTCCTTGCTCGAATCCGGCGTACAAAGTTCCATAAAATTTCGCGAACTAGTCTGCAATTTTTCAACTTGATCTTCTATTTTTACTTTACCAATTTCTTTACTTAATTTTTCATTTTTCACACGATTTTCGTAAGCTTCTTCAATAATTTCTGAACAATTTCTTATTTCTTCCTTTATAATTTTTTTCACAAAATCAACCATAGAATCTCCGCGGGGTAGTGTCTCTGATAAGAACGCATTCTTTCCCGTCGGAATGAATATTTTCCCAATATTTTCACTTGAATTGATTTTATCTTTATTAGTTTCATGACTCGGTCCGTCCGAGGACTTATTTTCTTTTATTAATTCAACATTACTTGTTACCTGTTGTTCCTTTTTCGTCTTTGAATCGTCAGTAGATTCTCTTATTCCTGTACTGTGAATTAATTCCTCCGATGCCATTAACTCTAGTACTGGTACCTGGACTTGAACCGAATACCTACTGCTATTTGTCACATAAATGTGAGCTTTACCATTATTATTAATGACAAACCCGCTCTCTATGTTTATACCTTCACCTGCATCCAGGGGAGGCAGATAACCCTCCCGTAAATCCAAATTCTTTACTCTCACGAAGCACAATTTGGTGGACTCTGCAGGGATAACAATAGTTTCCTGAGTTGCAAATGGTATTCTTACATTCTGCATTTTCAATTGTCTTTTCTCATAGTCAATTTTCACGCGATTGCCGTCAAGGTATTCCGAACCCAATATACCAGCTTCCTTTATGGGAAAGTTATTATCTACAATATGGAACGTAGCGAAACGTCCGAAGGCTTGTATTATAATATGACCCAAAGTAAAAATTGAATTTGTTGTTATTCCATTAAGTTGTAAAATTTCTCCGTGATTTATGGCGATATGTTCATTTACAAATTGTTTCTTTAAAATATTCGGCCCGGCTCCCGTATCAACCATAAGAGTGATAGGGGATATTACTTCCGATGCCATTATCGTAACCGTCAGAACACTACTTTCTCGATGGAATTGTATATTAAAGATACGGACTACTCGCGGTTGAGGGTCGAAGCTGCGATTGAAATAGTACGGATCGGATGCATGTTTAACGGAGTCTCCCTGGGCGCACCCGTACTCGGAAGACCACTTCGGTTTCCCGTACTTCCATATGTTGCTTCGTTCTCCCTTCGAGCGGGACACTCACGGATAAAATGACCGGGTTATTTGCAATAAAAACATGGTCCTGTTGAATTCATGGAATTATTATTGAAATTATTAATATTTCTGCGATTTTCCGATCGATTGTTATTTAAAGGCTGGGAATGATTGTTACGATAAGGACAAATATGGGCCCCGTGGCCTTCTTTTTTACATATTTGGCACAGAATATCGCTAGGATTTTGGTATCGGAGATTGACTGGTACCTGTGTTTGCGGTAAAGACATTAGTTTGGGGGGGACTGAGGGTGATTGAGGACATCTATTCGCTGCGTGTCCATGATTTTTACAAAAGTGACAAAACATCGATATATTTCCCGACTCTTTCCTTTCAGGAGGAAAAATTTTATAACAACGGTCGGCAGTGTGCCCACGCTTGTTACATACCTGGCATATAGTGAGCGGAGGACCGTCAAAGACGGGTTTATTATTATTTAAAGGGGGGAAGATTTTAAGACATTTGTCGGCCGAATGTCCTGTTCTTTTACAGATCTGACATATGATAAATGAAGGAGCTTTGAGGCTTGATTTATTGTTATTTGAAGGTGGAAAAATTTTGAAACATTTGTCTGCCGAGTGTCCAGTCTTCTGACAAATCTGACATATGTTCGGTCCTTTATCGACATTTCCCGTATTTTGTAACCCAACAGCCAACGCTTGGCTATTCTTTTGAGTCGAACATTCTTTAGCATTGTGCCCTTTTTTATTGCACAACTGGCAATGCACTTCTTCGCTTGCTACCACGTGTACTCCTCGTTTCGCCTCGGCCTTAGGGACCCTTGGACTCGATGTTACTTGCTCACCGCTACGCAAGGCTCCTTGGGACACTAAACTCTTTTCGGTCTGCACTGCTAGCTTTATTAATTCTTCAAGATTATTATTAGGAGTTAACCGTTGTTCGATTTCCGGTTTTAAACCGTGTAGAAAACAAGCTGGAAGGCTTTGTTTAGTATTATCAATAAAAGCGCCAGCCAAGGGATTATCTTCGCTCGCATCGTAATTTTCAAGTATCAAATTTCCCAAATCTCGTACACGATTCTCTCTGGTATATTGATGCTAATTCACCTTGCAACTGATATACGTTTCGCGTGGGTGCATAAATATCTTTGAGAAATTTACCCAAATCATCTATTTTTTCAAAAGTTTGCCCTTGTATAGTGCGACGGGGTTCGCCAATTATTTTTATGCGTACTGCTTATACTAAATTTGATTCGGCGCCTGGCCCCATCATGGCCAAGGCTTCCTTGCATCCTTGGATAAACATCCCCAATGACAAAGTATGACCGTCATAATTCGGTATGACAGCCAATGCATCTCGAAGAGACAACGTTTGGTTATTATTAACCATTATGGGAGGAGGGTCGGGTACAGGGTCACTAGTTTCAAGAGAAAAGTTCACTCGTGGTATTTTACTGGGTTTTTTATCTGGACTCGACCTTTTTCCCGTGGGGTGGAAGGAACAACCAGGAATAGCAGGTTCGTATTCCGACAGCAGGTGTAAATTTTTCAACAAATTCTGTGGTACAATGCGGGAGGGTTTAATTATTGATTTTAATCTAGATTTTGCACAAGTATTCCTTCTTCTTGTTGAAGTGAACAGTGTTTTATTATGACTCACGAGGAGCGGTGTACCGATGGGTGAGTTGAATGGGGTAGACCCCCCTGCAGGAGTGTAAAATATGTCGCTGGAGTTCGAAAGGCCTAACGTGGGCGTGGTGCCTACGGGGTTCGGGGTAGTTATGACTGGTGTATTCGTACCTGTTGTCTCGTGTGTAGCGGGCAGCAGCTCGACGCCTTTTACAATATGTTCGGGCGATGCGGGGATCTGAACTGGAATTTCGTTACAGGGATCTCTATATATTACAAGTGGTAAATATTGGTGACCAGGTTCTTCCAAAAATCCAACCACAGACAATAAATTGTTTCCCGATCTCGCTGCAAGTGTTTCTTGCACTCGATTCGTGAATTGCTCAAAACTTTCTGAATTCTTTGAAATTTCTTGAATCTGTAACGGACTATTTGATGTACTGTAATTATCAAGATTGTCTGATAAAATTTCTTCAGTACTTGAAGAATCACTTGCTTCCTCGTAATTTATTTCCGTTTTTGTAATAATTAAATGACTTGACGTTAATTCCAAGGATTGTATACGACTATTTTCGTCTACTTTAATTAATTTCGGATTTTCTTGATTAATGTCGCTACTTTTCTCTGTATCCGCAATAGTTTTTCCCGTTGGATTCGTTGTGGAGGGAGTCTTGGGATGCGAACTGTTAATACTTTCGTCGGAAAATTCTTCGACTGTTTCAAATTGGGATTTAGGAGGGCTCTGTATTCGAGATTTCTTTTTTCGGTCCTCAGGATAATCATGTATTACATTATCATCAACTCTTACCTTTGATCGAGTTGAACTCATTTATGATGTATTTTATATAAGTATAATAATATATTTGCTCTCTTTTTTTTTATACCGCATCAAAGAGACATACAACAATACATAAGAATATTATGAGAGTAAAATTGCGCAGGAGGAGGAAATAGGAATAACTTTCTTTTTGTTACTTGTAACGAGGAAAAATTATGGAGCCTTATTCCTTTAATTTTGTTTCAAAATTTCCCACAGGTGAAATCAAATGTGGTTTTTCCTTCAGGAGGATGACTTGATGTTTATTCAACGATTCGATCTTAGTGATACGAGGCTTGCAAGGTGTTACTATCGGGTGATAGCGTATCCCTTCTATCGAGTGAGCTTCGTAATCAGCGACAAGTTCGTCTAGAAAATTTTTTCGCTCGATTTCTCGGATTTGTTTAAGGCGTTTTATTCTATATTCACTCGGTATTTCTGTGTCGACGTCCTGTGTGACTTTACTGCTGCTTGCTTCGTACGTAATTTCCCTTAATAAATATGGTATCTCTTCGTTAGAGAGGCCCGTGCAATCTGCCTTTGCACTGTCTGAATGATTTTTATACTTCTCTGTTTGTTCACCTAAAGGTCCCTGAAAACCTGTTATTTTTTCTTGGTTAAGGAAAATACCTTCGTTATCTTTTGTAGATTTGATGCTAGAGACTCCAAAATTCTGCTTGTTATACGATTCACTCGCTGTTACTGTTAAAGGACGATTCGTTTTATTAGAATTTAAAATTATATTCCTTTCTTGCCTCGAATAGTCGTTATGTACTGCAATTGTGTCGTCGCAATCTTTCTTATATTCAGTTATTTCTTTTCCTTCGAGAGGAATAATTTTATTATCGCTTTCTATTTCAATATTAAAGGCTCTAAAATCTTGCTCGTTATACGATTTGCACGCAATTGTTGGAGCTTGGTACTGTGTTTTTAACAATTGCTGTTTTAATTTCAGTGCTTGTATTGTTCTTCATGCTCTACGGGTTTTCGGCATGGATGAAGGATTAGGGTTGGTAATTGTCAAAATTAGTAGATAGTACGTATGGTTATGTCTGTCTCGTTTGTATGTTATGTTTCGTGATCGAAACTTGCCAGCCCCGAACTCACTTGCGTGAGGAGCTAAAACATAGGATTTCTCTTCACTAGTGTAATGTGTTTCGTGGACGAGCCTTGCTTGCCCCGAACTCACTTGCGTGAGGAGCCAAAACATAGGATTTCTCTTCACTAGTGTAATGTGTTTCGTGAACGAGCCTTGCCAGCCCCGAACTCACTTGCGTGAGGAGCTAAAACATAGGATTTCTCTTCACTAGTGTAATGTGTTTCGTGAACGAGCCTTGCTAGCCCCGAACTCACTTGCGTGAGGAGCTAAAACTTAGGATTTCTCTTCACTAGTGTAATGTGTGTTGTGAGCGAGCCTTGCCAGCCTTAACCCCACTTACGCGAGGAGCTGAAACATAGGATTTCTCTTCACTAGTGTAATGTGTTTTGTGAACGAGCCTTGCTAGCCCCGAACTCACTTGCGTGAGGAGCTAAAACATAGGATTTCTCTTCACTAGTGTAATGTGTTTTGTGAACGAGCCTTGCTAGCCCAGAACTCACTTGCGTGAAGAGCTATAACATAGGATTTCGTTCACTAGTGTAATGTGTTTTGTGATGATTGTGTTGTTAGTGATACGTGCGCGGGCAAATCTGGTTGCCCAGGTGTTAGGTTGAAAAAAAAAGATAGTTAAGGTAGGGTTTTCAGAACGATGTCTGCTGGTGTAAGCGAGACGGTGGATTTAATGAATGAGGTAGGGTTTTTAGAATGCTGTCTGCTGGTGTAAGCGAGACGGTGGATTTAATGGATGAGGTAGGGTTTTAGAACGCTGTCTGCTGGTGTAAGCGAGACGGCGAGTTTCTTAAAGGCCTATTTTATCGGAATGGATGGAGTAGGGATTTTAGAATGCTGACCGCTGGTGTAAGCGAGCCGGTGAGTTTGTTAAAGGTCTATGGCAGAAAGAGCAGCACGTGCAGGTGGAGGCGCAATGTTATGAGCGGTGGAAGGAGGTGAACGATTCTAGTGATCGCTCGAGGGGGTTGTTAAGATGAGCAACGTAGGAGTGAATAACAGAACCGTTTGTAATTTAACTACTATTTTCAGAATTGTATGCCAACTGTTTTAACGCTTGGTAGATTGACAGATTTTATGTAAATGATAGTACCAAGAAGTTAATGTTACGGAGCGAATCGTATAAAAACAACACAAGAAGTCTGATGGTTGTCTGGTTAAAACAAATATAATCTTACTCTCTATAATTAATATTTGGGGAAGCTATTTTCCTTGTAGTTCTCCTCACGTATGTTTTAGCAGTTATTCTTTCTTGCTGTTTTATTCGTTCTAAACCGAGTCGATTTAAGAAAATTTCTGGCGTGACTTCTTCAATGAGTTCTTGTGCGAGAACCTCGAGTACCTTTATACGCACTTGAAGTACAAATACTTTTTCCAATGGTCCCATATAATGGAGTACAACTTATGAATATGTATATATATATATATGTATATATATATACATCCACGTATATGTCTTTCAATACAAGTTTTATCTTCTCTACTTTTTTTTTATTCACCAGTCATTATCGAATATTAGTTTCCACATTTGATTTCCACAAGGTCAATTTACTTACGAAGAAGGCTTACCGTATAACTTGAATAATAGCTGGTATTCTTCTAAAAAGATGGTGAATTTTTAAGAGATGGCTTGGCTCGTTAAAATTCACTAAAAAGAAGAAAAAATCAATTTCTGTGAAATAAATCAACTCTTAAAAATGCAATAAAAAGGGAAAGGTTAGAATTTATGAATTAGATCGTTTTCTAAAAACTCGGTAGTAAAGAATGATAGTTTTTCATGAAGTGCATTGAATCGTTAAATTCAATAAAAAGTAAAAAATCAATTTCTTTAAAATAAATTAATTCTCAAAAATGCGGTAAAAAGGGAAAGGGTGGATTTTATAAATTGAATCGTTTTCTAAAAACTCAGTAATAAATGATGATAAATTTTCATGAAATGCATTGAATCGTTAAAATTCAATAAAAAGTAAAAAAATCGATTTCTTCAAAATAAATCAATTCTCGAAAATGCGGTAAAAAAGGAAAAGGTGGATTTTATAAATTAAATCGTTTTCTAAAACTCAGTAATAAATGATGATAATTTTCATGAAATGCATTGAATCGTTAAAAATCAATAAAAAGAAAAAAATCGATTTCTTTAAAATAAATCAACTCTCGAAAATGCGGTAAAGAAGGAAAAGGTGGATTTTATAAATTAAATCGTTTTACAAAATTCAGTAACAAAGAGGGATTATTTTTCGTGAAATGCATTGAATCACTAAAACTCAATAAAAATTAAAAAATCGATTTTCGAGGATTAAATCGGCTTACAAAACCACGGTAAAAAGGGCAAAGTACAAATATTTTCTTTTCAGTTGATTCTTCTACACAATATTAGTTTGAACAAAACTAACACTCTAAGATCCCGGACGAGCCCCCAGAATTTGTTACGTCAAAATCGCGGCCTATCTTACGAACCCACGAATTTAACATAGATTTCACGTTTCGGTGTATCTTTTCCGTGCTCTGGTCAAGGAGAATAAATTCTCCCTTTACCACACCCGACGAGAAAATACCGAAGACGCAAGTCCGTTTTTGAGTTTAACCTCGCGGAAAATTACTCGGGATAGGGCTGGAGTGCGTTTTGTTCTTGGTTGGGGATAATCACTTCACGGATAATGGGGAAGGACTTGAATGACAATTTCACGCGGAGCAAGATTTCACTTTAATTGGTAATTGAAAATTATACTTACGGTTGTTTGTTGCTGTGGTTCTTACTGTTGAACGTTAGATGGACGTAGATTAGTGTAGTCAGACAGACTAAAAATCGAACGTAGGCGTTGGTGCGTATTAATAATTATTTATTGAAATAAAACTACATGAGTAGTTGAATGTTGCACGTTCAATATTCCCGATTTTACAAGCGTCAATAATTATAAGTACTGTACTCTTACTCTGTACTACTTGAAACTATACTTTGTGAAAATTAAGCCGTGGTGAAAAATTATCGTTCTGTACTACTTTATTTCCCGGCAAACAGTACTACTTGTTGCCTTGGAAAAAGTCTAATTCACTGCCGGCGACTTATTGACTGCCAGGCTAGTGATTAGTCCTCTAGTTAACCCCCCGTGAAACTGTGTTACTTGACTCCCCGTGAAAAAGTGTTACTTGACTCCCCGTGAAAAAGTGTCGACGGCCGATTTTCGCGGCCTTTTATAGGGCTCCTGAGCGTCGAAAATTGTTGTCGTCAAGCGCGTAAAAGAAGAGAAGGGATAAAACCCTATCCTGATTATAAGAATTTCCCCGTGGTCTATCTCGACCATACACGTATTCATTCCCCTTACTCCGCAGAGTAGCTTCTCGACATGCAGAGCCATAGATCTATGCAAGTGCATCGGTATGGTGCGCTCTGATTTGTCAGCGCGATGTGCTACACAGAGGACCACGCGATTAGGTGAGGGAACGCGTTCGAGGCGTTTTTCCCCTGAAAATGAGGCGATTTTTACCACCCCGCTTCTTGGCCTACTTTCGATAGAGTTTCCTAGTCTAGGTAATATCCTTATGCTCGCTTCCATGTAGATGTGTCTATGGTAATGGCTAAGTTTTTCAGCGTTTGTACGGAACTTAATTAAATCCTTCACATGAAACTACTAGTAATAATTTTGTTACGGATTCTGTAGTTAACTTCGACGTATGCAACCTGGTTTCTGCGTTAATCTCTTGCTAGTATAAATGGTTTTGTTGAGTTATGGCTTATTCCAAGCATCATTGGTTATTCGTTAAATTAGTGATTACTCTAGTTATAGCTAATGAGTTTTCTTAAATAATTTGTTGGTTAAACGTCAGAATTCTTATAGTTAATAAGTGTTCTTAAATAATTTGCTGATTAGACGATTATTCTCGTGCTATAGAAACGAGAGCGAGAGAGAGAGAGAGAAGGATTTTACTTGAGAACGACTCGCCTAACTTGGTTACTCGTACATTTCGTTCGTACGCAAGTCGGCTAGATCGCCGTTCAACCCAAGCGATAAGGCGTTCGTCGTGGCGCAGAGAGTCGCCCAGCCTCGCTTTCTTGCAGAGGAAGCTCTATTGAAACGCGTTACCGTTTTCTCTCTTTCTCGATTCGTTTTACTTTCAGTATTTAGCTGTAAAACAATCTTAACATTTCATTTTATCCTGTCTATATATGTGTAATGTATTCCATATAAATAACTTGATGGTAAAACAAGTATTTCTATGCGTGGAAACGAGAGAGAGCGAGAGAGTTCTTCTCTTGAGAACGACTCGTCTAACTTGGTTACTCGTACATTTCGTTCGTAGTGGCACAGAGAATCGCCTAGCCTCGCTTTCCTGCAGAGGAAGCTTTATTGAAACATGTTATAGTTTTTCTCTCTTTCTCGTTTAGTCTTACTTATGGGTATTCAGCTGTAAAATAATCTTAACATTTTATTTTATCCTATATATATATGTATAACATATTCCATATATATAATTTGCTGGTAAAACAAGTATTTTTATACATCGAAACGAGAGAGAGCGAGAGAGTTCTTCTCTTGAGAACGACTCGCCCAGCTTGGTTACTCGTATATTTCGTTCGTACGCAAGTCAGCTAGATCGCTGTTCAGCCCTCGCGCAAGGCGTTTTCGTTGCGCGGAGAGTCGGCCAGCCTCGCTTTCCCGCAGCAGAAGCTTCATTGCAACTCAATTTTAGTCTCATCTCTTTCTCGTTTTTCTGTCTATTTTTCGCTATTTTACCATAAATTAATCCTAATATTTCCTTTATAGTTTCTATATAGGCATAACATGTTCTATATATTTATGATGGTATTTTTTTACTATAAATTACAATATTTCACGAGAGACATGTTAATATATAGACGTAACATGTTTTATATATTTATGATGGTATTTTTACTATAAATTCCAATATTTTACGAGAGACATATTAATATAATCCCAAGAGAAAAGGGGAATTAATCCTGATATACTGATCTTTCTTCCATTACCCGACTATACTTGGTAAGCTCATTAATTCGATGTGGGTTGTACTCGTTTTCGAGTGACAGCCATGGGTAGTTTCCATATGGAAGCATAATTGTTCTTTTTGCTGCTGATATTTTACCTAGAGTGTTCGTGTGAACATTTTGATAGTCATAACTCTTTCGTTTAAATCAACAGTTCCTCCACTTTTGTTAATTGTTTCGCTTAGTTAATAATTGTTCGTGATTTCATCATCTTTGTAAAGAGAGAGAGAGAGAGAAGATTTCAGGCAAGAGCGAGAAGAAAGGGTGCGGTCGCTTGGTCACGTGACAGCGTTCCCTCCAACCGCTCCCTTATGACCAACAACGCCCCGACGGCGACTAGCCGAACCCCTGGTCTAGGATTGAGGGTAAGGCCGCGCTGAATCATAGATCCATAAATGGCAGTCGATAACCGGGTCTACGCAGTAGATCCCATGGTTTGAAAGTTTGCCTTTTGACCGGAGCGCCGAAAAATTCCATCTTTACAAGATTAATTCTTCCCGGGAGACGGTCGGTAGGGCCGCATCTTCACCCTGTTCCGATCTTCGTCGCTAAAATCGCTCTCCTCTCTTCTTAAGAAGTTCGAGAATAAAAGAAAAATGTGAGAGGTTACTTTTACTGTAGCGAAACTAAAACAGAAGAACTTTAACGTAATCGAAATGAAAAAGATAAATGTGACGTTACGTCAGGACGTAACAGTGGGATCAGAAGGGTGTGATCTGTTATGAGCTGCTAAAACCTGGCGAAATCGTTAATACTGAATGCTACCGACAACAAATGATCGATTTGAATCAAGCTTTGCGTGAAAAACGACCAGAATGTCAAAACAGGCAACACAAAGTGATTTTGCTTCATGATAATGCACCATCACACATAGCAAAATTGGTCAAGGAAACGATCGAGGCGTTTAGTCGGAAATATAATACTTTCGCATGCGGCTTACTCACCAGATATGGCTCCGTCCGATTACTACTTATTTGCATCGATGGGACACGCACTTGCTTAGCAGCGCTTTACTTCTTACGAAAATGTACGAAAATGCCTCGATGACTGGTTCGCCACAAAAGAGCAACAGTTTTTTTGCCGTGGCATCCACAAATTTTCAGACAGGTGGGAAAAATGTATAGCTAGAGATGGGCAATACTTCGAATAAAATATTTTTCATCATTTTCATACAATAAACGTGTATTTTCTATACAAAAATTCTGGTTTTATATTTATAGACCTGGTAAACAGTACTCGATTAAACTCGCTTATACGGTGCCTCGCATTCTTGGTGCCACCCGCAAAATAATAGATCTGTTCTGAAAATGTACTTCGCCGCTTCGCATTACAGAGATGCACCACTTTAGAAAGACGCCAACTAGATGCACAAACCTACTTACCCTTTGGCCACGTAGCACACTCCAATATGATAAAACCAATTCATACAAAATAACGGCGTTTACAGTGGCCTCTCCTTCAAGTGCACATACCTATATTGAAACTTTTCGCGATTTTGAACACTCCTTTCTTATACGGTTACGGTGCGCGAGGGTTCGTTTATGGTGTAAAATCGCGTTAAGTTTGAGTTTTGTTTCGAGTGATCTCTACCGTGATCGTGTGGAGAGGCAGTCTGCTCGAAACTAGTTCGTGCACTGGGCTGGAGGGAGCGAGAGGATCCGTGGAAGTTCAGATTTGCAATCAATACTAGGTTGTTATTAGTAATTTTTATTGTTTTTGTTGGTCAGACCTCAGTTTAGGTTTATTTTTCGTCGCATTTGTCCATGACAGACATGCGGTTTCGTTTACCCTTTCATCATTGGTCTTTTCTTTTTGTTTGGGTAATTCTTTTCTTTATTTGTACTGAGCGGAAGGCCCGTGATTGCTGGAGAAGCTGTTGTTTGATTGTTAGTGCAACTAAGGTAGGGAGGATGGTATGTGGAACGATCTCGTTGTTCTTCCGTACTCACGCTCGCTTTACATTCGGTACTTAACGTCTACCTATGAGGAATCTTTTCCAATTCCTATTCCGTTGGTTTTGACTCTAATATTCGTACAGTGATAAGGCATCACTGGTACGGAGCTTGACACTCAATTTATCAACTTCAAGGGGGTCGCGGCTGCTTAGTACGCGATTTTTATTATTCTACGTATGTGGAATTTAAGAAATCCCATGTATAATCAGGTTTTGGCTTTATAATTCATAAAGTGATGTGATATCAGCTTTATGGAGCTCAACACTCAATTTATCTGGTTTTAAGGGGTTCGCGTCCGCTAGTACGCGATTTTTCTAATCCTACGTATGTGGAATTTATAAGATTCCAGTTCAAATCAGGGTTTTGACTTTATAATTCATAAAGTGATTAGATATCAGCTTTATGGAGCTCAACACTCAATTTCTCTAGTTTTAAGGGGTTCGCGTTCGCTAGTACGCGACTTTTCTAATCCTACATATGTGGAATTTATAAGATTCCAGTTCAAATCCGGTTTTTGACTTTATAATTCATAAAGTGATTAGATATCAGCTTTATGGAGCTCAACACTCAATTTATCAAGTTGTTTAAGGGGTCGCGTTCGCTAGTACGCGTGTTTGTTTATCCTACGTATGTGGAATATATGAGATTCCAGTTCTAATCAGGGTTTGAATTTATAATTCGCAAAGTGATTAGGTGTCATCTTTACGGAGCTCAACACTCAATTTATTTAGTTTTTAAGGTTTGTTGAATCTGGTATAATTTTGATGTTAATCGATCTCTTATTAGGATAGGGTTGTCAGACTCCTGTTGGCCATTGTTGTGTATCTCTATTTAAAAAGGGGGGGGGCCTAGTCGCAGGCTTGGTCCTCATACGGGGCGTTCCATCGTACTTTCATTAGATGTACTGGTTCGCCTTATTTTAATCATTGGACGTTAGCTGGTGTTGTGCTATTTCGAATGTTATTGTTTCGAGCTGCTTGTTAGCGGACTTGCCTCTCGAGGCTCCGCCCTCCTGATGGTCGCGCGAGAATTCTATAGTAGGGACGCGAGTGTAGTGTGGTGGTGTGGTGTGGATGATTTTACCTACCTATCGTTTCTCGCTTTGTTATTGTTTGGGTCCCTAGCTATAGCTTTTCTGTTCGCAAGAGACACCGGGTTCGCAGCTTGACCAGCTAGCTCTTCCTAGACCCCGGATACTGAAGCTTTTGTTCGCAATTATTTAAGCACCTTCTCGTGCCATTAAGAGGCGTACGATTGGGTTCTCGATTAATTGAGACCAGCCGAGGTATCCGCAAGATGCAGGTGGTAACTGGTGCTGGCCCTAACGTGGTCCCACCCACGCAGGTACACCCTACGAGTCTAATGCGCGGTGCACTCAGTCGGGATGCCACTCCCTTGACCTTGTGTCACTCGTGCTTCTTCACACTCCAAGAGACGGATAGCCACGACGCCGTGCGTGGGGACCCGTTAGTGGAGTGTGCCCTGACGCTGTGAGTAGGGGCGGCCAAGCGCAGTGCAGGGGAGCCTTACTCCTCACAGAGTATCCTAATGAGTTCGTTTACTCAACCGACGGCCAAGCGCAATGCAGGGGAATCGGTTGAGGAAAAGAACACTAGTGTTAACATGGAGTTTCCCAAACTATTAGTATTGTTTTCAATCGGTTCGTTCGATCAAACGACGGCCAAGCGCAATGCAGGGGAATCGAATTGATCGAAAGAACACGTCGTTGTTACATGGAGAATTTACGTGTAATTTTATGTACTAGGTGTGCTGTCGAGCAGCACTTCGTCTTGACTTATTAGTTGTGACAAGAGCCTCGAGGCTTAGCCTGTCGCGGTTTATATAGGTTAGCGGATGGACCCCGGGAGGGTGTTTTGAGGTAGGTCACGTGATGTTTGTCACACTTCAATCACTAGGTGAGAGAGGTGCGGGGTGACGTGTCGGAGTCCCGTTATTGCTTGAATTTCTATATTTAGCCGCTCTTTGTCCCTCTAGGGTTTCAAACGAGGGTTCTGCGAGGTTGAAATTCGCTGGCTAATGTTATTTTCCTACTTGTTGTAGGTTCAAAGTTTCTATCGGATTTTTCTCTGGTTTGATTATGGTTTTTTTCCGATTCAGGCCCCTATGTGTCTTTCTCGGTTTTGTAGGCTGCTTTCCTGCTGTTTCGTGGATGACTAGTTGCCCAGGATAATTAATTGTAGTTAATTATCTCTTCCTGGGTGGTTTTTGGGCTGATTTCTTGTGGATTTATATGTTTTTTTAACACTTTCTGGTGTTCTCCTACGTGAGGATTGTTTTCTCTATATTTTTCGTTTGGTTTTTGGTCAATATAAGTTTGTTTTATGTGTTTTATTAATGTTAATGTTTAATTTGTGAGTGGGGGTGCGTAGCGACGTTTCATGAGGATTTACTTTGTTGATCTTTCTCTATGTATCGTGGTATCTCGATAGTTCCATAAATTCCTTCCTACGTTTGCCGGGTCGTGGCGTTCCCGATGTTCTCGCCTTTTGGATAGTGTGGCCTATTTGGGGTTGTGCCGTATGTTTGAGGTTTGGTCTGGTGATTGTGTAGGGCGGGGGCTACTACGCTTGCTAGTAGGCCGGTGTGTTCTTGTTGTTACGCCTACTGTTATGTTTTCCATCTTGAACTTTGGCCAGGCAGGCCTCTTATTGACGCCATTACTGTTTAGGGTGTGTACTTGTAATTCTGTGTGTGTACCTATTAGATTGTTCTGTTCTCCTCGTCCGGTCGATACTTCTGTCGATCCGGTCTGGAGTGTTTTGTTTTATTTAGGTATATTTTATGTCTTATTGTAGTTTGTCTGGGATGGTTTTATGTGTGGTGGAGGTTGTGAGTCATAGTAGCGGATCGCCTTAATGCGTTCCGTTACATCGCCCTTCCAAATAATTAATCCAAAAATGATTTTTTTTTTTAAAAAATTTTTTTTATTCAATTATTTATGGTTTTTATGTTTGTAATGTGTGTATCTTATTTGGTGGCGTCGTTAATGTTCTCCTCATTCTTTGTTGTAGTGCATATGTGCACTCGTGTTGGTGCCTGGGTGACGGTGCGGATTGTCCGCGGGTCCCTAGCTGTGTTGGGTAGCTCGTGTGTTGGTGGACGCGGTGGCGGTGCGGTGACGGCCATTGTCGAGTATTGCCTCGTTGTTGCTTCCTCGATAATCGGGTCCGCGATAGGAGCCTTGGTGCGGTTCTATAGGTTTGTTCGTTTCGTGTGATTTTTAGTCGTTTGTTTCATTATTTTGATTTTTATTTCGTTATTTGTTTGTTATGTTACCTGTTTCCGTTTTTCCGCCCGCATTAGGTGTGGCTGTAAGAGGATCGCCGGTCCTTGGGGGGTCCTGATCCATCCCTTGTAGGTGTTGGAGGGTACCTTTTCTACTTCCCTTATTACGGGGGCCCATGGCAGATACCGCATTGGTAGTATCGTGGTCTTGGTCTTCCCGGATGTTATTCTTTGGGGGGTGTCTTTTAGCTGCCGTTCCACCATGGCACCCTCGCGGATGAATTTGAAATACGCAGGTTCGGTTTGCGTTCGGATACTTCGTGGTTTCGCTCCGCGTGGTCGGCGATCTCGAAGTGCTGGCTTTCCAGGTGAAAACTCTCGTGGTTTAATTTGCCGGCCTTCGGCTGCTCCGTCTGTGGTGGTCTGTGTCTCTTGACTCTGCATTGTTGTTTCTTGAAGATCTTTGTTTGAATGAGCCTTTTGTCGGGTCCTCGTGGGGTACCTGATTGTGCTCCCCTCTTTGGTTCTGTGGGGGGGGTCCCTTTTTTTTTTTTTTTTTTTTTTTTTTACTACGATGGTGGGATACTTCCCCTTGTCTAGGCTAGTTTATGTTTTGTTTATTTCCTTTTTCCTTTGTTAATCCGTGGATCGATAATATGGTCGAAGGTCGCTCGTGTGATACATACCTCGTTCTAGGTCACTGTTTATGTTTTCGAGAATGTATGATGTTCTTCCTACGCGTTTTTTCAGTCGGTAGGGCCCTTCGTATAAAGGCAGAAATTTAGCTGTTATTTTGGCTGCAGGGTTTGATACATTTAGTGCTCTTGCCAGTACCAGATCGCCTATCTGGAGTTCCTTGAGCTTGTGTTGTTTGTTGAATTTCTCAGCGTTTTTATTCCGGGCTCTCTTCATGTTGCCTTTGGCAAGTATTATTAGGTTGTCGTAGTCTGGTATTTTGTTTCTGTTTGTTATGATCTTCTCCCATGGCCTTGAGGGCGTTTTACCGGTGTGTAATTGTATGGGGGCGTATCCTGTAGTTTCGTGGTGCGTATTATTTATACATTCCTCTACTTTGGGAATCGCATCATACCAGGCGTTGTGTTTGTTTGGTAGGAGTGTTCTAAACAGTCGCGAGAGTTCTCTATTCGTTCGCTCGACGGGATTTGCCTGTGGGTGGCGGATGGATGTCATAACTTTTCTTATACCGGTCTCCTTTAACAGTTGATCCCATTTTTTCGCCGTAAATTGTGTCCCTTGGTCCGATAATATGGCTCTTGGTTTTCCATACTTTGGGAAGTAGTCCTGTGTTAATTTTTTCCACGTGGTTTCTGTAGTGGCGTTCTTGAGAGGGTAGATTTTTGTTAGTTTTGAGAATACATCTATCACGGCCAAGATATATTTATTTCCATATTTTGCCGCGGGTAGAGGTCCGTAGTAGTCGAGTGATACCAGGTCTCCTGGTTGTTCTGGTAGGATGTTCTGCATTTCGGCGAACATTCCTTGTGTGTAGATTTTATTTCTTTGGCATGTGTCGCAGTATTTTAGCTGTTTCCTGATGTGTCGGTATAGGTTTGGATAATAGAAGTTTTCTCGTAGTATTAAGTAGCATTTTCGAGCTCCAGCGTGTGCGTATATTTCATGGCAGTTCTCTATGAGACTTTTTATGCCGGTTGCAGGGATGATGGCTCGCTGTGCTCCATGATTTTTTGTGTATAATATTTCGTCGATTATTGTGTAATTTTTTACTTCGGTTCCCTGTTTTACAGTTTTTTTTATCGCTGCATAATATTCGTCCTTGTCCTGTAGTTCTTTGAGGTTGGTTAATATGTTTTTTAATTCTTCGGTTACTTCTGAGAGACTTGCTATGATTATTTCTTTACCGTTCTTTTTCCCGTCAGGACGGCTGAGAATATCAGCTACTGTGTTCCTTTTTCCTGCGCAATGCTCGATTGTAGGGTGGTAGTCTTGGATTGCTAGTGACCACCTGGTGAGCCGTGCGTGGGCAAGCTTACATTCTTTTAAGAAGGTTAGTGCCGCATGGTCTGTGACAATTATTACGGTGGCGCCTAGAAGGTAGGTCCTAAATTTTTCTAGTGCCCATATGATGGCCAAAAGTTCCTTTTCGGTCGTGTTATAGCCAATTTCAGCCCCCTTGAGGGTTCTACTGGCGAAGTATAATGTTCTCTCGTCTAAATTTTGGTCTTTTTGGAATAGGACGGCTCCTATTGCAAAGTCGCTGGCGTCTGTTTGTATAAAGAAAGGCTTATTTTTTAGTGGGTAGTGTAACATCACTTCTTCGCAGAATTTATCCTTTACGTTTTTAAATGCTTCATACTCTTTTTCTGTCCATTTCCATCTTTCATCTTTCCTTAGGAGGTGTAACAGTGGTACCGTTGCCTCGCCGTGCTCCCTCGTGAATTTGCTATAATAGTTTACTAGCCCTAAGAAACCTCTTAGTTGTTTAATGTTCTTAGGTGCTGGAAATTCTTTTATGTCTTTGATTTTTTCAGGGTCTGGACAGATGCCTTTTGGCGTAAGTATGTGTCCTAGGAACTTGGCTTCTCGTCTGAAGAATTGAGATTTTTCTAGGTTTATTGTTAGACCGTGGTTGCTGAAACGTTCGAGTAGCTCGTCGAGGTTGTTGATATGTTCCTCGAATGTTTCTGCAGTGCACAATAAGTCGTCCACGAAGTTGATGACGTACCCTAGGCCTTGTAGTACTTTTTCGAGACCACGGACCAGGCTTGCCGTACTCGTTCGTAGACCAAATGGTGTTACTCTGAACTCATAGCAGCGACCCCGATGCATAAATGCAGTGTATTTTCGGGAGTCGGGGGTGAGTGGTACTTGCCAAAAACTTGATTTTAAATCGAGCGTGGTTATGTACCTAACATTTTTGCACTCCTGGAAAAGTTCGTCCGGAGTTTGCATTCGTTCGTTATCTGGTTCGATTATTTCGTTTATTCGTCTGGCGTCAAGGCATAGTCTGATTTCTCCATTCTTTTTGGCCACTACCACGAGCGGGCTCGTGTACGGGCTCGTGGATTTTTGGATAATGCCTTGGCTCGTTAGGTTCCTTATCTCTTCGTCTACCTTGTCTCGAAATGCAATTGGCACGGGGTAATTCATTGCCTTGAAGGGTTCATGTGGTTTTACTTCTATTTTGTGTTCGTAGGAGTTTAATAGTCCTGGGCGTTTGAGGAATGCATCCCTGTGCTTTTCCAGTAGTCTCTTGAAAATTTGTTTTTCTCTCTCATTGAGTCCTACGGTGTTTGTTATTTTTAACTCGATTTCCTGGTCTGTGACGGAATGTTTTTGTTTATCTTCTATGGTGGTGGTGTTTACTACTGGTGAGTTCGTTTGGTTAGAGAATTGGGGGTTGTCAAATTTTAATTTTATCCTTTGAAGGGGTTGTGTTGGTACAATGAATGATATTTCATATTTTTCGAGGTCGATTTTTGTTTTGATTTTGACTAGAAAGTCTATCCCCAAGATGCAGTCCGTGGTTAATCTGGGAACTATGATAAGTGTATTGTTTGTACCGGTTTCTTCTAGTGTAATCTCAGCGAATATCTGTCGAGTCACTTTGACCGCGCGTCCAGCGGTTGCGCCTCTTACGGAGACTCCGGTTAAAGGTAGCATGGGGCATTTGCTGAATAGTTTTTCATGCTCTAGTGCGAACTGTTCGGATATTGCGCTGATTTCACTTCCGGTGTCTATTAACGCTCGAATTGTTATGCCTTGTACGTATATCATGAGTATTGGGCATTTTGGTCTCGACTTTGTCCTTGGATACTCTTCTTCTCTTGTTAGAAATTCTCTGGTGTCTTCCCCATAGCCTAACGTCACCTCTGCGGTACTCAATTTCCGAGAGGTGACGACTCCTCGTTTTCCGAGATATCGTGGTCGTTTATGATTTCGAGGGTTTGGCTCTCTTCTTCTTCCATTGTGGTGGTGCGAAGGTTTTTCGTATCATCGTGCTTCTGATCCCTAGGTCGCCAGGGATATTTATTTTCCTCTCGGGTTTTAGGACGATTGTCTGTTTCACCTCGTGGAGCTTGTGTTTTTCGATTTTGGTTTGGATATGCCGCATTTAGATGGTTGTACGAAGTGGTTGGTTGTTCCTCTCGAGTGTTGGTGAGGCTGCTCCCATTCGTTCTAGGAGGTGCGTTACGCTGACTGTTTTGTGGGTGGTATGTTTCACGTTTTGGAGGCTTAGTTCGTTCTCGGTTGCCTGGTCCTTCTTCGTCGTAAGATGACAACAAGTCCAGTAATCGAGCGATTGTTTTTATTCCTAGAGTCTTAATAGTAGCTCGGACATCGTCGGGAAAGTGTCTCTTAATCTTCTGGACGATCTCTTCTTCTGTTAATTTTGGTCTCAGATCGCGAGCCAAACTAATGTAGTGGAGCGCGTATCCGATGCGAGTCTGTTTTTTCGTTTCGTCATACCATTCATAGTCGAGTTTTAATTTTATGGCATTTTGAATCTCCTCGTTCCAGAACCTTCGTTTGAACTCCTCCTCGAATTCTCCCCACTGTCTGATGGAGTCTCGTGTGATGTTCCACCAGCTCCTTGCTATGCCTGTCATGCACTGGTTAATTATTATTTTGAAGTGATATCGAGGAACGTATACGTCTCGGTATGCTCGTAGGTCACATAAGAATTGCATAGGTTGTTCTCGTGTTTTGCCGTTGAATATTGGTGCTTCGAGCTTCAGGTTACTATTTGATATTGTGGTGTTCGATGGTCCCTGTGGTATGGTGTTTTCGTATAGATTCCTCCTTGTTGTTCCTGCCCTTCCAGTGGTTAGCATGGGGGATGGTGTGCATGGTGGATCTCGGTTCTCTGGACTCACCTCTATGGTTGGTTCATATTGGTTCCTTTCGGTGTTAATAAATGTTGAGTTTATTCGTGGAGGTGCTTCTTGTTTATGAGATATCTCGTTGACCTCGTCTTGGAGCATTTCTATGGATTGAGTTACATACTCTTGGATGGACTCTATCTTCCTCGAGAGGTTGTGGTCTAGTTCGCGGAACCGTTGTTCTTGTTTTGCGCTTTCTACCGACTGTTTTTGCTGCATCTCTTCGAGTATTGCGAGTAGAGATTGCATAGCTAGTTGTTGTACTGCCTCGTGGGGTGCTGGACTTATGGTTGGTGGGACCGGATATCCTGTTGAATTCATGGTTCTGTCCCTTGCATGATAGCGTTGGCCTGCCAGTGGATGCAGTTGTTGTCGTATTCCCTCATCAAAAGAACGTGCTCGCATGTTCTCCATTGCTTCCGAGATGGGCGGTATTATTATGGGTGTACTTCCCCGTAGCGCTTGTGACATTGCTAATTGCTGCCCCATGGTAGGAATTATGGAATCATCCATGCCTACTGTTCTCGTTGTTGGAGTGTTGGTGGTGGGTGTTGGTATACCCCCCAACGTGTTATCTTTGCCTGGATCCATTCTTTGTTGATTCGAATTTATGCGGATGTTTATTTATTTTTGGAAAGATCTTCTCTCTTCTTTCTTCCTTCTTCGATCTTCTCTTCTATCCAGCCCCACGTTGGGCGCCAATGAAACTTTTCGCGATTTTGAACACTCCTTTCTTATACGGTTACGGTGCGCGAGGGTTCGTTTATGGTGTAAAATCGCGTTAAGTTTGAGTTTTGTTTCGAGTGATCTCTACCGTGATCGTGTGGAGAGGCAGTCTGCTCGAAACTAGTTCGTGCACTGGGCTGGAGGGAGCGAGAGGATCCGTGGAAGTTCAGATTTGCAATCAATACTAGGTTGTTATTAGTAATTTTTATTGTTTTTGTTGGTCAGACCTCAGTTTAGGTTTATTTTTCGTCGCATTTGTCCATGACAGACATGCGGTTTCGTTTACCCTTTCATCATTGGTCTTTTCTTTTTGTTTGGGTAATTCTTTTCTTTATTTGTACTGAGCGGAAGGCCCGTGATTGCTGGAGAAGCTGTTGTTTGATTGTTAGTGCAACTAAGGTAGGGAGGATGGTATGTGGAACGATCTCGTTGTTCTTCCGTACTCACGCTCGCTTTACATTCGGTACTTAACGTCTACCTATGAGGAATCTTTTCCAATTCCTATTCCGTTGGTTTTGACTCTAATATTCGTACAGTGATAAGGCATCACTGGTACGGAGCTTGACACTCAATTTATCAACTTCAAGGGGGTCGCGGCTGCTTAGTACGCGATTTTTATTATTCTACGTATGTGGAATTTAAGAAATCCCATGTATAATCAGGTTTTGGCTTTATAATTCATAAAGTGATGTGATATCAGCTTTATGGAGCTCAACACTCAATTTATCTGGTTTTAAGGGGTTCGCGTCCGCTAGTACGCGATTTTTCTAATCCTACGTATGTGGAATTTATAAGATTCCAGTTCAAATCAGGGTTTTGACTTTATAATTCATAAAGTGATTAGATATCAGCTTTATGGAGCTCAACACTCAATTTCTCTAGTTTTAAGGGGTTCGCGTTCGCTAGTACGCGACTTTTCTAATCCTACATATGTGGAATTTATAAGATTCCAGTTCAAATCCGGTTTTTGACTTTATAATTCATAAAGTGATTAGATATCAGCTTTATGGAGCTCAACACTCAATTTATCAAGTTGTTTAAGGGGTCGCGTTCGCTAGTACGCGTGTTTGTTTATCCTACGTATGTGGAATATATGAGATTCCAGTTCTAATCAGGGTTTGAATTTATAATTCGCAAAGTGATTAGGTGTCATCTTTACGGAGCTCAACACTCAATTTATTTAGTTTTTAAGGTTTGTTGAATCTGGTATAATTTTGATGTTAATCGATCTCTTATTAGGATAGGGTTGTCAGACTCCTGTTGGCCATTGTTGTGTATCTCTATTTAAAAAGGGGGGGGGCCTAGTCGCAGGCTTGGTCCTCATACGGGGCGTTCCATCGTACTTTCATTAGATGTACTGGTTCGCCTTATTTTAATCATTGGACGTTAGCTGGTGTTGTGCTATTTCGAATGTTATTGTTTCGAGCTGCTTGTTAGCGGACTTGCCTCTCGAGGCTCCGCCCTCCTGATGGTCGCGCGAGAATTCTATAGTAGGGACGCGAGTGTAGTGTGGTGGTGTGGTGTGGATGATTTTACCTACCTATCGTTTCTCGCTTTGTTATTGTTTGGGTCCCTAGCTATAGCTTTTCTGTTCGCAAGAGACACCGGGTTCGCAGCTTGACCAGCTAGCTCTTCCTAGACCCCGGATACTGAAGCTTTTGTTCGCAATTATTTAAGCACCTTCTCGTGCCATTAAGAGGCGTACGATTGGGTTCTCGATTAATTGAGACCAGCCGAGGTATCCGCAAGATGCAGGTGGTAACTGGTGCTGGCCCTAACGTGGTCCCACCCACGCAGGTACACCCTACGAGTCTAATGCGCGGTGCACTCAGTCGGGATGCCACTCCCTTGACCTTGTGTCACTCGTGCTTCTTCACACTCCAAGAGACGGATAGCCACGACGCCGTGCGTGGGGACCCGTTAGTGGAGTGTGCCCTGACGCTGTGAGTAGGGGCGGCCAAGCGCAGTGCAGGGGAGCCTTACTCCTCACAGAGTATCCTAATGAGTTCGTTTACTCAACCGACGGCCAAGCGCAATGCAGGGGAATCGGTTGAGGAAAAGAACACTAGTGTTAACATGGAGTTTCCCAAACTATTAGTATTGTTTTCAATCGGTTCGTTCGATCAAACGACGGCCAAGCGCAATGCAGGGGAATCGAATTGATCGAAAGAACACGTCGTTGTTACATGGAGAATTTACGTGTAATTTTATGTACTAGGTGTGCTGTCGAGCAGCACTTCGTCTTGACTTATTAGTTGTGACAAGAGCCTCGAGGCTTAGCCTGTCGCGGTTTATATAGGTTAGCGGATGGACCCCGGGAGGGTGTTTTGAGGTAGGTCACGTGATGTTTGTCACACTTCAATCACTAGGTGAGAGAGGTGCGGGGTGACGTGTCGGAGTCCCGTTATTGCTTGAATTTCTATATTTAGCCGCTCTTTGTCCCTCTAGGGTTTCAAACGAGGGTTCTGCGAGGTTGAAATTCGCTGGCTAATGTTATTTTCCTACTTGTTGTAGGTTCAAAGTTTCTATCGGATTTTTCTCTGGTTTGATTATGGTTTTTTTCCGATTCAGGCCCCTATGTGTCTTTCTCGGTTTTGTAGGCTGCTTTCCTGCTGTTTCGTGGATGACTAGTTGCCCAGGATAATTAATTGTAGTTAATTATCTCTTCCTGGGTGGTTTTTGGGCTGATTTCTTGTGGATTTATATGTTTTTTTAACACTTTCTGGTGTTCTCCTACGTGAGGATTGTTTTCTCTATATTTTTCGTTTGGTTTTTGGTCAATATAAGTTTGTTTTATGTGTTTTATTAATGTTAATGTTTAATTTGTGAGTGGGGGTGCGTAGCGACGTTTCATGAGGATTTACTTTGTTGATCTTTCTCTATGTATCGTGGTATCTCGATAGTTCCATAAATTCCTTCCTACGTTTGCCGGGTCGTGGCGTTCCCGATGTTCTCGCCTTTTGGATAGTGTGGCCTATTTGGGGTTGTGCCGTATGTTTGAGGTTTGGTCTGGTGATTGTGTAGGGCGGGGGCTACTACGCTTGCTAGTAGGCCGGTGTGTTCTTGTTGTTACGCCTACTGTTATGTTTTCCATCTTGAACTTTGGCCAGGCAGGCCTCTTATTGACGCCATTACTGTTTAGGGTGTGTACTTGTAATTCTGTGTGTGTACCTATTAGATTGTTCTGTTCTCCTCGTCCGGTCGATACTTCTGTCGATCCGGTCTGGAGTGTTTTGTTTTATTTAGGTATATTTTATGTCTTATTGTAGTTTGTCTGGGATGGTTTTATGTGTGGTGGAGGTTGTGAGTCATAGTAGCGGATCGCCTTAATGCGTTCCGTTACAATATACATATTTAAGAATTTAATATAATTTAATATAAGTTAACATTATTAAAATAAGTTAACTCAGTTAAAATAAGAATATGAACTGTAATCATCATCAGATTTTTGACGCGTAGTAGAATCAACGACGCAAAACATATGTACGAATTCCGAGAAGTGTTCGTCCGCTTTATAATATACAATCAGATCACCGTAAGCATTACCTCATACGGCGGTCGCCTTTGTCCGAAGATGCTGGACGCATAGGAGGGAGGACACACGCCAAAAATGACACAACCCCCACCTTAGCGTGCAGCACCCGACGACATATATATACGCGTGGCCAAGAGCGCGCGACAATCATTATTATTTAAGAAGTTCAATCATTACTAAGATCATTGTTAAACGAGATTCATTAATTCACAGTTCTTTAAATCAATCATTATTAAGAAGTTCAGTTGGACAATTATTAATTAGTCATCAAGAGCACGCGACATTATTAATTAAGAAATACTTCATTATATCAAATCATTATAAAATCATTAAGTCAATCATTAAACAGAAAATTATATTGCGGAAGTGTCAATCAATTGAAAGTGTAAAGTGAGTTCAAATAATTATTTAAAAGAGCCGATATCAGCGTAAGATTTATTCCACAACCTCATCACTATAGACAGTTCACTTACTCCTACGTTGCTCATCTTAAATAATCCTCTCGAGCGATCACTAGCTTGTTCACTTCCATCCATGCCTCATAGCATTACGCCTCCACTGGCACGTGCTACTCCTTCTGTTATAGGCCTTTAAGCAATTCGCCGTTCAGCTTACACCAGCGGACAGTGTTCTAAAAAACCCTATAGGCCTTTAAGCAATTCGCCGTTCAGCTTACACCAGCGGACAGCCTTCTAAAAAACCCTATAGGCTGTAACATAGTTACACTCTCTAGCCTACTTTATTATGTCAAACGGTATACAGAGCCGAGGGATACGCAGAAACACCTGCAAAATTAAACTCGGTACAGGCGTACCGAGATTCGCGGGCGATAGGCCATCGCCTCTGGTATAAAAACTAGAGCTCTCGCCGCTCCGGAATTCCCTCGCTGACATAAACAGCAGGTCAGCGACCAGCTGTCCTTGCTGGGAGGCGAGGGGAAGGCGGTGAGCGCGGCAGCGGCAGATCGCAAAAGCCGAAAAGATGCGTTAGATTTTTTAATTACGATGAAAAATAGGCAGAGGGGAATGAGGCGAGGGGAGGCCTATAAAAGGCCGCTGCGCGGGGAGAGGAGACTCTCTTGGCCTCTTAGCGTGGATAGAAGGCGTGTTAAAAGACAAGTCGAAAAATCTCAACATTCTAAAAATTACGAGAGAAAATTTAAGCATTATCAACGAATAGATTCTGAATAAATACGGGTCCAGTGCATAACGGAACATCGAATTAGTGAGAATGGAAGACAGCGGAACAATGAGAGGCAGGCGAGTGGTTTAAATAATATAAAGAATTGGTTTTAGTGAAGTTAAAAAGAAACTAGTAATAAATTAGGGTATGGATAGGTTTAGGAGAATAGAATTAAGAGAATAAGTGAGTGTGCGAATAGATCTAAGTAAAATTAAGTGCATAGGATTAATTAATACGTTTAAGCGAGTAGTGTATCCGGAAATAGAATTAAATAGTGTGGACTTAAAATCGGAAGTATAAACGGGAATCGCCCGCCTGGATGAGTGGAAGAGAGAAAGAGAGAAAGTGAAACGAGAGTAAAAGAGAAAGAGTTGTAAACAGAGTTAATACACTCTGTCGAAGGAGCGAGTGCGAGGCGAATGACTGGTAATGTGAGTATGTCTGTGCACTGAGCATACAACAATACCACTGTACAAGAAGAATAATAAACTTCCGAGGGTACCGAGAATTTATGCACGAATAAGACGAAATAATAATAAAATAATCGCCGGAATTTTCGAATCTGAATGCAACATTCTATATAATAGAGGCCGAAAACTGTAAAATAACTTGTTATAAACTTATTCATTCTGTAAATAAACCCTACTCTCGCGCACTTCGAAGTCTAACATTAATTAGTTTTGTGTACGAGCCCGAACTCCCACGAAAAATAAAAATAATTGTTAACGATAAAAAAAATTACCGTTACAAGGCCTTTAAGTAATTCGCCGTTCAAATTACACCAGCGGACAGCGTTCTAAAAAACTCTACCTCGTCCATTCAGATAAAATAGGCCTTTAAGCAATTTGCCGTCCAGCTGACACCAGCGGATAGCGTTCAAAAATCCTACCTCAACTATCCACTTTTCAACCTAACACATGGGCAAACGTAGAAGTGGTCGATGAACAGCTATACGCCGTTTCTTCTCTATGTTCAGGGATATAATTAATACGAAAAATCACTCTGTCGATAAATTCGCGGAAATAGACAATTGTTCTCGCGTTTTGGGCATACCATTAATGCTGGACGATATCTCCAGTGTCGACAGGGAAATCCAAGAAAACCTCTCTCAAAATATCAAAATTTCAAACGTGCGATCGTTACCGCGCATTATATCTGACTTACACTACCGGGGTGCATTCGAGCGTTCCGTTGACCAAGGAAATACCGTGTTCCGTTGGATCCCCATCGTACCACGGCAGCCCAACCAATACACCGACACTTTGGACTTCGAGGACCTGGTTATCCTCGACCAGTTTTGGGACGGCTTACCTGTGATCACCATCGATTAGACCTTTGAACAACCCGCTACGCTCTTCCGCTCACGCAGCTAACTACAGATGTACACCCGCGACAACAAGGGCCGGTAAGTACGCAATTCTCATTAATTATAATTTGTAAGACGAAATAATTCAAGAAGAACAAATTTGTGTAAAAAGAAGAAACAGTCTCATCCCTGCTGGTTAATCCCGGCTAAAATGAGGCTACCCCTTTTGTAACCATGCGATCCTTTTTAAAAATACTTTATTAAATTCAGGAACGTAACAACGTGACACCGTCAATCGGGACTTTAAACGGTTGACCATATGTCACACCGCACCGACGTTCACTTCGCGTCTTCGTGTTAGATTAGTCGGGTTTTCACGAACTACACTGGCATCCTTTGCACGAGTCGTAGTCGTAGTCGTCACTTCAAAGTCACTCTTATTACTTTGTCCAAAATACTTTTTGTCCAAATAAATTACGTAGCACTTATCACTTCAGCAGATCCCACAGCTGCCACCAAATGTTATGCCGGTACCGCGTAATTGGACAACTCGGTAATTGGTATTATATTTAAAAGTTATTATTTTGGGATCGTTTGCCAATTAGGAGATGGATCTCGAGTAATTCATGTAAACGTGAATTTATGTAAAATGGAAGTATTTATTATAGGCAACCTGTGATATCAGCCGATGAGTCGACCTTCCTTCCGTTGAGGTATCCCACTTCGTCTGCCTTCTTTCAACGCTACGTTGTCTCTCCTGTGGTCAAGGATTGTCAGGTCCTAATAGAGTCAATCGTCTTTGCTGGTACAAAGCCCGTCGCTCTTCTGCCAGTATCTCGATCGGTAACATTCCTGCGATAACGCAGGCGGCATCCTGGAATACCGTGCGAAATGCGCATGCTACCCTCAAGGCGCTGAGTCGTTGGATTGCCTTCTTCCGATACTTCTGTATTTCCATTGCGTCTGCCCAGATGGCTATGGCATATGTGAGCACCGAAGTGATCACCGACGCCAGTAGTATTCTTCTCTTCTGTCTCGGGCCGCCTATGTTCAGCTGAAGCTACGACAGCACTAACGCCACATTAGCCGCTTTGGTACTAGCGTGCTCTACGTGCTGTTTGAAACTCATTCTTGCATCTATCATTACCCCGAGGTACCTGATATAGGGCTGCGATGTGATAGTATGTCCACCCACGGCGAGTGTGATGGTTTCCTTGATCTTCCTACTTGTTATTAGTACCACTTTTGTCTTGTGTTCAGCCAGCTGGACGCCGTCAATGTGGGACTCCCCCTGTGACTCTGTACTCTTTTGGGCCGCCCTCCCTGTCATACATGAGGACTCTATTACTCAGGTACTTCATGACTATCCTCTTCAGGTACCATGGCACGCTTAATCGGTTCAGCACTTCCCAGATACAGTCCCACCTTGTAGAGTTGCAGGCGTTCTTGATGTCGAGGGTGGCAACTAAGCAGTATTTCTTCACTCCCCTTTTCCATCGTTGTCCTGATGTGGATTTCCGGGCAGTGTTCACCACTAGGTTTACCGCGTCAAGTGTCGATCGTGACTTTCTGAAGCCGCATTGGTTATCTGCTAGAGAGTTCTCAATAGCAGCTTCGATTCTGTTATGCACAATGCATTGCAGGATTTTGCCGGCTGTATCCAGCATGCAAAGTCGACGATACAATGATGGTTAGTTCCGCGATTTCTTCCCTTTCGGGAATAACACGAGTCTCTGCCGTTTCCATGGTCCAGGGAAGGTTCCTTCCCTGAGGCATGCATTATACACATCTAAAAATACCTCTGGCACTTTACTGACTGCCGTCTTTAGAGCGGCGTTCGGTATGCCATCTAGTCCAGATGCTTTACTAGTTTTGGCTTTACTCGCAGCCTTGACCAGCTCCTCTAGTGTAACAGGTGGAATTTTGTGTTCTTATATCCCGTCTACTTGATATACGTGTTCCGGTTGCTGTGGAAAAAGTGTCGTGACTATTTTCCGAAGCAATTCGGGATCAGTAGGGGTTAACATTGGTTGGCTTCTGAGCCGGGTCATGACCACCTTGTATGATCTAATCACGCATCGTCGTCCACCATGCTGAACAGCTCATCCCAACACTGCCTTTTGCTGCGTTTGATGGCTTTGCGCAGCTTGGAGCTTGCTTCCTTGTGCTTCTGTTCTAATGCAACAGTGTGTGCTTTTACCACGGGCACGTTGGGCCAGCCTCCTAGCCTTACGGCTTTTCGAACGGAGCGTGACTATCCTATCATTTCACCAGTACACAGGGGGTGATGGTGTTTTCTCATTTCCTTGGCATGCTAGTAACGCATGCATAAACAACATTCGCCATTAGCGATTCCATCTTCTCCGTTGCATTCCCGTGTTCAATGCTTGTATCTTCCATGGCTACGCAGAACACGTTTTCATCAAAGTTGCCTAGATTCCAGCCATTGGCGTTCAATTTTTTCACTGGTAGTCCATGCCGCCCAATGTCGCATCAGATTTCCCATGAAATAGCGCGATGATCACTAAGCGTGCAAAGATCTGTCACCTTCAAGCTAGCACTATCTCTTGCCAGGCAGCTGCTGATGTCAGCACCTTTCTTCTTTTCTTACTCTTGGACGACTTAGAGTCCTGCGATGATGGAGTGCGAGTTTGTTTGCAAGTTTGTGTGTGTGTGTGTTTGGAGGGGGAAAATGCTTAATGCACCGTAAGTACACAACATATATGTTGTGCATCCGTGTGTCGGACTTAGTGAATTTGCACCCAACCGACTAAAACCCTAATCTCTCCTCATTGGCCTTGCATTGTACTCGCGGTACCGCCGAAAGCATTACTTCATCTAACGTCCGCGTGTGGTACTGCTGCCTCAAGTGTCTTCACTTTTCTTCTCTCCCGTTCTTCTCGTCGCAACTTTGTCATGACGGTCGTGACGAAGTTGCTCACAGCTGTCTAGTTTTCAGCTGCCTAGTTTTCAGCTTTTTTTTTGGGCAGGTGAAAATGCCTATTTATGCACGAAGTGTGGGACTCTTCCATTCCTCTTGGAATGGTCGTACCCACTAAAACCACCTGCCCGATTCCAATCCATGATCCTGGAACCGCTTACGCATTACTTTCATTACGTTTCTTCGACCGGAGTACGCCCTCCACAAGCCCCGCGACTGCGTCCTAAGTGTCTTGGGATTTCAGCATGACGGAACAGATATCATGTCTGGTCCTACTGATGTTCGTAAGAGCTGCCTTTTTTCGTCCCAACGGCGGCACGCAAAAAAACGTATGATTTGCGTCGTCCTCTTCGTCCATGCAATAGTCGCACAACGGACTGCTCCTCCGGTTGCACTTGTGCAAGTAGACATTGAACATGCCGTGGCCCGTTAGCATTTGTGTGAGTTAGAAATTTACCTCACCATGCTGTCTGCTTACCCAAATCGTTACATTTGGGATCAGGGCTACAGTCCATCTGCCAACCTCTGTCTGGCGCCACCGCTGTTCCCATTCCTCGAGAGTATGCTGTCGCTCTTCGTCTGTCTTCACTTCCGCCGTTGCCTCGTCCCTCCGGTCGTAAACGCGTTTCCTCTCCTTTGCGAGCAGCTCGATCGGGATGATTCCCGTCACTACTAACGTTGCCGCTGCTGACACGGTCCGGTACGCACTCGCGACTCGTAGAGCCTTTCTTCGTTGCACTGATACCATTTTTTCCCTGTATTTTTCCACATTTAGGGCATCCGCCCATATTTCGGCACCGGACAGGAGTATTGAGTATGCCACACTCATTAGGACACGTCTTTTGCTGCTCTTAGGTCCAGTCACGTTCGGCATTAGCCTCAAGAGCAATGCCAGCAAAGTAGTCGCTCTATCCGGAGCAGCCTGGATATGGGCCTAATAGGTGAGCTTTGCATCCAGTAGCTGCCCCAGATATCGGACCACCTTCGCCCCCGTGATTAATGTGCCGGCGATATCCGCACTGAAAGGTTCTGGGAAATTCCTTCGCCTTGTCAGGACTACCATCTCCGTTTTCCCTGCAGCCAGCTCGAGTCCGTGCTCGTTCAGCCAGTCGCTGACCAGTGAGGCCTTCAATGAAACGCGCTTCTCCGCTTGTTCACTCGTGCGGGCTGTGACGACGGCGGCGATGTCGTCAGTAAACCTAACCAGTCTGGTTTCCGGAGGCATTTCCAGACGCAGAATGCCGTCGTAGACCACGTCCCACAGGTCTGGCCCCAGTGCCGAACCCTGGGATACACCTGAGGTAGTCCTGCTAGTGCGTTGTCCTTCGGTAGTCATGAACAAGAGCTCACGATTTTCAAGGTAGTCGCTGATTATCTTGAGGATATACCGCGCACCTTGAATCGCTCTTCCAGCGCCTGGAGGATGTCATCCATCTGACCGAGTTGAATGCGTTGCGGACGTCGCACAGTGGGGCCGATTCCCGAAAAGCTGGTCAAAAGTCGAAAAATGAAGTTTCATTTTATAGGATTTAGAGTACATAGGTGGATGGAGTAATGTTTAAAGAATATAATGGAACATTTTATAAGGGTTAGTGAAGTATACTTGGCAATTAAAGGGTGGTTAAATTTTAAGGGCCGATGTTGATTTTGAATAAAACACAAATTATTTAGGAAATTATTGTCAATTTTTTTTATTATGATAATATGGTATGGTTCAATTATATATGGAACAAAATATCGGCCAAATGGCCGCCGCGACCTCGGCGGCACACCTCCATCCGATAGTCCAAATTTTCGATGACGCTTAGGCAGAATTGAGGTTCTATGCCGTTAATGTGCCGAATTATCTCATCCTTTAGCTCTTGAATTGTTGCTGGCTTATCGACGTACACCTTTTCTTTCAAATAACCCCAAAGAAAGAAGTCCAACGGTGTCAAATCACATGATCTTGGCGGCCAATTGACATCGCCACCACGTGAGATAATACGGACATTGAATTTGTCGCGCAAAAGAGCCATTGTTTCGTTAGCTGTGTGGCAAGTGGCACCGTCCTGTTGAAACCACATATCGCCCATATCCATATCTTCCAATTCGGGCCATAAAAAGTTCGTTATCATCTCACGATAGCGAACACCATTCACAGTAACTGCCTGACCGGCCTCATTTTGGAAAAAATACGGCCCGATGATGCCGCCAGCCCATAAACCGCACCAAACAGTCACTCTTTGTGGGTGCATTGGTTTTTCGACAATCACTCTTGGATTATGATTCGCCCAAATGCGGCAATTCTGCTTATTGACGAATCCACTGAGGTGAAAATGTGCCTCATCACTGAAGATGATTTTCTTCGAAAATTGATCATCCACTGTTGCCATTTCTTGCCACCATTCTGACGATTGACGACGTTTGGAATGGTCAAGAGGCTTTAGTTCTTGAGTCAATTGCACCTTATAAGCGTGTAAATGCAAGTCTTTATGCATAATGTTCATCAACGACGAGCGTGAGAGGTGCAATTGTTGGGCACGACGACGAGTTGAGGTGGACGGCTCTTCAGCCACACCATCGCGAACAGCAGCAATACGAGCTGTACGAGCATGCACTGGTGTTTTAATATCTCCTACAGACCCGGTTTGCTCAAATTTTTGCACGATTTTTCCGATTGTACGCACATTTGGACGATTAAATTGACCGAAAAAATCACGAAGTGCACGATATGCATTTTGATTTGAACGCCCATTTTCATAATAAGCCTGAATAACTTTAACGCGTTGCTCGATTGTGTATCTTTCCATGGTTCAAATTGAATTAGTCTGAAATTGAGAAATGTCAAATGAAATGCAGAAAAAAACTTGACGTTTAGGTGTGGTTCACATTCAACATCGGCCCTTAAAATTTAACCACCCTTTATAAGCCAGTACAAAAGAGACCTTCGCGCAAGTAATAGCTCGATCGTTCGAACTCATATTCAAGCGTCATATTAAAAAATTCGTAGAAAATCGTAAAATTGGTGTTTCTTAATTCTGCAAAATGGAGGTTTCAGGTTGAAGAAAGTAGTTTATTATCATATGCGTCGAAAATTATAACAGATACATATAAATTAATAGCTAAACAATGTCTAAAGTAGAAAAAATTGAAAAATTATGTGCAATCATTTTAGAAAAACAGGGAAAAAGTTAAAAGTTCCGCAGTGTTCCGCAACGAAACAAGTTTCAAATTAAAGTTTGTACTGTTATGTAACAAAATTAGTAAAAATCAGCTGCACCTAGCTGCAACTTTGTTTTTAGTGCACATTTGAATATAAAAAATTACAAATTCACATTAACCACTTGTTGCACGTTTTTTTCAAATAAATATAATTTTGTGAAACTTGTTACTCGGGGGTTTTTGGGGTCGCTGAATACGAATCCGGTGTCAAAAAAACTAAATTCAAAATGGCGGATCCAATATAGCGGACGCAATTTTTGAAATCGGTCGGATTCGCTTGAAACTTGTTACTCAAGGGTTTTTGGGATCGCTGAATACGAATCCGGTGTCAAAAAGACAAAATTCAAAACGGCGGATCCAATACGGCGAACATAATTTTCGAAATAAAACCACCACTTTTAATTTTGTTTTTTCTTGGCTATGCAACGTGAATAGTTTCGTAGCGTAGTGGCTTACACGCTGGACTCGTACATTATTGTTCTCGGTGCAAATCTCGTGTAGGTGATTTTTTTTATTTTGCATAATAATTATTTAATAAAATTGTAGTTAAATTAATTCAGCAATTTTCATAATTTTAATAATTATTTTAATGTTATAAATAACTTATTTCGTTTTAGAGTATATATTGTTGGATTCTAACATTTATAGAGGATAACGGAACATTTGAAAAGAGTCGACTGTATACATAGACCTACCTGCAATATATAGGTCTACCTATACATAGTGGAACAGATAGACTTTTTGCGAGGGTAATGGAATATTTGAAAAAGGTCGATCACGTCACAAAGGGTCGATAGGCCTACCTGTGGGCCTGTGGCAGTTACGAGCAGAGTTGCCTGATACGTATTTTTTTCGCGCATGCCCATTCAGTTTGGCATCCACGTGTTCATCAGTGAAGTACTTAGTTCAACTATTTAAAGGTATATATAGCCCTTATTTTGAAAGAGAGATGTTAGTTTTATAGGAATTTAATACTGGCTATGATACATTTTATTTCACAAAATCTATTTTGTTTAAGAAAATGATTTTAAGAAATATGTGCTACAAAGAAAAAATTACTTGCATGTAACTGAAGTACATTCACTTCAATAAAAAAAGGAAATGTAACTTGTAAATAGTATAAAATAAGTCTTTCAAAAGTGATTTTAATCGATACAATTATAGACGTAAAAGTAGATGTTTTATTACTTTTTATCAAATATATAATTTACTTACAGATTTATAAAAAGTTAATAGATTTTTATAATCGCTATTTTGGATCTGCCATTTTGAATTTTGTCTTTTTCACATCGGATTCATGTTCAGCGACCTCAAAAACTTCCGAGTAACAAGTTTCAAGCAAATCCGGCTGATTTCGAAAATTGCGTCCGCCATATTGGATCCACCATTTTGAATTTTATTTGTTTCACACCGGATTCGTATTCAGCGACCTCGAAAACCCCCAAATAACAAGTTTCAAGCGAATCCGGCCGATTACGAAGATTGCGTCCGCCATATTGGATCCGCCATTTTGAATTTTGTTTTTCACACACCGGATTCGTATTCAGCGACCTCGAAAACCCCCAAATAACAAGTTTCAAGCGAATCCGGCCGATTACGAAAATTGCGTCCGCCATATTGGATTCGCCATTTTGAATTTTGTTTTTTTCACACTGGATTCGTATTCAGCGATCTCGAAAACTTACAGAAACCAAGTTTCATACAAATTCGATAAACATTCCGTATTATAACTGAGTATTTTCGGTTTAGTATCGCCATTTTGAACCCGCCATTTTGTTTTTTTATAATTTAGACTTCAGATTCGTCATCAGCGACCCCAAAAACCCTTATATACTATATCTCAAACAGAATGAACTACGTTTTCGACTTTTGACCAGCTTTTCGGGAATCGGCCCCACTGTGCGTCGAGTGCAACGAGTACACAGGAACTTCTAGTCCTGGAGTTCCCCCGCCACGCCCGTTCGACCGGCTCCAACACCTCCCGAATAGCTCCGATCGTCGACCTTTTTTCCCGGAAACCATATTGGTTGTCGAAAAGGTCACCTGATGCTTTTACGGCTTCACGTAGACGTGCTCGGATCATCTTCTCGAGCACCTTCCCTACGGTGTCTAGCGTACACACCGGTCGGTACGACGACGCGGTGAGGGAAGGGCCCTTTCCCTTGTCTATACGTACCAGCCGCTGCATTTTCCACCTCAGGCTGAACACCCCGGCTCTAAGGCAAAGGTTATACATGTTCAATAAAAGATGAGGAAACTCCTTCACAATGATCTTAATGACTTCCACGGGGATCACGTCGGGGCTAGGTGCTTTACGGCTTACGATGGTTGATGCAGTATCGCGCAGTTCCATTACGCTCAAAGCCGGCACATCCGTCTCTTGTGGGTACGCTACTCTTGGTCTGTCCGGATATTTAGGAAATAGACCATCTACTATTTCATCCATCGTCGTTGGGTTCTTAGGCGGTTCTAGTGCAATTCTACCTAGCTTTCGCGTCACGATCTGGTAACCCCGCCCCAGGTGTCCTTGTTGACCTTCTCGAGCAGCTCCTTCCAGCAACGAGACTTACTCTTCTTGATAGCGGTGTTCAGTGATTTTTTTTTCAGCTTTGTACTGGTGATCCTCCTCAGTAACCTCTCGTCTTTGCCTGACTCGCTGTGCGCGGCGTCGCTTCCGAAGACAATCCCTCCTCAGGGCAGCAATTTATTCGGTCCACCAGTACACCAATTTCTGATTTGGTATTTTCTTGCACCTCTTCGGCATTGACGCGTCGCATGCTTTTCGAATGAAGTTCATCGTGGTTCCAACTAGCTGTTCCCCTGCCTCCCTAATTGCTACTAGCGTCCTCGTCTCCTCTAGTAACGCGCCTCCCCTTGACACTGTCCTCAGAAGCGCGTCCTGGTTCAACTTTTGGACGTTCCACCCCGTCGTCGTGCATCTGTACAGCCTACTTTCGCTTATCACATTCGCGTCTTCGACCCGGAACTCCATGAATTGGTGGTCGCTGGCACCCTTTATGAACCCTCCATCCCCGAATCGTCGACGCTATCCCCGAAGTTGCCAGTGTTAAGTCGATAATCATGCCGCGGCATCCACTCCTGCGGAAGGTCGGCACGGTGCCCGAGTTCATGACGGTCAGATCCAGCCTGGCTGCCATCTCTGAGACCTCCGCTCCTCTTCTGTCCGTCCAGTGCATGCCCCATTCGTGGGCCTTGGCGTTGGAATCACCGGCTACAATGACCGCGCCATCAAAGCTGCGAACAGTGTTCTCAAGCCGCTCCAGCTTTTGGCATAAGACTTGCATGCCCTCATTTGGGGAGAGGTAGCAGCTCACGTAGGTAGTGCTCCCACTCGTGACCCATACAAACCCTTCGTCTTTCCCTGAGTTGTTAAACGGGAATTTTTCTCCGTTCTCAACCCAGATAGCCGCCATTCCGCTGGTATCGATTAGCCATTTTGGTCCCCGAAGGTCAGCATATTGCTCGTATAGCAGGAGTAGGTCTGCGTTCCGTTCGTACACCCACTGGTTCAGCAGGTCTTGCGCAAGCCTGCTGCGCTGGAGGTTGCCTTGCAAAAACACCGCCATTACTGCTTTTTATTCCGACAAGCCACCCCTTGTATGTTTCGCAGCTTCCCGACCCGGGGATGTGGTTCACGCACTTACCATCCTTTAGCTCCTTGCAGAGGTAACATTCGGATATGTCCGTGCATTTTGCCGATGTGTGCGCTTTTTGTTGCACTTCCGACAGCAGCTGTTGCGATCGGGGCCCCTGCACTCCGCCGCATAATGGCCGAACCCTTGACATCGGAAGCACCTCGTGACCTGGATCCTGCTCCTGACTCGGCAGTGCACACATCCAATTTTGAGGTGCGGTGCTTTGACCAACTTCGCTGCTCAAGCCGCGTTTCTCTCCACAAATGCCATTTTAATTCCTCTAATTGGTGTTTTGGAGAGAAAGATTTTTACACCACCGTAGTTTTCCCCTTTAAAGAAGTCGTGTATAGCCGAGGTCACGTCCTCCGCTTCGGTGACGACATCGATGTCCCGGATCTCTACAGTTGCTCGTAACACCAATGCCTTAACGTTGCCCCCGGCTCTGATTGCCTCCTGGAGGGCGTCTTCACATTTGATTTTGTCCCCAGGGGACGCCCCAAATTCGACGAGGACGTCTCCTGCCATCGTTTCCCGGATAGCTCTTACCTTTACCCCATGCGCCTCGGGGTTCACGCCTGCTCGAATAGTCCGAAGAAAGTCGGCATACTTCTTTCCTTCGGCTGGTCGAATAATGACCGCTTCAGGGCGGGGCCCTGTTTAGCCCTTTTTTGGTCTGGGTCGCTGTTCACCTTGGTGGCTGGCTTTAGCCGGCTTGGCAGCTGGCTTCGACTTGGCCTCTCTTTTTTTCGCCCACCTCTGGACTTCTATAAAATCGTCGACTTCTTCTCGAGGTTTCTTTTTGACCGTCTTCGTTTCCGATCCTTCCTGGGGGCTGGGTGTCGCTGTTTGTTGCCGCTTCCTCTTCCCAGGAGTCTTGGGGGTCACGGCGTCGCTTTCTGCGACAGCAGGGCTACCACCAATGGCTGGTTGGAGGCCATCTCTTGCTACTGCTCGTAGAGAGCTGGCCCGTGTCGGCTTACTCATTTCTGTAAGCAGCACTGTGTACACTGTCCTCCAATTCTGGCGGGTCCTTTCAGACGAGCTGATTGTGTCTCGCGCCCCTTCAGCTCACTCCTTGATCTTCTTTGCCGTGTTTGAGATTTCCTCGCATGTATTTATAATTTCCTCAACATAGCGTTTCAGAGTACTGAATTCTTTTTCTTCCTTCACTTGACGCTGGTATTTCCACAAGGGCCCAGTGGTCCACCCCTGAGGTACTGCAGTCGTATGATGACGACGTCCCGGAGCCCGCTTTCTCGCTCATAAATGACGCCGTTACTGGGCTTCCGAGAGAGAGAGAGAGAGAGAGAGATTGATTGATTGATTGATTGACCTTTATTAGCTTTCACAGCTATTACAATACATAAAATAATTACATGAATCTAACTTAATAATAATTTATACTTAAGATATACTCCTTTAGGTTTCGTTTGAAATGATCCAATCTCCCACTACGTTTTATCTCCATCGGTAATTTATTATATATCTTTATTCCTTCGTAAAACATACTTTTTTGCGCATTACTTTGTCACCGAAATTGAATTGCAATGTTCTCAACTTGTCGCGTTTGTCGTCCACTAATGTTCCTTACTATTTGTATTTTATTCCTAAAATAATCAGGTAACAGGCCTTTCACCATTTTAAAAACAAATATACACGCATTATATTGTAGCATATTGTGCATTATACTCTGTCTCACGGACATGTATTGCAACGCTTGCAACATACACTCAACTTTGGTATCACGTCTACACTGCAATATTACCCGCATAGCCTGATTTTGCGCTACATACAGTTTATTTATCTGCGTTTCACCAATACCAATTAATAAGGGCGCACACTATTCAAAATGAGGTGCAATGATCGATTTATATATACGATACAATACACCTAGTACACGGTGATAAACTATTACCTTGTAACATAGTTACGATCGAGCGGTTTATTTTATTATTTCGAACGGCTATAAGAGCCAAAAGTATATGCGAGACGGCAAGTACAGCCGATGCTAGGCCAACGAACCCCAACCTAGTGTAAAAACGAGTGACGTCACGCCTCTGGAATTCGCTCGTCGACGAAAACAGCAGGTCGGTGACCAGCTGGCCTTGCTCGGCGACGAGGGAGAGCCAGGGGGGCATGACAACGGCTCCTCGCATAATCGAGCGAAATTGGCAAATCTCAAGAACCCAATCCACTAATGACGTAGAGAGAATCAGAGGGGGGAAGCGTCTATAAAAGAGCCTGCACCGCAGGAAAGGCTCTCTTTGGATAGACTTAATTTCACGTGCAAATACATCTTGCATAAGTTTTCTTAAAACATACAAAGTGATAAGGATCGGAAGTTCTAGAGGAGAGATACCTCAAGAAGTGCAAGAAGGGTTAATTAATCTAGAGATTTAAAGTAGAATAAATTCAGATAGGGGTAGGAAAGATAGGATTAAGTGAATAGATCTAAGCATAGAAGATCAAGTGCATCGAAATAAGAAAATAGTGTCTGAGAAAATTGAAATAATATTGTGTGGGTTTTAAACCGGCAGGGATAACAGTCTTGGTCCGACTCTGCAAGTGTAAGCGAAAAGGGCGTAAAGTGAGACAAGAGCGAAAGAGAAAAGAATTATAAACAGAGTTTATACACTCTGTCAAGGAGAAAATCCGACGAGAGTGACTGTGTGTGTGCATGTGAGGAGCTAGTGGGCCAATACCATCTCATCTACACGTAACCGATATTCCCGCACTAAAATACCGAGAATTTGAACGCGAAGAAGGCGAAATAAGATTTAAATAATCGCCGGAATTCCCAAATTTCAATACTGAACAGAGACAATTAGTGTGAATCGAAGACCGGGAAACAACAAGAGACAGGCAGGTGGAATGAACAACATAAAGAATGTGCAGACAGATCCGAGTAAAATTAGGTGAATATGATTAGTTGATACGTATAAGCTCGTAGTGTATAAGGAAATAGAATTAAATAGTGCAAATTTTAAATCAGCTGTACAAACTGGAATCGTCCGGTTGGATGAGTGGAAGAGAGAAAGAGCGAAAGTGAGACGAGAGCGAAAGAGAAAGAATTGTAAACAGAGTTCATACACTCTGTACCAGGAGCAAGTGCGATACAAATGACTAGTGGTGTGGGTATATCCGTGTACCGAACGCACAGCAATACTGCTGCACGAGAAGAATAATAAACTTCCGGAATTACCGAGAAGTTGTACTCTCATAATACGGAAATAATATTAAAATAATCACCGAAATTACCAGTTTGGAATGCGCTATCGTAAAAATAGAGACCAGAGACTGTAAAATAACTTGTTAAAGGATAATTTCCTTTATGAATAAACCCGATTCTCATTCACCTCGAAGTCTAAGATTAATTAGTCCTGTGTTCGAGCCCGGATTCCCACGATAAATAAAAATTATTGATAACGATAAAAATTACCGTTACATTTGGCGCCCAACGTGGGGCTCGACACAGCTAAGAAAGACTGCGGTGGTGAGGTAGGGAGCGCGTGAGACAGTATAAATAAACTAGAAAAAATTAAAGTATGGATCCAGGCGAAAAAGCGAATCTCTCAACGGAGCTTGAGGAGTTGCGAATGTTGGAAAGCTTGGCGGAACAGCATCGGCGGGAGGGAGGTGCTGAAGGTGGCGAAGCCTATATATGGGAATCGACCACAGCTGATCACCTATTGAATGATCGTCGGGAAAGAGATCGAAGGAACATACAACGTTTATCTGAAATTATGCCAATTGAGGAGAATGACGGCGTATTGGATGAGTTGGAGGATAACCGAATAAATAGTGGGAACGGCAGTACGCCGAGACCTACGAACAGAACTACGACAGTGGTACCGAACCCAGTGGAGGTAGGCCAGATCGTGCAGCTTTTCCAAAAGATGGAGGAGAAGATGGATGGCAAATTCGCTGAGGTGATGAGAATACAGCAAGAAATAAGAGATGAGTGTTCGAGCAAGATATCAGTTTTGAGAGAGGCAACGAAGGACTCATTGGAGGAAGGGATCGCGGCGGTGGAGTGCCGGACGGATAAAAAAATTAAAGCGGCCCAGGAAAGCATCCTGGAAAATCAAAACGTTACAAATATCTATATTCAACAAAAGGTTGCGGGTCAGAAGGTGACGGTAGAAAAACTTGAAAGAAGGACACAGGAGATGATGGCGAAAATTCGTGCAGCACAAGAAATTACCGAGAACCAAAATAAGAGGATTGAAAAATTGGAAGAGTCAACACGGAGAACCAATACGTCTATGAGTTTCGGACAAACTATTGGAGGGGGATTGAACGTCACTTGTCTGTATACGACAGCTCAGAAACCACCCACATATAATGGTGACGGAAAGGAAAGACCAATGAGATTTTTTAAAGAATTTCGAGAATTTTGTATCGCAGAAGGGATCGAAGATACAGAGATTCGGCACGCCATCGGAACCGCTTTAAAAGGAGTGGCAAACGATTGGTGGCTCGTGGTGAAGGGAGCGGTACACGACCTTCAGACTTTTGAAGAAAAATTTCGTGCAAGATATTGGGCTCGTGACATGCAAGACAGGGTCAAGAAAATTTTGGAATTTGGATCGTTTTATACTAAAGGTCAGGCGTTGTGAGAGAGAGAGAGAGAGAGAGTCCGCCAAATCTGCGATATCGATGGATTTTTGGAATTGCTGGAGAGCACGGACGTGGGCGGTCCATTGAATTACAGGAGAGTGACAGGGCGTACAGGAGGATACGCGTCACAAGAGCCGCAGAGAAATTTTAACAGAGGAGCGGCACGCGAACAGATGGCGCGGCCATACTATCGACATGAAAATCGGAAAAATGCCGCAAACAATGGCGGCAACGGTGGTCCATTGTCACCAGGACGCCAAGGTGGTCGGGGGGATAGTCCACCGTGGCAAAATAACGGGCCATAGCAACCATCAAGACCCGCTTGGCAAGGAAACAGGGCAGAAGGATTTCAGAAGCCGGAAAATAATAGACCGGCGGAACCTGAGTTGCAGCGACAGGATCAGCAGCCGAACGGACAAGCAAATAATATAAATCGTGGTGTACAGGGTCCGTTCGTGGCACACACGATCCAAAGAGGACCGATACCAGAATGCTCGAGAGCTGGAGACACGAATTCGGGAAACGCATAAGCGTTGCGCCCGAAGAAAAGAGAAAAATAAACAACAACATAGAGGGACGGAGCGCAACGTTAAAGAATGGAGAAAGGAAGAGCATCAGACAAAAGATGAGCGCAAAGAAGAGAGAAAAGAAGAGAGCGAGGAATCAGCGAAGAAGAGAGGAACAATGCAGGAATAAAGAACAAGCGGTGCAGAAGGTTGTAGAGGAGAACACCGAGCGGCAAGAGCGGGCTGAATGCGTGGAAAGCCGAGTTCTGGAAGACGGTAAAGGCTCTTGTGAAAATAAGGAAAACATGTGTCCTGAAAACGTTGCTAGAATTCAGGTAGTGCCGGATATCAGAAGGCCAGCACCGAGGGTGGTCGACGAGGAGAAGGAAAGGCAGGTGACGTGTTCGACACTCATGGAAAATCCGCGGGAATTCTTATACCAGGAGGTAGAAAGTGTACCGAGTAAATGGTACAATGAGAAACACCCAGGGTGCCCTAAAATACTGATCACAGTTGCTGGAATATCAAAAATGAGTTTAATAGACAGTGGTAGCGAAGTGTCGTGTGTCTCGGAAATGTTTTTCAAGGAAAATGAAGAAATACTAAAGAATTGCCCAATGCCACCAGTGACGTCAACGCAGGTGGTTGGCGCGTTTGCTGGGGGGACTGCTCGAGTTAAAAAATAAATTATGGTTAATATGGAAACGTATTGGGCGAGGGGTGATCTGCAGGTACTGGTCGTGCCAAAATTGGTGAGACCAGTGTTGATTGGGATCGACGGAATGTTGGCCTTGAGGATATCGATAGATGCTCAACAGAGGATTCTGGCAGTAGAGGACCGAGTTATTGCAGAATTAAAGGATGGGAGATAGCAACACATAGATCCGGAAGATTTTCGTTCAGTTATACCATGTAAGATGTGTGCCGGTGTGGAGATTAAGGATAACCCCGAAGAGAGAGAGACTATCAGCCTGTCAGAAGAGGAGTTCGAGAAGAAGATGGAGGAATGCCAGGATCTGAGGCCAGAGATAAAGCAGCGTTTTAAGAGGATCGTTGAAGGAAGAAGAGAGATTTTTGATAAGATTCCTGGGAGAATGACGGAATATGAGCACCGACTGTTGAAAGATCCGAAACCGTATTTCCACCGTTCATATCCCATCTCTTTGACCCAACGGGAGAGAGTACAGAGGGAGATTGAGAGAATGCTCGAAATGGGGGTTATACAAAAATCAGAAAGTGTCTACATAAATCCACTGATGCCTGTCACAAAGAGTGATAATTCCGTCCGCCTCTGTTTGGATGCTCGTGAACTGAATAATTATTTAATAAATGATTATAATAATGCACCCGCAATCGAAGTGATTTTCCAGCGGTGTGGTGGAAAGGCAATAATGTCAACGCTAGATTTAACCAGTAGTTTCTGGCAGATACCTCTTCATCCTGAATCGCGAAAATATACAGCCTTTCAGAACAACGGGAAGTGTTATGAATTTACCGTGACACCGTTCGGTTTGAAGACTAGCACGGCGAGTTTGGTAAGAGCCCTCGATGTCGTTCTCAAAGGTCTGGATTTCATTATTAATTTCGTCGATGACTTATTAGTCATGTCACCATCACATGAGGAGCACCTCGACCATTTACAAAAATTATTTGAGAGATTTCATCAGCATGGAATGACTTTGAAATTCAGTAAATCACATTTTTTCCGGAAGGAAGTGATTTTTCTCGGACATATCCTTACAACGGAAGGACTAAAGCCGGACCCCGAGAAGATAAGAGCGATACACGAATACCCACGACCTCGAACGTTGAAGCAATTAAGAGGATTTCTGGGACTTATAAACTTTTACACTAAGTTTACAAATCGCCATGCACATGAGACGGCACCATTATTAAATCTTCTAAGGAAAGGTATACGGTGGGAGTGGGATGAGGCCATGGAAAGGACATTTAAAAAAGTGAAAGATTTATTTTGTAAAGAAGTGGTACTCAGGTTTCCGGATACACGAAAACCATATACGCTCACTACGGATGCGAGTGGGTACACGCTTGGGGCGATTCTGTCGCAAGAAGATGAGGACGGAGAAGTAAAAGTGGTAACTTTTGCGAGTAGAACACTGAAAGGGGCAGAGATCGCGTATTACTACTGAGAAAGAATTGTGGCAATCGTGTGGGCGTTACAAAAATTCAGGACGTATCTAAGAGGAACTCAGGTACGAATAAAGACGGACCACAAAGCTTTAATTTTTCTAAAGACGTGCAGATTTACGGCCGAAAGGCTGATGAGATGGACATTATCCATTCAGGACTATGACATACAAATAGAGCATGTCTCGGGGAAAACGAATGTGGTGGCAGATGCACTGAGCCGAGTGAGAAACGACGAGGATGCACCATCGACCGAGAGGGATGAGATCGTAGTGGTTGCCGGAATGTTGGCCGAAAAAATTCCATGTGAATTAGCGAGAAAATTAAAGAACATAAAAGGTGTACGGAGAGAGCAAGAGGATTTACGAATTATTATGGATTTTCTCGGTGAGGAAAAAGAAGAAGAGGAGGAGAAAAAATTTCGTCTAGAGGAGGGGATATTACAAAAGAAATCAAAGACCGGAATTTGGCGGGTTATAATACCAAAGAGCATGATTGGAGATATAATTAAGGCGTGCCACGCCATGTATGGCCGTCTCGGTGCAAGAAAATGCTTGCGGATGCTGGAGGAAGACTTTACGTATCCACGTTTTGCGAAAACAACTAGGAGTATTCTCGCGACGTGTGACGTGTGTCAGAGAAACAAGATTGCCATCCAGACAAGCTATGCCTAGATGCAAACCATAATACTGGAGAGACCGGGGGACTTGGTCTCTATAGACTTCTATGGACCTTTGCCCGCATCAGTAGGTGGAATGAAGCACATTCTGGTGACCTTGGGTGCATTCAGTAAATTTGTTGTCCTTTACCCCATGAAAAAAGCAAACACGGCTACGGTAATTAAACGCATGTTTGGAGATTATATTCCGAAGTATGGGAAACCTCGTAGGATACAATTCGATCACGGAACTCAGTTTACTGCCAAGAACTGGCTACAGAAGCTCAAGGACGAGGGTATCATGGCCGTATTTTCATCGATACGTCACCCCCAAGGAAATTTCGTCGAACGAGTGAATCGAGAACTCGGGAGATTTTTTCGAGTCTTCCTTACGAATAACCATGCAGGCTGGTCTAAATGGGTGAGAGTGATAGAGGACTGCATTAATGAGAGTCACCATGAAACAACAGAATTTACGCCTATGGAGCTGCAGTGCAAGAGGAAGCCTCGGCGAGTTTGGAATAAACAAATGGGCCTAGTGAGAGAGGGGGAGGATCAAATGACCTATGAGATGAAAATTGATATTGTTAAAGAAAGGATAGCGACGAAAGGCCGGCGTCGTGCGGAGAAATTCAATGCCACGCATCGTTTAACGAATTATGAAGTAGGCGATTTAGTACTAGTAAAAGCATTAAATGTATTGGATCCTTTAAAACACGTTACTTCCAAGTTTATGCCATTATATGAGGGACCGTATAGAATTAAGGAATGCGTAGGTTTAGCGACTTATTTACTTATCGATCTAGAAAATAAGATAGAAAGAGGTAGGTTCCACGCCAGTATGTTTAAGAAGTATCCGACAGAGACAGAAATATCCGAAGAGAAAGGAGAGAGCACGACGGGCATTAGAAGGAAGGAAGGAAGTGAGACAGCATGAAGGTCGAGTACTCGGGATAAAAACAATGAGACGGTGCGGGGCCGTACAGAGGATACACTCACACTATAATACAGGATATAGCAAGGGGGATCCTGACGTCACACCGGACGACCGTTCTGGGAAGAATGTTTCGAATTCTGGCAAAACAAGGCAGGCAGGAGGACGAGGCTCGAGAAATAGTACACCTAATTGGCCAAAGCAAACGGCGAAAGGAGAAATAGGCCACCGGGGAACACCCAGAAATATAGTAATAACCAGGGCAGCGAAGAATCTATAAAGGGGATCGTTGGCGTGGGAACAGATTACATACCGAGAAATTTTCGAAGTAATAGACAAGCAATATCATGGATCGTTTCATCGAATACGCGGTGTACTACTTGAGACCTGGCGAGCCATATCAGGTGGAAGTCATCAATGTGGACCACCCGGGACGGTTTCATGTGTGGTTGAAGAGGGACGAAGGACGTCGGGAGGAGTTTTTAAAGATAGTGGGGCGGACAAGGAGGAATGACCCTGGGGTGCACCGTCTTCTGGAGGAAGAGGCGTACGTGGGCCGAGCCGTTTTGTTCCTGCTGGAGGAAGAAGGAGACCCAGAGGTCTGGACGTTTTTTCGAGCGACGATAATGAAGAAGAAGGAGGAAAAATACGATCTATAGCTGGGGGACATGGCCCGAAGGATCTCAGTCTCCCTTGAGGACCTGTATACGTCCCCAAGGAGATATCTTGGAGAGACATACTTTGCCGTGGCTGCTGGTCTACACGAGCTTGCGCCAATAGGAGAGGAATGGACTGAAAGAGCCATGAACCGCATGATGGCTCTCACGGGAAAGCAGGTCGTCGATTTGTACATCAACGAGGTGGACCCGATCGTCGAGGCTGTATAGGTCGAGGTACATGCTACGCTCGACGGTCGGGGATACGATGTTTCCCAACAATTGTGCCGAAGTCGGAACGCAAAGAAAAAAGACGAAAATACGGCTTCTCATTTTGGAAGAGGCGGAGGGCGGTTGGGAAAACATTTCCGCAGTGAGCGAAGACGAGAGCGGGCATGAAGAAGGGGTTCCCTAAATGCAGGGACCTCAAGGAGAACTACACCCAGTTAGGTCAGCTGGTGGAGGAGTACGGAACTTCCGATGACAGCAGTCAGGAAGAGGAAGACGAGGCAGACCGATGGCTGGAAACTCCGACACCGGATGAAGAGACGAGACAGCTACTGGTTACATGGAATGTGGTCGTACCTTCAGACAATTACGAGACGGACAGCGACGCAGACAAAGACAACGACAGTGACGGACAATGAATCCATAAATAAATTTTTTTTAAATACATATATGCTGGCGTTGGAGTTTTATTTGGCGTAAATTTTCTATAGGCTAGGATAGAAATAGGATCTAGAAAATAAGAAGCGAAGTAGAGTAATATCTTCATAGGTGCGAGGAGCAGTCGGAATCGAAAGGAGTTGGAACGCCGGTTGGTAAGTATGTAAAAAAAAAAAAGGGAAAAGAAAAGAAAAGAAAGGAAAAAGAAAAGGAAAAGAAAAGAAAAGAAAGGAAAAAGAAAAGAAAAAGAAAAGAGAATAAAAAGAAAAGAAAAAAAAAAAAGATTTTTAAAAAAATAATAAAAAGAACAATAATAATAATAATAATAATTTTTTAAAAAATAAGAAAAAATATAGATATATAAAATAAAATGAAGATGGAGTTTTGGAAGGAAGACGGATGCAGGATCCTATTAGAGATCTTTTTGAGTGAGTTGCGAGGGCAGCTCGTTTCAGAAAGATCTTGGGGGATAATGTAACATAGTTACGATTGAGCGGTTTATTATTTCGAACGGCTATAAGAGCCAAAAGTATATGCGAGACGGCAAGTACAGCCGATGCTAGGCCAACGAACCCCGACCTAGTGTAAAAACGAGTGACGTCACGCCTCTGGAATTCGCTCATCGACGAAAACAGCAGGTCGGTGACCAGCTGGCCTTGCTCGGCGACGAGGGAGAGCCAGGGGGGGCATGACAACGGCTCCTCGCATAATCGAGCGAAATTGGCAAATCTCAAGAACCCAATCCACTAATGACGTAGAGAGAATCAGAGGGGGGAAGCGTCTATAAAAGAGCCTGCACCGCAGGAAAGGCTCTCTTTGGATAGACTTAGTTTCACGTGCAAATACATCTTGCATAAGTTTTCTTAAAACATACAAAGTGATAAGGATCGGAAATTCTAGAGGAGAGATACCTCAAGAAGTGCAAGAAGGGTTAATTAATCTAGAGATTTAAAGTAGAATAAATTTAGATAGGGGTAGAAAAGATTGGATTAAATGAATAGACCTAAGCATAGAAGATCAAGTGCATCGAAATAAAAGAATAGTGTCTAAGAAAATTGAAATAATATTGTGTGGGTTTTAAACCGGCAGGGATAACAGTCTTGGTCCGACTCTGCAAGCATAAGCGAGAAGGGCGTAAAGTGAGACAAGAGCGAAAGAGAAAAGAATTATAAACAGAGTTTATACACTCTACAAGGAGAAAATCCGACGAGCGTGACTGTGTGTGCGCATGTGAGGAGCTAGTAGGCCAATACCATCTCATCTACACGTAACCGATATTCCCGCACTAAAATACCGAGAATTCGAACGCGAATAAGGCGAAATAAGATTTAAGTAATCGCCGGAATTCCCAAATTTCAATACCGAACAGAGACAATTAGTGTGAATCGAAGACCGGGAAACAACAAGAGACAGGCAGGTGGAATGAACAACATAAAGAATGTGCAGATAGATCCAAGTAAAATTAGGTGAATATGATTAGTTGATACGTATAAGCTCGTAGTGTATAAAGAAATAGAATTAAATAGTGCAAATTTTAAATCAGCTGTACAAACTGGAATCGTCCGGTTGGATGAGTGGAAGAGAGAAAGAGCGAAAGTGAGACGAGAGCGAAAGAGAAAGAATTGTAAACAGAGTTCATACACTCTGTACCAGGAGCAAGTGCGATACGAATGACTAGTGGTGTGGGTATATCCGTGTACCGAACACACAGCAATACTGCTGCACGAGAAGAATAATAAACTTCCGGAGTTACCGAGAAGTTTTACTCTCATAATACGGAAATAATATTAAAATAATCACCGAAATTACCAGTTTTGAATGCGCTATCTTAAAAATAGAGACCAGAGACTGTAAAATAACTTGTTAAAGGATAATTTCCTTTATGAATAAACCCGATTCTCATTCACCTCGAAGTCTAAGATTAATTAGTCCTGTGTTCGAGCCCGGATTCCCATGATAAATAAAAATTATTGATATCGATAAAAATTACCGTTACAACCTATTCTATTCAAAAAACTTATTTTTTTGCTTATTTTTTTCAAAATATATTCACAATGTTCTTCCAATCTTAATTTACTATCAATAATTACGCTGAGGTACTTTATTTTTTCTACTTATTCTATTGGTGTTCCATCCACATACTTTACCGCAATGTTCGCCCTTAGTTCTTTTCTTACACTTCTCACGACCATATATTTTGTCTTACTCGCGTTTAATTTTAATCCGTTAACATTCATCCATTCTCCAACTAAATAAAGCATCATATTCATCTTTTGTTCGACTTCTTCGCAACTTACGCCAGTTATATGTAATATGGTATCATCGGCCAACATTTTTATATCACATCCTTCTGGACAACTTTTAACTATATCATTTATGTATATATAATAGTAAACAGTAAATGCCCCAGTACAGAACCCTGCGGGACTCCATATCTATTTTCAATTTGTCCGGATATTATGTCACCAAAACGCACTTGTTGCCTTCTATTCTCCAAATATGACTGAACCTTCCAAAACATTTCCTCTTATTCCATACTGGTATAATTTTTCTACTAATCTTTCTCTATTTACCGTCTCGAACGCTCGCTTCAGGTCCATAAATATTACTCCTACCATTTCTCCCTCACTGATTATTAATTTCCATTCGTCCATAATTGTCTGAATCGCAGTTTTACACGAGTGTTGTTTTCTAAAACCCCACTGATGTTCTGTAATAATGTTATTACTTTCTAAATATATTTATAGAATTCACTATATTGTCAATACTTTGTATATAAAATTAATTAAACTTATCCGCTATATTGCATTTATTTATGTTATCCACTATCTCAAAATCTATATTTTCTATAATATTTCGTTCCATTGGTTCGCCTCTAATTACTTCTTTTAAAGTTTTCCACATTGTCATCGGATCATTCTTGTTTTGATTTATCATACTTTCATCATATTGTTTCTTTTTATCTCTAATAAGTTTAATTACAGCATTTCTCTCGTTCTTGAACTTCAACTAATCCTGTTCTGCGTTCGTATAAACTGCTTTACAATGAGCTTCATCCCTAATCTCTGCTGCTAATCTAATTTCATCGGAAAATCACTTTTTCCCATACCATACATTTGGAATTTTAAACATTTTCTTTGGAGCTACTATATTTAATGTACCTACTATAATAATAATAATACTATTAATTAACTTTTCTGCTCTTCTGTTTACATTAAAACCTTGTCCTTGTACTAAATTTATTTCTAACAATTCAAAGAATTTGTTTATATTCAATTTGCTATAATCTCTGCCACTAAATACTCTGAATTTACTTTTCGATTTAATCGATTCTAATTCAACCTGTATTCACGAATGATCCGTTATTTTAGGCTTATCAAATACTTTAACTTTCGTCTCATTATTGGCAAAAACTAAGTCTGTAGATGTTTGACTGTCTTTTGTAATCCTTGTCGACTTGTCAACATACTGTTTCAGACCTAAACTCGACATAGTCGTTCGTAGCTTACTTGCATAGAAATAATCTTTCATTAAATCTATATTAAAGTCGCCTACCATTATACATTCTCTTTTCACTGTAAGTATTTCCACTATATCTTCTAAAAATCTTATGAAATCGCCGTCCGATGCACTGGGTGAGTGATATATTACCATAACCACTCCTTTATATATATTGTCTCTCACTTGTATTCCTGCACACCAACAATTTGATATTACTTTCTTTATTAAAACTACCTCGTATTTAATATCACTTCTTACATACAGCATAACTCCTGCTGTGTTTCTATTTTCAGCGTCACATCGCACTACACTATGTCCTGGCACATTTACTTCACTATCTTCTATTTCCGGTATTAGTCTAGTTTCTGAAAGTGCCAAAAATGCAGGATTTACCTTCTCCATAATCTGATGTTGTATCTCCTCCTTGTGTGCCATAGGCTCTGAGCATTCGTATATAAGATTAATCCTACTTCTGTCAGTGATTGCTATTTAATATTTCCCCCGCTGGTCTTCTTTTTCTCCTCTTCTAGTGCTCTCAGGTAAGTTGGGCACTCCCCATTCAACGCATCATGTTCATCGCTTATCTTCAGGTTGTACGTTTTTATTTTGTGCATGCAATTCACGCATCTCTTCTTTGTCTCATTACATTCGCTTGCTTTATGATTTCCTGCACACTTGTGGCATGTATCCTCACGTGTGCAATTCTTGGCAATATGATACAAGCCCCAGCATTTAAAGCATCTTTTAACGCTGAAATAATTGAATACAATACACCTCTTCTATCCTATGTTTATTTTTCCTCTCTTCAATATTAATTCATGGGTTGCTTCATCTACTTCCAGTATCAAGGAACCATTTTCCCCTCCTCCTCTAGACTGCGTGTTTCCTCTTCTTTCTTTAACTATCTTCTTTATAATCCGTATATGGAATTCCTCGTCGATTTTATTTTGCTTTTTAATTACTTCTGTCAAGTTTTCTTCTTCCAACTTAATTTCTTCTTCATCAACATTTATAACTTTAATCTTTGGGTTAACTCCTTTCGGCTCCATTATATTGTAATCTTCACCCAACTTGTCTTTCATTGTGGGTTTTAATTTTTCCATTTCACCTTCATTATCGTATCCAAGAATAACCGATCCGTTATTACCTTTCCTAAGTTTAGTTATTCCGACTGTCATATTTTTTACATCTATTTTTTCTTTTACCAATTTCTTGGTAGTTTCGCTCTCTTGTTGTTTCTTCGGTCTGACGATTATCACACTTTCCTTCTTCTTCTCCATTACCGCATCCGAGTAACTCCCTGCATTGCCGGCTGATTCTCTAATTCTTCCTCGCACATTTTCTTTCAATTCCTCAAGTTCTTTTTTGATATTTTGAAGTTCACTTCGTACAGTTTCCTCGATCATTATCTTGATTTCGTTTTTACATGCTATTTCATCTTTTATTTATTTTATTGTTTTCACCAACCAGTCGATTTTCATATCAGTACTCGACCTTCCCGGCGTACTTGTTGCTGGTCCCACAGCGCCTGTGGACCGCTTCCTCTCTCTACCACTTCCTCCCGTTGTTATCTTTTTCATTTCTTCTTTGTCACTCTCAATTTTTATCTCTTCGAAAGGGCCTTATTCGCATTTCACTAACTCCTGGTGAGTATTGTAAACTTTATGTTTAAATAAACACCCGGGATGGTAGAAGAGTTTACCACAACTTTTACAGTGAACGGCAGTTTTCTTTATTGTACACTGGCCAATCAGTCAGACATGTCGAAAATACCGACCAATCTAACACATAATCGCACAATCGCTTACTTAGTTGCCTTTGTTTCCACCTTCTTCGCACGACGTTCACCTTACACGTCAGCGTTTATGGCTGCCTTTCTTAATAGCACTGAAATTCCAGAATAAAGTTTCTGCCCTCACGTCCACATACTAGCACATTTTAACTAGATAACCCTCATAGTTACTCTTCGTCTATATATAGAGAGAGAGAGAGAGATTGATTGATATTTATTAGCTTTCTCAGCTATTTTATACACAGTGTTACATATTTTTCTTACATCTACATACATCTTACGTTACTGTTGACACAACATATTCCTTTAACATTCATTTAAACTGTTCTACTTGTTCGCAACCTTTTAGTTCAGTTGGCAATGCATTATATATTTTCACTCCTTCATAGTACATACTCTTTTGTGCACTTCTCGTTCTTCTAAATTGTATTACTATATTTTCCTCTTGCCTTGTTTCCGTACCACTTTTCGTTTCTACTTTTGTAGCCGATTTTTAAATTCTTTTAACAGTAGATTCTTCATGGCTTTGAAGATGAATGTACAAACGTCATAGTACAATCTTTGTCTTATGGACATAAATTGTACTGCGCTGAGCATATCTTCTACCTTCGTATAGCGGTTGCATTGTAATATAACCCCCATTGCTCTGTTCTGCGCGATCTGCAGTTTCTTCAACTCTGTGTCACCCATAGCTACTAACAGTGTTGCACAATATTCAAAGTGAGGTGCTATGATTGCTTTATATATCACACATCGCGTATACGCAGATACATAATTCCCCATTCTGTTTAGAAAGCTCGTTTTTTTCCCTATTTTTTTTAACATATACTCATAGTGGTCTTTGAATCGTAGCTTGTCATCAATAATGATACCCAAATATTTTATTCACTCTACTCTCTCAAGTTTCGTTCCATCCAAACACTTCAGTATAATATTCCTACTCACGACTTTCCTTACACTGCTGACAATCATATATTTTGTTTTCTCTACATTCATTTTTAATTTATTTCTTTCCATCCACTTTTCTACTATACTCAATAACATATTCATCTTTCTCTCCACTTCCGCGCTGCTTTTTCCAGGTACATATATCACTGTGTCATCAGCAAACATTTTTATTGCACATTCCTCTGGACACAAATTAACTATATCATTTATATATATAATAAACAGCAACGGCCCTAGTACTGACCCCTGCGGTACCCCATATTCGTTGGGAATAACTTCAGACCATTTATCATTGAATCGAACTTGCTGTGTTCTATTTCTTCAGTACGTTCTGAACCAATCTAATACCCTGTCTCTAATTCCATATTGGTATAATTTGTCTAATAATATATCCCTGTCAATTGTCTCAAACGCTCGTTTTAAATCCATGAATATTACTCCTACTATTTTTCCTTCACTAATGTACACTTTCCATTCATCTACAACAGTTTGAATCGCCGTTTTACATGAATATTGCTTTCTAAATCCTGACTGATGCTCCGTTATGATGTCATTGTTTTCTAAATATTTTTCAATTTGATTTTTTACTACTAATTCGAGCACCTTTTCGTATAATGGCGACATATTAATTGGCCTGTAATGACTTGCTTTTATGGCTTTGTTTATTTTTGGGATCGGTATAATTGTAGAAGTTTTCCAGCTGTCCGGACAACATCCCTCCCGTAGGGTTCCATTTATTATTTCCACAAATTCCTCTTTTATTACACTGAATGCCATTTTTAGTATATCACTTGATATTCCTTCTTCCGTTCCCTTCTTTTTCGGGAGTCCCATCACTATCTTCTCCAGATCCTTTATTTCAATATGATTGAAGTTTTCCATTATACTTTTATTGTTCATCCTTATCCCTGTTATAATTCTTCTTCGGTTTGGACTTCCAGACGTATCCCGTTGTATTGAATTAACTATATTCTTTACACTTTGCACATAGAACACATTAAATTTATCAGCTATACTACCTCCCATCATGTCATCCAATATCTCAAAATCTATATTCTCTATTTCTCTAGTACCCATTGATTCTCCATTAATTACTTCTTTTAACGTTTTCCACATTTTTGTCGAATCCTTCTTATTATCGTCTATCATCTTTTCATAATATTCCTTCTTCTTTTCTCTTATTAATTTAACTACTGCATTCCTTTCTACTTTAAATTGCTGCCAATGCTCCTCCAAACCAGTAGTAATTGCTACTCCGTATGCCTTATCTCTTCTTCTTGCAGCTACTATTATGTCTTCTGAATTCCATTTTTTTTCTTCCCATACGCTTGGAATCTTCACTATATTTCTGGGTGCAAACCTATCTAGAGCACCCACTATGTTATCAACGAGCATCCTTGCTCTTTGGCTTACTTCTACCTCTTGAACTCCGTGTAAATTCCTTCACATCAATTTTACTATAGTTTCTTGTTTTATATTCTCTATACTCATTCCTTTAATTCCTGTTACCTAATATGACTTTTATCCATGCATGATCCGTTATCTTTGGCTCATGTTTCACCTGCACTTGTGCACACCTATTAGCATATAATAAATCGATAGTAGATCGACTATCTTGCGTTATTCTTGTTGGTTTATTAACGTATTGCTTCATTCCTAGACTCAGCATTCCTGTTATCAACCTTTTTTTGTAGAACGTTTCTACCGTGACATCTATATTAAAATCACCTATTATCAAACAGTCTCCTTTTATTGTTAGTTCCTCAGTTATGTTTTCTATGTGTCTTATAAACTCAGCATCCGACGCACTTGGCGAATGATACACAATTACTATCACTCCTTTATAATGTTTGTCCTTGACCTCTATTCCATCACACCAGCAGTTTAATTCTATTTTATTTATTGGTATCATATCATATTCAATATCATCTCTTATGTATAAGATTGCACCACCTGTATTCCTATTCTCCGCATCACATCTGACTGCACCATAGCCCGGCATATACACTTCACTGTCACCAATTTCAGCTGTTCAAGGCAGAGTGGGCGGTTCGGGCTGTCAAGTCACAGATTAGTCCAAGTAAAATACGAATAAAATCAATTAATTAAAATATTTCATCAATAATCCATGAATAAAATCAGTCAATAAAATATCGTCAATAAATATACCAAACACAAACAATAAACAAAGTCCAATTAATAAAATAATACCAATAAATAACTCCAACAACAATAGCAGGTACGGAACTTACAAATGCCGCTTAGGCAATTTATTTATTTCTTAACAAACAATTACGAATTTTCAATAAACCTTGATAATGAATTCAAACAAAATGTCCCGTAAAATTAATCGTTTTTCTTTTAACAATATTCTAAACCTAGTTCGATGTCTCAGTCTTACTCTTTAATTCAGCGGTACTAGTTATCCCGTTCTCTCTCTCTCACTCTCATACCCTGCAGATGTTATATAACATATCACGCTCGTTGCAAATTTCGCACAATGCTCGCAGACAAAGTCAAATAACAGGTTGACTCCAAGCACAGTCCGCGATACGGCCTATCCCGGGCTAATCCCACGTACATCCAAAACTAATAACAACGGGACGTCGGGAGGTCACGCACGCGAAACGTTCAACCGCTCGATCGTTTCAATAAAAGCAGTAGTCTAACGAATATAATTTTTTTTTTTTAACAGGGGAACTCTGTCTAACGATAAATCCAAGATTGGTCAATAACTCAATCCACAACGCCCATGACCCAACGAATAAAGTAAATCAAGGAAAGAAGAATATTAATACTAATTAATAAAATGAAATATTGCAAAATACACCGGCGCAGTTAACGACGCAAGATACGCCTCGGACTGTTCAAATCCCTCGAATCCAATCATCAAATACGGGACGACGGCCGATTACGCTCTCCGCGCTGCTGAGATAAGATTAAGACCAACAATAATAAATAAATAAATAGATCACTTAGTTATTGAGAAATGCCAATTAATTTGGATAATACGCGACGCGGTCCATAACGTACTAGTCCCTTTCACATCAAAACACAACGGGACGACGTACTAACGCGCGCACGACCTTCTAAATCGAAACAAAAGAAAACTCAAACAAAATCATGTAAATCTAAAACCCATAATTCGATAAAATTCGTGACGCGGTCTATCCCGTTCAAATCCCACACAAACGATCACACTTCGGGATAACGGCCTAACTCGCGCACGGTTTAACCGTCAGTAGAAAACAATTAATTAACCCTTTGCACTCCGTTGTCGCCGTATTTGCGATATTAAAGCCTCTATGCCCTACTAGGCTGGAGTGCAAAGGGTTAATACAATGACTTTTCCCCGGCTTCTACCAGTTAAACGTTCTCGAGGTTATACGCTACGGACGCCGCAGTTTCCGATACAAATTCATACTCTGCACGAGGTGTACAGGAGTCGCAGGCATGACCAAGTTCGAATAAATTAATAGTCCACAAATTGAATGACAAAATAATAAAAGAATGGCGAAAGACCGTGGAAGAGAAGAGAGCTCACCGGAACAATGGTGCTGCGATGTTCCTTGAAATCCGGGAAACAAAACTCGAATATCCTCAAAGTCTCAGTTCTCCTGTCTAGATCGTATGACAGCAGGTATCGATATTATGCAGGCTGACTCCTTAACAGTTATCTCCGGTAGCGTTACTCTCCTTCGCCTCGACAATTTCCTCGAACAATAGCGACGGTACAGCGGGACAATAGAACAACGCACGCTACGTCTTACTCGCTCGACAGCCACCGGGAAAAAAGCCCTGAGGTCCTGCCAGCACGCGTGCCCGTGAACTATGATCCCCACTTAACCCGTCAAACTCGGTTAATTGGGGGAAACTGTGTCGCACGCTGACCGTGACTAGCGCCTCAGCTGGACGACGCATAAAATTAACAACCGATCCTCGGGACGTGTAGCTCTATCCGGCCGGTGAACCCCAAACGACTGATGGATCGTTGCTATAACATGCCAGCCGACCATAGATAGCGGCGTATTGCTAATCGATACACATCCCGCGGGACCATGATATTTCCCAGTAGATAAAGATGGAAAGAGCCGGTCGTTGCAAAGACCAAATCCAGAGGCCAGCTATCAGCAAATGCGGTGCTCTCCTCCGTCCGGTCGTACAACTCGTAATATATATATGAAATAAAACAGGAGAAAAATATATATAAATAAATAATTAAATAAAATACGAAAATTATCCCCTACAGCCCTGAGCGATCGTGCTGGTAGCCGTCGAGCGAGGAGGACGTAGCCCGAATATTCTGCTACGTTACAATAGAGAAGGTCAGACGTTAACACGAGCTGAATATGCGACTCGTGTCATCGGTAACGCTCGGGATTTGAGCGAGAAATTAAGCGATGAGGACATAATACGTTGTCTCGCGAAGCATTTCGACGAGGAAGTGCGCAGTGCTGTCAGAGTCAGACAAATCAGTGATATAGATGAATTTCTGGAGCTGCTGGAGAGTACGAACGTGGCGGGGCCTCTGAACCATAGGAGAGGAGCGGGACGTACAGGTGGTAGGGAAGAAGGTACACCATGGCAAAACCATGGGCCATGGCCTCCATCAAGGCCATCTTGGTAGGAAAACAGCTAAGGCAATCTCCAAGGCCAGAGAATGATAGACCTGCAGGACCAGGATTGCCCAGGCAAGAGCAACAACCGAGTCACCAGACAAATAGCCTAAATCGTGCATTACAAGGGCCATTCGTGGAACATACAATTCCTAGGGAGCAAAAATCGGGATGCTCGGGAGCAGGTAGCGCGAACTCGGGAAACGCGTAAGCGTTGCGCTCGATGAAAAACGAAAAATAAACAACAACATAGAGGAATGGAGCGCAACGTTAAAACACGGAGAAATGAAAAGCACAAGACAGAGAAGGAACGCAAAGAAGAGAGAGGAAGAAAGTAAGGAATCAGCGAAGAAGGGAGGAATAATATAGAAGCAGTGAACAGGCAGCTAAGAAGGATCGAGAGGAGGACACCGGACGGCGAGGGCAAGCTGAATCTATGGGATACCGAGTTCAGGAAGACGAGAAAGGCACGTATGGTAATGAAAAAAAAATAATATGTCCTGAAATCGTTGCTAGAGTTCGGACGATACCGGATATCAGAGGGCCAGTACCGAGAAAGGTGGATGGAGGTGAAGAGGAAAAAAAGGTGGCATGTTCAGTACTTATGGAAAATCCACGGGAGTATTTATACGAGGAGGTGGAGAGGAGGCCAAGCAAGTAGTACGACGAGATGCATCCGAGGTATCCGGAAATACCAGTGGAAATTGCTGGAATCTCGGAAGTAAGTCTCATCGATAGTGGGAGCGAGGTATCTTGTGTATCAGGGGAGTTTTTCCGGAATAATGAGGAAATTTTGAAAAAGTGCCCCGTGCTGCCGGTGACGTCAACGCAGGTGGTCGGAGCGTTTGGTGGGTAGACGGCAAGGATAAAAAAGCAATTTATGGTGGAGAATGACAGAATATGAGCACCGACTTTTACTGAGGGATCCGAAGCCATATTTTCACCGCTCATATCCGGTTTCACTGACGCAACGGGAGAGAGTGTAGAGAGAGATTGAGAGAATGCTCAGGATGAGAATTATACAAAAATCGGAAAGTATTTATATAAATCCACTTATGCCAGTCACAAAGAGCGATAATTCCGTACGCTTTTGTCTGGATGCTCGTGAATTGAATAATTATTTAATCAATGATTACAATAATGCACCACCGATCGAGGAGATTTTCCAACGGTGCGGTGGAAATACAGTAATGTCGACGCTAGATTTAACTAGTAGTTTCTGGCAGATACCCCTCCATCCGGAATCGCGAAAATACATAGCATTTCAACACAAAGGGAAGTGTTATGAATTTACCGTTACACCGTTCGGTTTGAAGACTAGCACGGCGAGTTTGATAAGAGCCCTCGACGTCGTCCTCAAGGGTCTGGATTTTGTTATTGATTTCGTCGATGATTTATTAGTCATGTCAACATCACATGAGGAACACCTCAACCATTTACAAAAATTATTTGAGAGATTTCATCAGCACGGAATGACTTTGAAATTCAGTAAATCACATTTTTTCCGAAAAGAAGTGATTTTTCTCGGACATATTCTCACGACTGAACGACTGAAACCGGACCCCGAGAAAATAAGAGCGATTCATGAATATCCGCGGCCTCGTACGATAAAACAATTAAGAGGATTTCTGGGACTTACAAATTTTTACACTAAATTCACGAATCGCCACGCGCATGAGACACCGCATCGCACCGTTATTAAATCTTTTGAGAAAGGGTATACAGTGGAAGTGGGATGAGGCCATGGAGAAGACATTTAAAAAGGTGAAAGATTTATTTTGTGAGGAAGTAGTACTCAGGTTTCCTGATACACGGAAACCCTATACTCTCAGAAGGGATGCGGTTTTACATTTGGAGGGGGGATGAAAAGCAGCGACGAGAAGCTTTCCTCAAGATTGTGGCGACGACACCGAGAGACCACCCACAGGTCCACGCGATCCTCGAGGAGGAAGCCTATCCCGGGAGAGCAGTGCTTTTTCTATTGGTGGACGAAGAAGAAACGGAAAAGTACTCGTTCTTCCGGGGTATAGTCATGAGAAAAAGGAGCGACGGGAGGTTCTACATCTGGTTAGGCGATTTCGCCAGGAGGATTTCCGTCGGGATGGAGTTACTCTCCACCACGGCAACTTTATATCTGGGGGAACCGTACATACACGTACTTCGCAGTGGCGTGTGCGATGGATCGGTTAAGCCCTGTGGGGTCGGGATGGACATAAAGGACAACGGAGTGGTTCATCGCATTGACCATGGCTGGGGCCGTGGATTTATACGTCAACCAGTTAGACCCTGAAGTAGAAGCAATGTGGGTCGACATACACGCAGGCTCAGGCAACGGAGCCCACGACGTTGGGGAGTCGTTGATTCAGATGGAAGAAGCGAGGAGGAGCCATGGAAACCCCAAATACGAATATGGGACGGACGGGGGTTTCCATGGAAAACATCACCGTCAGGAGAGAGTGAGAGAGAGGGCAGCCAGAGCAACAGCGCGAACATCACCGGAGGCCGTGAGGACTACTGACTGCCAGGATGACGAAACAGAGGATGAGTGGTCGGAAGCAGGCGCCGGAGACGAGGGAGAAGATGCAGAGGAGATGGAGTGGTTGGCCACTCCTGAACCAGATGAAGAAACAACAGCCACACTGGTACATTGGGGTGTAGTCACACAACACGAGACAGACGAGACTGACTGCGACGATGACGGGGACAACGACAGCGACGGACAGTAATTGAATAAAAAAAAATAATACTATATACTTATATGTATAGATATCATATATCATGCATGTAGCTCGCGCGATAATTCAACGCGTGTTAAATAAGTTGAGAGATCGATCAAACCCGAATTCCAAAATGGAACTCGGGACTCGCTCAAGATCTCGATTATAATTTATGCCACGTGGCTCGCGCGATAATTCAACGCGTGTTAAATAAGTTGAGAGATCGATCAAGTCTGAATTTCAAAATACAACTCGGAACTCGCTCAAGACCTCGATCATATTTTATGCCACGTGGCTTGCGCCATAATTCAACGCGTTACATGTTTTCAGCCAAAGATCGATCAAGTTCGGATCCCAAAATTGAACTTGCTGAAGACCTCATACTGTCCTGCAAAATGTTAGCATCGATATACTGCCGCTGCTTTTGATGATATAAGGTTAAACTAAGCGATGTGGTGGAAGAAAAACATGGTTCCATTTATTTTTAAAGGTAGTACAAGTAGTTCAACCGTGACCGACTTCAATTTCATCACAATCGTATCTTTCCATACCTTCATACGTTTCTCGTTCGCAATAGCTTCTAGTATGTATGGAGGATTTCTTATCGGCATAGATCTTACATGTCTTGGAAGCAACAATTTCAGATCTATAAATAAACCACATGGCTCAATATTGCAGCCCAGATGCTGCTGTAGAGTTTGTCGAGCGATATCCTCGTTTTGCTTGCCGTATCGAATGGATGGAATGTGACCCATTTCTTTAGTATAAACGATTCGTTGGACAATGCCACAGCACGATGTATAGTCATTAACACTATTCCTACCAGGACCGGTCAAATGACCGTTTTTTAATTTTCAATTGGAATTTCCTACATTCAACGTAAGTGAATCGCCTTTAAACTTTACGACTTTTCCTCATATATATGTATGATACATTTTTCAATATTCACTTATTTCTTTATTGTTTATTTTCTGAGAAAAATTTGTAGTCTGTCTTACCTACCACGACCGGTCATTTGACCGGTAGTACGATTTATACATTTTTGTAATAGTTTCTCTCTAAGACTCAATGCCAAAACTATAAAGTCGTTACAAACGAAAGGTAATGTAGTTGTGGCACGATTTTATCCGAAAAGTGCCTTCCAGAAAATGGTTTACGGCACTTCCAAGTGTTTACAGTTCTCGCTCGACTATCGGGTTAGCGGTGTTTATTTGCTTGATGGATATCCGATACGGTCCAGATCCTCGAATGTTCTTACGCTATCTTATCTACTATGATGTAAAATAAATAAACTTATAACTGAAGGAAATGTATAGACGTCTTCTCACGAATTCAAATCAGTATAGTCTTGCGACACGAACAGAGTGCATCGAAACGTGAAAGTCACAAAGAGCATACTTGGCAGTCTTTTATTATTATTTTGTAATATTTTATATCGTATTACATGTTATAAGTGCCATTTTCAAAATAGTGAACAAGACTAACAATACGTCGCAGTAAGTTTCACATTTTATCTTTTATTCATTTTTTTATCTATTTTGATTTATATTTTCATATTTTAGTTTTTATTTTCTCCGTAGAATATTTACCCCAAAATGTCAAGACGTTTGAGGAGTGCGAATGTATTATTAGAGAGAATAAATGATATCGATGCAGAATGTTCTGAAGATGATCAGGAAATTCTGGATATGGAAAATGACAATACGGAAAATTATGATCCACTTGAAACCGACTCGAACACCGATGAGAACGAAAAGAATATTTCGAACGTACGTAGACGACGAAAGAGAAGGAGATTTTTAGTTAGTTCCGATAGTGAGAATGAGGAAGAGGTAAGCGAAATTGCGATGGACGAAACTGTTTAGCAGGAAGTAAAAATAGGGTCTAATCCTGGAAGAGCACCTGGTCATAATATTTTTAGGGAAACATCAGGCCCAATTGGGTACAGTAAACGTAATATTATGAAAGGCGAAGTTAGGACGGCATTTTCTGTGATAATTCATAAGAATATAATCGAACTTATAAGAAAGTGCACAGAGGCAGAGGCATTTAGAGTGTTGGGATATAAATGGGAACTGTCTACTGCAAAGTTATATGCATTTTTTGCAATTCTGTGTGCACGCGGCGCATATGAGGCTAAGAATATAGATATAGCACTTCTATGGAATAAAAAGTGGGGCCCGCCTTTTTTCTCAAATACTATGAGTAGACATGACTTTACGGAGATTATGAGATTTATTCGATTTGACGACAGAAATCAACGAAGCCAACGGTTACAAACCGATAAATTCGCTATGATTTCAGAAGTTTGGTACAAGTTTATTGACAATTGTCAAAATTGTTATAAACCAGGACCATGTTGACGAACAATTGTTTCCAACGAAAGCAAGGTGTAGATTCACTCAATACATGCCCAATAAACCGGATAAATTTGGTATAAAATTTTGGTTAGCATCCGATGTACGTAGCAAATATATAATAAACGGCTTTCCATATTTCGGAAAAGATGAAAGTAGAGAACCCTCAGTTCCTCTTGGAGAGTTTGTCACTATGAAATTAGCAGAACCGTATGTAGGATGTGGAAGAAATATAACCACGGACAACTTTTTTACAAGCCTACCTTCAGCAACAAAACTTTTAGCAAAAAAAACTACGATTGTTGGGACAATTAGAGCAAATAGAAAAGAGCTACCAAGACTGGCAAGACTGAAAAACGACGACATGGCACTTTTCTCAACCAAACTCTATCGCTCAAATAATTGTATGTTGACAGTTTACAAAGCCAAAGCAAGAAAGAAAGTTCTAATTCTCAGTTCAATGCACAACTCCGTACAAGTTGAAGAAAATGACACCCGAAAACCGGAGACAATTCAATTGTATAATAGCACCAAATTTGGCGTAGATGTGACCGACCAAATGGCCAGAAATTATTCGGTAAAATCTAAATCTCGGAGATGGCCTTTGCAAGTATGTATTTTTTAATATCTTGGATTTAGCCGGGATAAATGCATGGGTGTTATATAAAGAAACTACGAGAGGAGAAATTATAAGACAGGAATTTCTATTCCAATTGGCAGAAGAACTTGCCATCGAATACCAACAAGAGCTCGGCAAAGAAAATCAACCAATACCCATCGCAAGTACAAGTACAGGTTCCCGTGAACGGAAAACATGTCAGATAAGGTATTGTAAAGATAATAAGACGAACAAAATCTGTCTAAAATGTAAAAAGTACGTATGCGGAAAATGTACAGTTGAGAAGCCTATTTGTAAAAAATGCGACGAAAAAGAATAAAATGTAGATTATGTACTCTTGAATAAAAGAAAATATATTTTTATACTGGTAAGCTGGCTATTGGTCTGCATTCAATATTGAAAAATATAAGTTGTGAAAAACCGGTCATTTGACCGGCCGCGGTAGGAATAGGTATACGTGAAATGTCGGTAGGAATAGTGTTAATTTGACAAACAGCACCAAAATTAGATGCACTGTCACTCTGAAGTAATGTATCTCTTTCAAGTTCTTCACGTGTCCGTTGAAACTCCTTCAGCTTATGGACAAGTCTTACATATTCAGCCGTATACGTGTTTTGTGCAGATCGGGTTTTTCCGCTTGAGGTCCGTAATCTTTATCAGGACCAGTATTTTTATAAATAGTTTTCTTAGGCTGATCCCTCTTAGCATTCATTCTGTGTTGCCTCAATACATTCAAATAAGCTCGTCATTTGAAGAGAACATTTGAATCTGAGGATTGATTTGAGCATCGTGTATTTAATAAGACGAGGTTTTCGAAACCACAGTTAAACATTGGCGCGTGATTGTCAAAATGTTCATGTAGCTGCTTCCAAACGTAGCCGAACTGATAAACTCCTCTTTCGCTGGACTCCTCGTTGCGGAATTCTTCAACCGGTGAACTGCTATGAATCAAACTGTGCGCCTCAATAGACCGTTTTTCCTCCCAAATACGTTCAACTTCCTGAGTTATTGATTGCTCATCGTCGATATTCATGCATTCGGTATACTGTTTCTCATTTACGGAAAATTGTAGAACGTTTTCAGAACGAATAAGAGATTCCGCTTGTTGTGTTGCATCACTGTCTGCCAAATAGGAAGTTATGCTGCGTACAATACACTGCTTTTCTTCATACAAGACACTTTCGGAAGATGCTGCCGAGTCTGCGTTTGCTGGTTCCGAAGTTCCGCCAATAGGTAATACAGTGTCGATGAGGACCCTCATCCAGAATATTTCAACACAAAATATTTTTCACGCCGGTAATTTTACTGTTAAATTAAAAAAAATAAAATGTATAAAAATTATATTTTTACTCATGTTTTTACTAGACCCTCCGATGTATTAATAATTAGAAAAAGGCGTGTAAATATGAAATTTTCACACTCTTTCTCGTAATTTTCGCCAACCCACAGATTCTCCTCTACAAATGGTATCTCAGTTGTGACTTCATAGAGGAAATAGTAATTCAGTTTGATAGATGAAAACTTACGAAAATTAGAGCAAAAATAATTTTTTTCCGAAAAATTAGAAAAATGCATGATTCTATAAAATTGATCAATGTTTGCCAAACTCAATTCCAAACAACCTTAGGCCTCTCCTGGCCTATTGTTGTAGACATTTTTAGCTCGACAAGAAAATTATACGAAAGGTAGAGAGCGTACCTACTGTTTTCGAAAAGTTCAAACAACCATAAAATAAGGTTTCAGGATGATCGAGTAGCACGTTCTCGAGATATATCCATTGCAACTTTGGAAACTCATCCCACACACACACTCGCCCGCGCGCGGACATTTTTGTAAATAATTTTTCTACGTTTTGGGACTTTTCAAGTGCTCTAACATAAAAATCTCGAGAATACTTTTTTCCACAAAAACAGCTTTTCTATAAGGAAGCAATAAATAGATCATAGACGCTATAGCTATATCGGTATTTAAAATATACATCATCGCTTGCCTACAATTAGTACCGTGTATAAACAATAGTAGAATGTTCTTACGGCTTGGGCGCTATACGTCCTCGCAATCAACTGCATAACCCAATCCCAACCCCAAACTAATCCAAATAAATCTAATTTGAAGGACTGGAGACAAAATTGTCGAAAATATACCACATTCCCAATAAAATTCCGAAAAGCCCGGATAAAATATATATCCGGGTTTGTGCGGGTATGTTTGGTTCGCTCATTCTCATACAGTATACTAATGAACAAAGAAAAATCATTGAAGTTCGGAAAAACCACAATTTGAAATAATGACCATAATTCTATTCATGTGCCACATTTTGGTTCGATATCTTGATATGCCAATTGGAAAAGCATGCAAATTAGAAAATTGCAATTTCTGATTATCTTATCTGAAAGCAAAAAATCGAAGCACTGATGGTAATGCAACGTGCCACGATGAGAACAGGACACCGGCATTTGTTTTCATTATATCCCACTCTCTCTCATAGCACGCTACACTGAACGAGCTGCACGATAACTCCACGTGCTGCAGTGAAAAAAAGATTAAGAGTCATCGAGCGAGGGCATACGAAGCGCCAAGTGGCCAAATAGCAAACTACGATTTCGTAGTTTTCGGATTTCGTCGAAAATACAATAGTATTATATAAAAAAACATAAAAAATGAATTCTTTCATTTATTATGATTTGCGGTCTGGTCCGTCTCTCTATGCAATTTTTTTCGCATAGACACAATAAATTATCGAAAATTCGTGGCAGCTGTCGTTAGCCATGACGCTTTTCTCGCGAACTCATTAATTCATTTAACTACAATTTTCACGCATATCTGCTACACTTCACTGGACCAGACCGCAAATCTTACCATTGCACTGCACTTAAACAAAAAAATTCTAACTTGTTTCATTGCAAATCCAAGCGATAATCCGAAAAGTACGAACGGATATGTCAAAGTCGTGTTCGCGGCCATATTGCAGTCTATGCTATCTAATTGTTAGTTCCAGCTCCTGACGGTAGATTCGCGATTCACGGTGTCGGTATAAGCGGATAAGCGGGCGTGAAGGCATAAGCGTAAAGCGGGCCCCGAGACAAGACATTTTTTAATTCTGACTCAATGTTGCTGTAGAATCTATCTTGGTTTCTCGATTGAAAGTTTATTTACTGTACCCGGCCACAAGGATCGGTGGGATACGACTCGGCGCAGAACCAACGATACTTAGGAGTTGGAGGCAGAGCTGCCAGAAAGCGGCCGCAGCAGCACGACGCACACAAGCGCACACCCGTGTACGTGCGACCGCCCGAGCTCGTGGAGCATCGGACAATAGAAGGAGACAGATATATGACTGTCTGTCTCTTTCGGGCTGCTCGCGCTGCTACTGCTGCTAGTGCTCAGGCTGTCGCGCGATACATTTAACTCTGACTGAGACGAGCGCGTAACGTATGTTAATTTGCGGTCGATGATAATTCGAATCCACGCAGTGACACATTTTTTTTCAGTAATTATTGCATTTTACGATTAATTAATTATTGTTATTTTATATTTTACATAATTTTGCTATTTCTTGTTTTATTACGTATGTGATACGGGCCATGTTATACCTCATAAAAACCGTATCAGTACTATTGCTGCAAAGAATGGACTATAAAATGTAATGGTTGCTTAAAAAATTTGAAACAACGAGAACTCGAACTGTCATCGGCCGCGGATGAGAGATATAACGCGCACGCTTCACTGATTATCGTTGTTAAGCTGCATTAGCAAATTAAGATACCCAAATTTGATTCAAAGCTTCTGAAAACTAAAAATATAACAGTTAATCCAACCAACCGCGTTAACGATTGTTGGAAGAATTACCAAAAGAACGCAATCCACTCTTGGCCAACATGTACGTTATTTTCTTCTTTAGTATATATATATGTTTGGCAATATAGTTAATAATTTATTAACACGAATTAAATGAAAGCAACGTTATGTTCTTTTTAATTATATACATGTGTTTGTTATTATAATATCGCATAAATGTACGACGTACATGTTGTTGCTCGACGGAAACCGCGAGAAGGTGGTGGTTTCTTCTTTTAATAATAGAACACCAATCTTTTAATTTCGTACTCAACAGTGTAAATATAACGTATATAAGTATCACGTATAACGTTGTGATTATAACGTATATGTAACATCACATTATCGAATAGGAAAGTATGACATTGATGCTATTACTCTTATTTGATGTTCACTGGAAATTGTAATGTATATATATACATTGAACTGGAATATATTCAAATATCAATAAATGAAACAAACAATTATTTAATATTTTCTTACGTTAGTTCATAGAAACGCGAAAGTTATGCAAGAGCACGATAGAGTTCTCATTACTAACATTGAATAAAGCGTTCATACTTCACGTACTATATCTAACATGATACTTTAAGTAATAACAGGACATTAAGTACCAGATTAGCGAAACACATTACATTAATAAAATTGACTGAAGACAACGGAGATGAAATACAATTTATTTAACACGTATCACTATGCAAAATAAATAGTTTTTTATTTTTGGTTTCCAGAAAATTTGTTATGTTTGCATCAAACACTTTCGCGGTGAATTTGTGGTTTCTTTGCGGTAAATAAATTGCATCACTAGGTTAGACATGTGGGTTGAAGTCATGTTATTGATTTATAATCCGATGCGTTTTGTGAATATGTCAATTCACTTTATCTGAATTAGGATCAACCTGAAAAAGTAAAGTAAAAAGAAATCTTCACGAAACGTCGGTTGCAAAAATCATGTACACACTGGTCCAACTCGGACGTCATACCTAGTTTTTAGGTGTATGTGTGTGCTTCGCCAATTATTCTTTTTTGCTTTAAATATTTTTTGATACATGTAATCAAATGCTGTATCCAGCAAGAAATATCATATTTGTGTACGTTTTCATATATGTAAAAAATTAACAATTCTCAAATAGCATTTTTAAAAACTAAGTTTGTATTGTTTAGTGTTTTTATAATTACGCTTTTTCCTCATAAGACTGCACATTATGAAATAGGAGATTCTTCTCCTACAAAAAGTAGCGTTTATTGCACATTCTTATTGAAAACATTTTGGCATGATATGCATTGCAACTAAGAAAAAAGTTGAAGATTGCGATTTCAAATATTTCGTTTTATATGTAAACATTTGATTTATGAAAAAATTGAATATTTTTTTAGCCAATATCTTTTTAGCATAAATGTATGTCACTAAACGTTACGAAATCTATACACTTCACGTTACTCGATTTAGTTATATTCGAGTGTCTATGGATGACAATAATAGGGTGTCCCTTATTTCTTGAATGAAACGTCGTGCTTCTTTTCATAGCAATCACGTAGTCCTAAGGTTGTTCCATGTTTTCTCGAAGTTGTTTCCTTGGATGTTTGTATAACGTTGCATGCGATTTTTGTGCAAGTTTATCGTAGGATATACATGCATAATTCTTCATGGTTCTTTCTTATGCTATTTCTTTTCTTGTCACATACATCCAATAAGATTATGCAGCTGTTTTGCTTGACAAAAGTGCTACAATAAATTAAATCGCACCAAAAATAGTGTATATCCTCACGTACAATATGTATGTATCTGTAATGTATCTTGATGTTGGCCTCGCTGTCTTACATTATGAACTGTATGTGCAAACTACATTTTATATAATCTGCGTGCAGGTTGTTGCAGTCTTTATTTTTGCGTAGTTATCCGTCTTCTTATGAAAAATCCACACGGAGCGATGATTACAATTGTTAGTCTTCTTGGGCGCTTCAATTGAAATAATTTCCATTGTTACTCCCTCTTGTTTCTTGAAGAAACACCAATGCACAAATTGCGGATTGGGTGATAATAAGAATTATCTATACAAAAGTAATGAATGACACATTTCTACGTTGATTCTTGTAAGTTGTGCTAAGCGACAGTGCGAACAGATCCTCTTCTTTTAATTAACTCTTCAACTTCTATTGTTCATGCAGATAATATTATATATTCGATGTATCGTCTTGATAAAATGCTTACTCACCACTACATGAACGTTACAAAGGCGCCCTGGCAACATATCAGCATCAACAACAAACATAATACTTTTTATGTGCATTATGTCGCATGCATCTCTCCATTGAAGCGAAGTTTGTCGAAGTAATAGAGTTTATTCCGTGATGCGGTCCAATAATCGATAGAATATTTAATATCCTAGGCAATGCAACAATTATCGTTCATTTGTATGTTGTTGTATTCGTAGTATCCGTATTAACGTTTTAAAAGGATAACAATAACGATGCCGATATACATTTTATTCGCTAAAAATATCTCAATAATTGTTTATAAACATAGAGAATTCTTCCAATTTCCTCTTACTACAAAGCAGTTGTCGAAAAAGATTTATTAAACATCACATTTATAAATTATCATTTTTTTAAGAATATTGCTGATTTTATTTCATATAATGTTCACTTTTATGAAGGAAAATATTTATTTCAAAATAAGCTATTTAAAAAAAACGCTTGAGAAATGTTCAATTAAAAAGTGCTATATAACAAATTGTTCCATGTAGTTTTTTCATCACATTATTGCATTTTAAAATATGATATTTCTTGTTAGGAACAGTTTTTTGAATTTTTCTTGAAATATTTTTAATATTTATAAGACGTATTATATAATTTATAATGCTTGTGTGAACCATGAAAAAATGGTTTAGAAGTGAAACAATTCTTTAAGTATATATTTCAGCAGTATTATTGTGTGTGGATAAAAAAAGTCCTGAAAAATACTAATCTCTAAATGTCATTAAAAAGTACTAGCCGGAATAGTTATTCTGTACATTTATATTTAAATTGAGATACTGGCGTGCAAATATGTTATAATAATCTGTTTGTCATTTCTCATCAATATTGCCCATGCTTTTATGCCACAGACTGTAATGCAATGTACACCGAGAAACATTTGCATTTTCTAAATTAGAGTACATATTGTATATTCTATAAGCTCTTTTAATATATATTCCTTCCAAGTAGCGATATTCCTTGTAGAACTTAATGTTTATGGAATTTTCTTACTTTTAGTATGCACAGCTTAATCACGAAAACTCAACTTCTGCAAGGAGAATTAATTGCTTAAATAGATTTCCATACACTTTATGTCAACAGTGCATATACCCAAGGAATACATCGCAGTCTAAATGACATCATTTTGACTTCAAATAATATAATTTTGACAGTTAAGTGTTTCTTAGGTATTCCTTGGGTATACGTTTAATGTTTGTTCTGTGTATTTTTTCTAAAAATGGCTTACAAAGTAGCTGGGTGCCTGAAGGAAAATTTGACTGATATGATAGCAACATTTTTCTATTATACTTTGTTTTTGAAATAGAAATATTCCTGCTTGAGTTTTATCTTTAGAACGCCTAACAGCTTATGATTTTTGGCTTATGAAATTTGACTCTAAAACTATTTTTTGAAAAAATATACTTCGTACACTTTTGTTTATCGTAATTACTTTTCTTTTTGTCAGGGAAGCTCCTAAAAGATAAATTAATCTTTTATTTTCAATATATTTCAGATCATTGTTTTACTATTTTGCAATTTGTTTCAGCGAAATAGTAATAAAACAGGATTTTATGTGGTTAAAAATAAATATGTCGTTCATGAACCTGAAAGAAGAAAATTCTGTTTTTATTGATAAAACTTTACACATCTGTGGAACAAAACATAATTTTAATGTTTCATTTGATACGCAGATCCTGAGACAATAAATATTCGCAATTTGTAAAATTGATCAATATAAACGTGAAAGATTGTAGTAAAGTTAATACCATGAATTGAACTGTCAAATATGAAAATAGATCTCCTTTTTCAATATTGTTACTATCATACATAACGAGAACTGTACTGGTGGCTTTGATGATGAATGAATAAGAACAGCAATTTGCGTTACCTGTCAATTTTACTGCAAAGATCATTTCTAAATTTAATTTCGACGATATGTGGAAGACAATCTTGCAGCGACACATGTCAAGTAAAAATTCCATAAAACTCGATAAACCTTTTTTGTTAACTTATTGTAAACAAAAGGAAATTTAAAGTATTCTCAATGTTTATGAATGGCTTATTAATATACTTTTCAAGAGAAAAGAGATAAATGTATATAGACTCACCGTTATCTTTTTCAAATAAATGCAAACAGCACAACTTAAAACGAACGATCAATTATCGTTGGGTCGTTTAAGATAATAATTCAGTCAAGTATTGGACTGAATTACAACGAAGTCAACTGCGTTACTTCGGCAAACTTCGCTTCTATGTACATTCTGCACATATATTGTAAAAAAATATATATACTAAAGAAGAAAATAACGTACACGTTGGCCAAGAGTGGATTGCGTTCTTTTGGTAATTCTTCCAACAATCGTTAACGCGGTTAGTTGGATTAACTGTCATATTTTTAGTTTTCAGAAGCTTTGAATCAAATTTGGGTATCTTAATTTGCTAATGCAACTTAACAACGATAATCAGTGAAGCGTGCGCGTTATATCTCTCATCCGCGGCCGATGACAGTTCGAGTTCTCGTTGTGTTACATTTTTTAAGCAACCATTACATTTTATAGTCCATTCTTTGCAGCAATAGTACTGATACGGTTTTTATGAGGTATGACATGGCCCGTATCACATACGTAATAAAACAAGAAATAGCAAAATTATGTAAAATATAAAATAACAATAATTAATTAATCCTAAAATGCAATAAGTACTGAAAAAAAAATTTGTCACTGCGTGGATTCGAATTATCATCGACCGCAAATTAACATACGTTACGCGCTCGTCTCAGTCAGAGTTAAATGTATCGCGCGATAGCCCGAGCACTAGCAGCAGTAGCAGCGCGAGCAGCCCGAGCCGAGCGAGAGCGAAAGAGACAGACAGTCATATATCTGTCTCCTTCTATTGTCCGATGCTCCACGAGCTCGGGCGGTCACACGTACACGGGCGTGCGCTTGTGTGCGTCGTGCTGCTGCGGCCGCTTTCTGGCAGATCTGGTTGGAGGATCAATCAGGGCGACCAGGGCCCACATGTTCCATGGCCCGCCACTGAAATCCTTACATCCTGCAATACCGATAACTGTTACTTTTCGCTGGATGCCTTGGTTGACACACTTGCCACAAGCGGCTCTAGCTACAATGTGTATTTTTTCCGCGAGCGGCGCTACCCTCGATTCTGAGTTGGTCACGTGTGCTCGATGACTCTTAATGGTGAATGTTTTCGTTCCGTCTCTCTCTCTCTCTCTCTCTCTCTCTCTCTCTCTCTCTCTCTCTCTCTCTCTCTCTCTCTCTCTCTCTCTCTCTCTCTCTCTCTCGCTCGGCTGTGGATCTGCACATCGAGTTCTAAAGTATACAGAGAAAACTCTTTCAACAACGCCGCTATAGCGCTGCAACAGCGCGATTACAGACGCGCGCGACTTGTCGTCTCACGCACACATGCACGTGACCACGCTTGGAGGGGAAGCATATAATATGAAGAATTATTATTTCGTACTAACGCGATTTTCCGGATATTTTCTTTTCAGTATGATCACTGTACTTTCTAGACACAAGATCGCGCACTTGAGACTGAATGAAGCTGTATCCGACGAGTTTTCGTACAGATAATATCTAAACTGTGAAATATGAAATTCTAACATATGAGTTTTTCGTATTAATAACAAAATACGATGAGTTGTTAAGCTATCTGTGCACAAACAAACAAAAAAACATAAACGCAAAAGATTAATTTTTTATTTTTAAATAAGGGTTCTTTAGGTTTTTCAAGTCCTTTATTTAATTAGGTTTATTTAAGCTTCGACATCAACACTAGGCACGAAAGTAAACAAAGTCAACTTACGTTCAATGAACGATACGAGTTTGAAAGGACAAATTACGCGTATAACGTCGAAAAATTATATTTTAATTTTCAATCTTTGTTTGTTAATAACATTTTAACAAAGAGTGACCGCGGCTAAAACCTTCACAGCATTACTCAGAGTGATGATCTACGTAATATACAATTAAAATTCTTGAGATCGCAAGGTGTTCCCCACAGCTAAATATTTACCTTTTTTAATAGTATTTCGGTAAAGCTTCAGGATCGCAACTTGAATCATTCCCGAAGTAGTGCATTTTTTCCACAATTAATGTGAAAAAACTATGGCCATCCAATTTCATTTTAGAATTTCTTTATATTATATTTTTCTCCGCACCAATAATTTAGCGGCAAAGAAATTGGGAATTTTGCATTTTTTACTCCCGACTACCCGTAGGGCAAAAAAGGGAATATGCGTTTCACTGGCATGGCGTGAATATGCCAGTCTTTCATGTCCAATATTCTCAAAATCACCTAAAGATGTCTTAACAAAACTTGGTACACAGATTCTGTGCATCGTGATCTGTTGTGTCTAAAAAAATCTATGAGAAGTACTATTGTATGTCGAAATGCCAAAAGATGGTCGTCATTCCTACTCGTTTACGTGTACCTAACGTCAGAGCGCTCACGATGGAGTGAGAGAAAGAGCACGTGGGATCCAGTCAATATTTTTATACATATTCTATTATTCAACAGCGAGTAAATTTTAATATCCATATGTACACACTATGTGGAGCATAGTTTTCGAATGTGACACTAGCGGCGCTGATATATGGTTGCAGCAAGATGGCTGCCCATTCAAATTTACGCAGAAAAAGTAGTGTAAAAGAAAAAAAATTTGTAGAGTTAATATTGTTCGAAAAAAAGAACTGTCTTGCGAAATTAATTCTTTTTCCAGTGCAAAAATAACTGAGTGATTACAGTTACTATTATTATTACAATTAAAGTACTCGTTCATGTGAACCTAACTTCAGAGCGCTCACGATGGAATGAGAGAAAGAGCACGCGGAATCAGTCCATATTTGTATATAAATTTGATTCAATAGCATGTAAATTTTAATAACTTTGTTGTACATCAGAGATCTTGTTAACAATAGGGAATTTGTATGTTTTTTAATTCACATTTTATTCGAAAATAGGATGAAAAAGAATAAATTTCCCAATCAATTTTTATATAGCATCAAGTATAGAGGTTTATCTCCATACTTACACAGCTGCTTACATATGGAGATGAACCTCCATACTTACACACATGTGCTGTTTCTCTTTCTTAACTTATCTCTTTCGCACTCATGGGTAGAGTAAGGACGTCAAACTTAGTTTTACATATGCCTCTGCTTGCTCGGAGCAGAAACTGTGTACAGCGGAGCATAGTTCCCGAACGTGACACTGGCGGCGCTGATAGACGGTTGCAGCAAGATGGCTGTCCATTCAAATTTACGGAGAACAATTGGTGTAAAAGAAAAAAAATTATGTAGCGTTAATATTGCTCGAAAAAAAACTGTATTGGGAAATTTATTCTTTTTCAAGTGCAAAAATAATGGAGCGATTAAATAAAATAGAGTTATTAAAAATTCTTTAACTGTGTTAGTTTCAAAAAATATAGAAACTATATATATATATATATATATATATCAATTATAAAAATGTTGTTGAAAGTAACATTGAACTATAGCTTTAAAAAGTACAAAATTTAAAAAACTAAACATGTTCGAAACTCCCGTGAAATATATGTGAAACGTATGATAAATATGAAAAATATATGTTATATGCATTTTTTGCGCCAAAATCGTCTATATTTCACATATGTCTGTTTACGCCGATATACAGTAGCGGAAAAAAGTTTAAGACGATGAATTACAATTTGGTTCATAGATCTGTCATACAAGTACTAACGTTTCTTTCGGCTTGTTGTTTTTTTACAATACATGTGTACGTTTGACCTTCATAATGTGGAAGTCTCGGTCGTCAAATGTAAACAATATAGATTATACAATTTTTTTTTCCTTCCAACCATCTGTAAACAGCGGACATTAGTTTAAGACGATCTGTCGAACAAGATACCCGTAGTCGATCCACGCAATAATTTGATATATTAATACTGTAAATAGTTTGTGGTGTATCATCCAGTGTCTTAAGTTTAATTACGTACGAAAAGAGTATGGGTAAAGCCCGTAATTTGTCATCAACTGAACGAAAACTAATCGTGTCTTTACGGAAGCAAAATGAGACATTTTCTTAAATTGCAACTCAAATGAATCGATCAGAAACTTCTTGTAAGCAAGCGTGGTACAAGTTTGTGAAGACTGGGGACTATTTTGATCGACCAAAAAACGGTAGACCGCGGAAAACCACGCCAACGCTGGATCGTCGGATTCATCGATTAAGCGAGAGAGATCGTTTTCGTTCAGCAGTCGATATCAGAGCTGAAATATCCAGTAATAATAATGCACAAATTAGTGTAAGAACTGTCCGAAGACGATTAGACGAATTCAATTTGGAAGCACGAAAGCCACGGAAGAAGCCGATGCTCAGTAAAAAGAATAAAAAATGACGACTGCAATTTGCTAAGGCTCATCGGCATTGGACAAGTGAGGATTGGCAAAATGTGCTATTTTCGGACGAATCCAAATTCAACCGAATTTGTTCTGACGGGATACTGTATGTAAGACGTCGAATTGGCGAAGATTTAAATCCTCGATGTGTTTTACCGACAGTTAAAGCCGATGAGCCTTAGCAAATTGCAGTCGTAATTTTTTATTCTTTTTACTGAGCATCGGCTTCTTCCGTGGCTTTCGTGCTTTCAAATTGAATTCGTCTAATCGTCTTCGGACAGTTCTTACACTAATTTGTGCATTATTATTACTGGATATTTCAGCTCTGATATCGACTGCTGAACGAAAACGATCTCTCTCGCTTAATCGATGAATCCGACGATCCAGCGTTGGCGTGGTTTTCCGCGGTCTACCGTTTTTTGGTCGATCAAAATAGTCCCCAGTCTTCACAAACTTGTACCACGCTTGCTTACAAGAAGTTTCTGATCGATTCATTTGAGTTGCAATTTAAGAAAATGTCTCATTTTGCTTCCGTAAAGACACGATTAGTTTTCGTTCAGTTGATGACAAATTACGGGCTTTACCCATACTCTTTTCGTACGTAATTAAACTTAAGACACTGGATGATACACCACAAACTATTTACAGTATTAATATATCAAATTATTGCGTGGATCGACTACGGGTATCTTGTTCGACAGATCGTCTTAAACTAATGTCCGCTGTTTACAGATGGTTGGAAGGAAAAAAAAATTGTATAATCTATATTGTTTACATTTGACGACCGAGACTTCCACATTATGAAGGTCAAACGTACACATGTATTGTAAAAAAACAACAAGCCGAAAGAAACGTTAGTACTTGTATGACAGATCTATGAACCAAATTGTAATTCATCGTCTTAAACTTTTGTCCGCTACTGTATATCATATATCCACATGCATATGTACACACAATTTCTTCGTATGCCGCCCATATATTTAGTCGAGGAATACGAACTTACGTTCTTTTGAAAAACGGCCTCTCGATTTTATGAACTTTCTATTGAGAAACCAAAATAGATTCTACAGCAGCATTGAGTCAGAATAAACAAATGTCTTATCTCGGGGCCCGCTTTACGCTCATGCCTTCACGCCTGCTTATCCGCTTATACCGACAGCCGTGAATCGTGAATCTACCGTCAGGAGCTGGAACTAACAATATACATGGCATAGACTGCAATATGGCCGCGAACACGACTTTGACATATCCGTTCGTACTTTTCGGATTATCGCTTGGATTTGCAATGAAACAAGTTAGAATTTTTTGTTTAAGTGCAGTGCAGTGGTAAGCTTTGCGGTCTGGTCCAGTGAAGTGTGGCAGATATACGTGAAAATTGTAATTAAATGAATTAATGAGTTGGCGAGAAAAGCGTCATGGCTAACGACAGCTGCCTCGAATTTTCGATAATTTATTGTCTACGCAAAAAAAAATTGCATGGAGAGACGGACCAGACCGCAAATCATACTAAACAAAAGAATTCATTTGTAATGTTTTTTTATATAATACTATTGTATTTTCGGCGAAATTCGAAAACTACGAAATCGTAGTTTGCTATTTGGCCACTTGACGCTTCGTATGCCCTCGCTCGATGACTCTTAAAGGATAGCTTGTCGATCCTATTCGTGGGTAAACAAAGAGATGAAGACGGAGGAATAGAGTAGGATATCCCAATTGAAATAGGAAAAGAAAACAGTCGCTAGTCAGCGAGTCAGATTCGGTCGTCTAAGAACACAAGGGGGTGAAATGAGAAGAGATAAGAGAAAGATCAATAGCCGAGGTGTTATTAGCGGGAGATAAAACGAATGTCGGGGAACCGTCGTTGAGGAAAGAAAGGTTGTTGTCGATTAAGGCGTCCGATAAGGGATTTCCAGATAAGTAGTTCATTGTGCAGCCCCAAGACGTATGATGAATATTGAAATCTCTTGTAATAATCACATTGTCTCTGGTGAGAAGTGCCAGAAGAATGTTTTCACGTTCCCTGCGAGTAGTTATAGTCGTCGATGAGGTTGTAGTCCGAGGCGGAGAAAATTTGCAACGAGCAGTACGAATATTGCTGGGAAAACGTGACGCAATTCGTCTGGAGTAGTGAACAGTGAGAGTCGAAGACGTAGTACGATTCGGCGGAAGCCTCCAAGGGGTGCCGGGAGAAGAAAAAGCCATCTGGATATACGACAAGCGTGATGGGCCTGCTCACGGGAAAACAGAGACTAAAGGAGCAGTCGACGAAAGAGGAAGAGTTGGATAGTAGGCATTCGGGCCAGTAATGTTCCATCATGGGGCCTTGTGCCCGATAAAAGATATACATCCTTTAAACGGAATACATTACGCACACTAACGAGCGTCCTTATTGCCTTCTGGTGCTGGAGTGCTGGGAATCTTCCATCAGTAGGGAGGTGCGGACCTTTTCAGTTAGCGCAGCAGGGGGCACATTCCTGGATACGGTCCTGGATGCAGGACTGTGCCGCTAACGCGCTAAAAGCGCAACAATTGTAGAGTACAAAGCAATGTCTGCTCGGATGATGTGATACACTCAACCATGTAGTAATAAGTCCGGTGAAAATACTCGCTGCCGTAGTTAATACTCAGGTGCACGGCCGGTTTCGACTTTCGATAACGGTCACGTAGATGTGCCACTGATGCATGAAGCCCAGGCTGCAGCAATCCTAAATGGTAAAAGCGTGTTATTCACTTATATATTATTTGTTACAACACTTAATGAAAGTGTTTAAATGCTCTAAAACCTTATTGAATGACACGTCTGACCACAACTCTCGAAAATACATCAACCTGCTTTATGCTTTGTAAAGTCAACAGCGGGTACGTTGGTAGTGTATATCCCCTGGCTGTTGTCGACTATTTTACCTATTATAACTTGTTAACGTATGTTTATACAGTAAATGTATTACGAAGTCCTGGGTCGCACTGTTTTGTTCTTTATTTAACTCTCAAAGTTATGTACGAATTAATCGCTCGTGCATAGAAAGTATCATGATTAATAGTTTCGGAATGCCTAATAAATGCTTCGTACCACTATTTCAAACTGGATATGCAAGTGACATAAAACGATTGGCAAAATAAGGAAAACATGTCCCTCTCTGTTTAAGGGGTAACACCACTGTAAATTTTTCAAGAAATCGATTTTTTTATTAGCTTCAAAAATACTTTGTACCCTGTAGAATATGGGACAAACCTGTTTTTACCGAAAAAAAATTTTTTTCCATCAAATTTCGCACCTTTCCCCAAGCGAGTCAAACTACTCTACGGAGCAGCGTCATTCCGTTGTGTGTTCGAGTGTGAGGGATTGGAACGGTATAGACCAGGGGTCTCCAAACTACGGCCCGAGGGCCACATTCGGCCCGCGGACAGATTTTGTCCGGCCCGCGGAGAGCTAGCATACTTGAAAACTCCTTTTAGAGAACATATTTTTTATAGCAAATTAAATTTAGTTTACTGAAGTATTCTAATTTTATGTTGAATAATTATTAATATGACATCTACATTGATATGGTCATGGGCTAACTACTCATAACATTGTTGTAGGCTTATTGTTATTGTTTTTGTGATAAGTTGGATAAAGAAACACAGAATTGTAATGAGTAAAGACATGTATAACATGCATAAAATTTAACTTCAGTATATAATAACTAACAAATTATTGAAATGAATCCAACTAACATTTTATACATTTTAAATAAAAACATAACTTATAACAAGCATAATGACATATGAAATACTGATGAGATTTATGTAATTGAGATTTTCCACTGACAATAGTTTGTAGTTGTGGACTAATTTTACTTGTACCAATTATTAAAAGAGATTTAAGATGCTCATCAGTTAATTTAGATCTGTAAACATTTTTTGTGTACTTCATTTTGGAGAAGGTCTTCTCACACAAATAAGTAGTACCAAAAACAGAAAACAGCCCACGAGCAAATTTATGCAAATTATCAAATTGTGTCAGTGGAAGACTCTTATAAAATTCCAACAAAGATGAGTTTCGATATTTTTTCTTAATTATATCACTGCACTGTAGATCAATCATTTCCATTTGAAGTTCCGGGGCTAGGGTTTCAATGTCAGTATCAAAAGGATTCTGAAAAATCTTAATTTGATTCGCAATGGCATCAAAGTCCGAGAAACGAGTATCAAAATTTATTTTCAAAGCACTCAAAGTTTCGATTGCAAAATCGATAGGAAACTCAGTCTCAGTGGTGTGGCTGAATATTTCACATGTTTTAAAATGTGAAAAACATTTACTTCGTAGTTGTGATTGAAACAGTATCAATTTCTTCCGGAATGATTTGATATTAGTGTATAAATCAGGAAGATGCTGGTTTTCTCCTTGCAATCTCAAATTTAGTTCGTTCACATGTTTTGTCAAATCAACATAGAATGCTAACTTCCACAGCCATGCGTTGTTTTGTAATTCAGTAAGAGGGCGATGCTTTTCATTCAAAAAAATTTCGATCACTGCTCGAAGTTCAAAAAAGTGCTGAAGGACTTTCCCACAACTAAGCCAACGTACGGCAGTATGATAAGGTAAGTCATTTTCTCCAATCTCTTCAATAAATTGTCGGAATTGTCGGTGATTCAGCCCAAAAGATCTGATAAAATTAACAGTTGATATGACTGGTTTCAGAACTTCAGACATATCCAAACATTTTCCGCACAAAGACTGTTGATGAATGATACAATGTAAGACTAATGGTTTTGAACCACCGTCATTTTCTACAGCCTTTGACACAAGAGCGACCACTCCTTTATCTTCCCCACTCATGTTTTTGCCTCCATCAGTTGTAATACATTTCAAGTTTTTCCATCGAAGGTTCTTTTGATTAATGGCCATTTTAACTCCTTTAAAAATATCTGTACCAGTAGTTGTGCCATGAATACTATACATATCAAGAAGTTCTTCATGCACTTCATAGCTTTTATCTACTCCTCGAATATAAATCAACACCTGAGCAGTATCTGACACATCCGTTGACTCATCCAAGGCCAAAGAAAACCACTCAACATGTCCATTTTTGTCGAACAGTTGAGAGGATATATTTTCAGCGATGTTTTCTACCCTTCGAGCCACAGTGTTTGCTGACATACTGACAGTTTTTAATAAATTTACCTTTTCAGGGCACATTTCTTCGGCTACTGCAATTATGCATTCTTTGATCATTTCTCCATCGGTGAATGGTTTTCCACGTTTTGCAATTTCAAGAGCCACACGAAAGCTGGCACGAGTTGCAGCCTCTTGTTCAGTTTTGAGTTTTGTAAATAAAGATTGCTGCTATTTCAATCGGCGCTTCATAGCTTCGAATTTTTCTGTCCGCAAACTTCCTGTATATTTTGAATAATTTTGAAAATGTTTTGTTTCATAATGACGTTTAATGTTATATTCCTTGAGAACGGCTATGCTTTCATTGCAAATCAAACATAGCGCCTTGTTACTGGACTCAATTACGAAATACTGAATGTTCCACTGATCTTTGAATTTTCTGCATTCACTATCAATTTTTCGCTTCTTTTCCATACTACTAAATCACACACAAAAGCAACAATTCAAATCAAAAAACTGTTACAAAGATGTCTTAAACTTAAACACGCACAAACACGTTTTAAGGAGGTACGCACTATTTTATTTCACAACAGTGTCATAGGAACTGACTTGTGGTTGCGCCACTAGCCTTCTTATATATTCCAATTACTGCCATCTAGAAGTGAGTGGAAGACACCAGAACTTTCTCGAACCAACGAGATTATTCTGTACGTGCTATTAGCGCCATCTGTTAGCGATAGAAGGTACTACCTATTTCCGCTTGTGTCCACCAGATGTCGTGTCACGTTACTCCTCATGGCTCGTACTCTACGACTAATCTAGAAATTACAGATAATGACAGGAAAATTAATAATATGCAGTGTTGCCGTTTTGCGGACTTTAGTCCGATTTGCAGCCTTTTTTAAACGTTGCGTACTTTTTCGGACTTTTTTTTTCATCAGTCCACTATTTCACTTTTTACCACCGGCAACAATGATAATATGGTTTTGGCCCTCGGAACTTACTGGAGTAATCAGTATGGCCCTAAGGCTGGAAAGTTTGGAGACCCCTGGTATAGACCGTGTCGCGGATTGATCGGACTAACTGACGTTTCTTGATTAATTTTATTTCATTTATTTGATTATATTGGACTGTATTTTATTGTAACTGTTCGTTTATTGTAATGCCGTGCGCGCGTTAGTGCGTCATCCCGTGGTGTGTTCGAGTGTGAGGGATTGGGACGTTATAGACCGTGTCGCGGATTGTTCAGACTAACCGACGGTTAGTGAGTTATTTTATTTTATTTATCTGATTATATTGGACTGTATTTTATTATTTTCGTTAGCTTACGCAGTGCGCGTTTGGCCGTCGTCCCGTGTTTTATCCCACACAGCACAAGACATCCCAAGGATGTCCTAGGGACGTCATTTTCGGATATCGCAATATCCCATGGATATCCCTGGATGATCTCGGATATCCGTGGGATATCCAAGGGATGTGAAAGTGTCTACCTTTGTGATATCCTACGGATATCTCAGGCGACATCCAAGGGATATCGAAGGTATTCCCCAAGAGCTCCCTAGGACGTCCTAAGGACATCCTATGGACATTTTTGTGCTGCATATATAGGGATATATAAAAAAAGCAAATTATGGTTCAATGATGGAAATAATTATAAAAAATGCATGTATGTTAGCTAATATTTTATTTATAAACAGTCTTTGAGACTAACCTAACCTAACCTTAGGTTTAATATATCAAATGAACGCAAAAACTTTTTACTAAATAAACATAACGCATAAAATACGACTGAAAAATGAATGCAGTCTTACAAGTCATTGCAAGGAACAAAAACGATCGTAAAGCCCGTATCAGACTACGGATTGGAATGGAGGATTGGATTGCAATTCAACCAATAAGAAAAAGTTCACTAAATTTCAGGTTAGTTTTGTTTCTCCTAATTGGTTAACTGGCAATCCAGTCTCAATCCCAATGCCTAGTGTGATACGGGCATAAATAAAGTATCTTTTAAGAGTAAAATAAATGGTCTGTGAGAACACAACTTCGCATAGATACATTCAAAATAAAACATAAATTATAAAAGTATCTTTGAAAATGAAAAAATAGTTTTAAGACATCCCGGGAAAAAAGTTGATGTATGATCATATATAATTATATATAATCATATCATAATCATATATGGCCATATATGATCAAATATGACTGTTCATATATGATAATATATAATCTTATATGATCATATAATATATAATATATCATATAATATAATATATATGAACATATAATATATATGATCATATAATGGACAAAATTCATATATGATCTTTTTTCCCCGGGATATCATAAAAGTATCTTTTAAATGTAAGCAAAAAACTTGTAATTATAAATGTAATTCGATATTCTGAATCATCTTGATCCTGATTGTGGACAAGGTCAGGATCCTGTGTATGTCTTGAATGTCGCTCTTTTACATGTCGCAGCCAATCAGTCACAGATTTTTTTATGGCATATAGCGTTGCGTCTTTATGAAGTTGTAGTACAATTGCTGAAAAAAGAAGTAATAGTTATATATAAATATTTTACTGCGTGAAAATTGAATTATTTTTAATAGACAAGATTCTAGGCTCTTATAATATTCAATCAACTGAATTGAGACAAGCCAATAGGAGCCAACGCTGGATATTAGTTGCGAAATTAAAGAATTCTTGTCAGAATTTGAATTTTTTTTGTATCTGAAAATAAACTCAGAACTGGTGACATACGACTGACTTCTTTTTTAATTCTCTGTGCTATCTGGGAATATATTTACCTGTACATAAGTTGCAATGCTTCTCGGAACCTGTGTCCTGTTTTGATCTCGCATAACTGTAGGAAGAACCATTGATATTTTCCTGAAGTTGCATTATCTGCGAACTCGTTTCATTTTCGCTTTCATTTTCCGAATTGCGTTTATTGGTATGGATATTTAAATCGTGCAGTATCATTTTATCAATAACATTTTTTCTGGAATGAGAAGTATTCCCAATAACCTTTTTTTGTGGTTCATTCTTTTTATCTGTAGTTTTCCTCATTTCTGGTGAATACGTAGCACTCGTTTGTCCGTCGGATGTCTTTTTTAAAGACGAAGTATTAGTTGATGCAGATTTTTTGTTACTGTTATACGTTACTTGTGGTGGAACGGGAAGAGGTTTAAGTTTCCTAACTGCATCATGATTTCCATCACTTTCTTCTTCGCGATCACTTATAACCTATTTAGCATGTTGGCGACGTTTCAACTTTAATTTATTCAAGTCACTGTCCGTGGAAATATCATTAGTGTTTTCCGCCATAGAGAGCTTTTCCATTGCTCTGGAAAAAGTATCTGCAACATTAATAAATTTCACTTAAGCTAAACATATAAGATGATATTTAATTGGACGACTAACAAACATATATAAACAATAACTTATTTATATTTCAGGATGTACATTTATTTCCATATTGTCACACGTACATAAAATAATAACCGTTATGAATACTTACTTGCTGAACCTACAATTTTGACAATAGGAGTCTCCATCCAACCTTGAAGTGGTTAACACATATTTCTTACACTATTATAATATTTTTTCCAATCAGTAATTGGAGGCCATAATACGACTTTGTTGCTTATTAACCAACTGCTTGGTATTACTTGCATACCGTCTTGAAATTCGACTATATAATAATTATTCTCCTTCTGCGTATTTGAGAATAAAAACAAATAATTACGTTTAATGTGACGTGATAATTGTGTATTTATATTTATAAAGACAAATTTTTTATTACCTGTTTTTTAGACTTTTCGGTTTCGAAAAAATTACCTCCTACGTCCTGTGTTTGTACACTCATTGTGTCTTTTAATATTACAGTGTGCTTAAAATTACAGCAATTAGAGTTGACTAGACTGGTTATTGTAACGTAATTATTAAGATACACGTTTCTTATTAAGATACACGGAGCGAGTGTTTGTAATCCTCGTCTCCGGGCGAGGTTACTCAGCCTCGCCTTCGTTTCAGCAAGTATTTGAAGGCTATGTCATCTACTTTTTCTCTCGTCTCTCCGTTCGTCAGAAATTCCCTACAAATTATATATGACCTATTCTTGAGCGGCCTAAGGATCTCCTGACGAACGAAGAGATATGAGAAGAAAAGTAGGCATAGCCTTCCAACATCGGCTGAAACAAGCAAGTAATTCCGACCACTGAACCACAACGTTATAAATACTTTATAAAGACGTATCTTAGAACATCCGTAGATTATTTACAATATCCTATGAATATCTCAACAGAATATTTTAGGATATCACTACGTTATTCTGGGATATCCTCGAATATCCCTAGGTTATTTTACGATATCCTAAGGATATCCTACTAGTATATCCTGGTGGGATATCCGTAGGATCACCTTGGTCAATCTGGGACATTTTGGGATATCCTCAGGATAACGTGTGCTGTGTGGGATGGGACCTTAGTCATTCTATTATTTTTTTTTTCCCGGTACTTATCTATTTTATTTTATTCTACGAAAAACTGAGCCGGGACGAGTTGCTGAATCGTTGCTTAGGAGGATTCACATAAAACAGCAACGAAAGTTGCAACGCAACGGTCTGGAGATTGGCACCAAAATCGTATTCGAGCGGAAGAAAAGTGTTGAACATAGCGACTGATATTGCAATGTGCTGTTTCAACGATGGTCTAATAAGCCTTTTGCGAATTATGAAAGTTCTGCAGATGGATATAGGGGTCCATTCATATAATTTTTGCATCGAAGCAGACGCAAAGCGAATCGAACATGCCGAACGAACGAGGAGGAATTTTCCAACGTGGAAGAACAGCTTTATGGTCCTGGTATAGCAGATTAACGGTAAACATTTTTTAGTCATCGAATTTTTAATTTATTCATATGTAAAACACAAATCAAAACTTTAAACGCGTTTTTCTCGAAATGTCATTTTTCCAAACGGGACGCAATATAACTCAAACAATTTTCATTCTTTTGATTTGAACTTTTGAAAATATCTTTAAAATAACATTTGGAAGAGGACTACGTACGGGATTTTCAATAAGTTAGTTTAAACATTTTTTATTAACAAATGATTGCCTTTTTTTGCCAAAAATTTGTCATTTTCTGTTTAATTGCTCGCCAATTGTACAAAAATCAATATTTTTAAAATCCCCTACTTTTTTCTCTAGCTTTAACAATATATATAACGGAGAGAATTTTTGTTTTTTGTTTCAGGTCCAAAATTGCACCAGTAATGCTGCGTGCCACGGTGCACCTCGGTGCATTCGACATGGCTGCGGCGAATGGCTCCAACGTCGCAGTTTTACATTATTTTTTGATAAAAATTTTTTGTAATGTCGTGCCGCGGAATATTCGTACTTCGTATATTCGGGAATATTCCATAGCAAAGCAACATTGGAATTCGTTCAAGACAGGAAACGAAGTCCAATGCCCGATCGTACGATCGACACCAGGAACGCCGACGCAGCATAAGGCGACTCGCTTGGCGTTCGACGATAGGCTAGCACTAAAAACGCAAACTAAGGGATTTTCGTGAAGACAGTTAGCAACTGCTTTACGAAAAGGCAGTATTAAATTAGATTGAAAAGAGAACGGGTTGGTTCCTCGTTAAATACTCGAAACAACATATTATTGTACATTCTTACTTTGACTTTTAAATAGACAACGGAAAGTTACCGTTGCCTATAATAAACACTTCCGTTTATATAGATTCGCGTTTTCATCGATAACTCGAGATTCATCTCCTTATCGGCAAACGATCCCAAAAATAATAACTTTTTAATATTACACCGAATACCGAATAATCCAATTACGCGGTACCGGCATAACAGTAATATACTTCAATATACATTCAATACCTTCATTGAATTGTATTCTCGTATCACCTTTCGTTCGAACAAAAAAAATCGTAAAAAAGCGTTTTTTTAGGCCGTTACAGTGGTGTTACCCCTTAAGGCCTTAAAAGTACAACTTGTATATTTAATACATGACCGATAGCATATTTAATCTTGAAAGTCTTTATTAGGGAGATGGATTAGTATCCATCGTATTTAGACGACGAGTACGTTTCATATACACAATACAAAGACACGACACACACACAGCGAAGCATCAGGACCACACACAATAAAAAAATAAATAAATAGAGTAGCAAACCGAAGTACGCCCAATACATACAGCCAGAGGGACCTATAATACATACGACCAACACTACGAAGAACAGAATTCCAGGAAAACCAACGAAAATCACTCGACCCACTATAGTATCAAAATATGTATGAAAAGAAATTAACAAGGGAAACGTTAAACACAATAATCGGAAATATGAAATTAACGAGAAATGGGCTGCTTTGTAAAGTCAACAGCAGGTACGTTCGTAGTGTGTAGCCCCTGATTGTTGTAAAACTATGTTACCTATTATAACTTGTTAACGCGTGTTTATGCAGTAAATGTATTACGAAGTACCGGGTTGCACAGTTTTGTTCTTTATTTAACTCTAAAAACTATGTACGATTAATCGCTCGTGCAAAGAAAGTATCATGATTAATAGTTTCGGGATGCCTAATAAATGGTTCATACCACTATGTTAAACTGGTTATGCAAATGACATAAAACGAATGGCAAAAGGAAAAAATGTCCCTCTCTGTTTAAGGCCTTAAAGGTAAAAGTTGTATATTTAACACATGACCGATAACATATTTAATCTTGAACGTCATTATTAGGGAGTTCAACTGTTGCCTGCAAAAGGATAGCGGTATCCATTGTATATTACTAATAACAACAGAAAAATGTATTTATCAACATAGCCACTTTCATTTGCAGAAATATGGTATCAAAATAAGATTTATCACATTAATAAATTAGTTGCATAAAAATCGGATCTGCTCTTTAGATTTCTCTGGAGGAATGCGTAAAAATTCTTTCATGACATTTTAAGCTATAAATTGACAAATTGTTATTGTCATTGAAAACTGAATTGATAATAAATCAGTTTATATAATCATACGAATAAATACGTGAAGTGCAATATCACAACGAATAACATGGTCATTGAACACAAATAGCACTGACACAAGTTTTGAAATATAGAGTTGAGACTTGAATCCCAATACTTAAATTAGTAACATGCAAATCGTATATAAAGCAAATAATATTTGAATGTTATATTCTGTTTAAGTGCCGTTGTGGTGTGGCTTGGAAAGTAATAATTCAAACGACGAAGCGAAAGTCGCTCTAACAAGCATGCCGCGTGGCATCACTTTATTCTGGACACAGTTTTCTTAGAAACAAGATACACACTTATAGTTAATAGGATTAGTTTTAATTGAACATTAATTAATTAATTTCACAAATTCCAAAACATTTGCGCGCTGGACAGTATAGATTTTTCACAAATTTGCGCACGTTACTGGTAGAAGCCCTCAAAGAACAATAGCGCAGGAGGCACGCCAGACAGTGATGCCAGATGAGGGAATTTTGTTCCCTTTTGGGCACCCTCTCCACTGGGTCTGTTTTAGCGCCCACTGCGCGTGCACCCGGCGCACCGACCAATCAACAGTCAGGTAGCGTGTGACGTCACACACTACGCCGTGCGCAGACTCGGCTCACCGACCAATCAACAGTCAGGCAGCATGTGACGTCACACACTACGCAGACCCGGTTCACCTACCAATCAACAGTCAGGCAGGGTGTGACTTCACACACTACACCGTTTTTATCTCAACGTAATATCGGATAAACAAGTGAATATAATAAAAAAATTGATTGCTTAAACCAAATTACCATAATTTCTGCGCGAGATAACTTGTAATATAACGACTAAATACTTCCTTAAAACTTTGTGATATTATATAAATAATTAAATAGTTCTTCGGGAATAAATCGGTCATGAAATAAATAAACAATGTAAAGATATATACACGAATAAATAAAAATAAAAATAAATAAATATCGTAATGAGTACGTTAAAAAACTGGAAACAAAGTAAATCAAACGCGTTACATAAGAATAAATGTGAATAAAAATGAATATAACATTGTGTATAATGCATTGCATAGACTTAAGGAAAAAGAGAAATATATTTATTTCATTTGTTGCTCTTAGTTTAATGAAAAAATAAGACGTTTAATTATTGGAGGGATGGAGAGGGTTCTTTCCTGTGTCCGTATTTGCTTGTCTATACAAACACAGCAACGGCCCCAATTTCTTTTTATTCAATAAATTGTAATGAACCTTTTGTGTAAAGGACTACAATTTGGTGTTGGATATTGTAATGCACTATTCATTTGCTGACAGCTGCAAAATTAGTGAGCGTTTTATATATTTCTTTACTTTCATAATTTATTTATTTATATATATAATATTTATATATATTCATTAAAAAATCTTCGATAATTCATTTCATAAAAGCCCGCGCAGTGGCTGTTGTGAAGTGGGTGGGGCGAGACAACGTGAAGCGCAATCGAGACGAGATTTGTTACGAGCGGCGCAAGCCTTCCCCTGACGCGCCTAGCACGGGCAGCGTGGTGAGGGCAGCGAGATAGGGGCAAAATTCCCTCATCTGGCATCACTGACGCCAGACGAACCTCGAGCACAAAGCGTTGGTAGAAGAGGGGCGATGTCGTGTAGCCGTTGAGCGGAGACAATTGCTAATTAAGCCGGTCACCCCCGAGATGTCACAATGTGCGGCTGATACACACTCTGTGACCATTTTCCTTGGTCGCCCCAATGGAACAACGGTGGAGGGAAGAGGGGCCGGCTCTGGCAAATAATCCACAGTAATAGAGGAAACCAAGTGTAATTCATTTAATTTCGTGATGATAAAGCGAAGGATTTAATAAATCGCTGTGCTATTAGTTGGGCAAGCGACCTCGCTCGACTCTCAACCTCCGTTATCACGAATAGCTCTCTCGCTATGGTAGGTACGCATGATTTGTATAATTAATAATACTGGAGCCGGTCAACACAATAATAAGGGTACGTTTTCAGTCCGAAATAATATCAATATGCACTCGGCAAACGATAGTAGATCCGGCAGCAAAAACAACCAAAAACATAATAATTTCGATGCAGAAGAAAAATGGTTGTGAGTCATTTACACGAAATAACAATAGTAACTACGCCAGCAACGGCGATAGTACGACACTTCTTTATCAGCACTCAATATAATTCGATTTGGGCGCAAGTCGCTTTTCGGCGGCTACACCGTGGCTGGTTTAACTCTCCTATATTTTAACATGTTCAATTAGTTTGTAGCATTTCACCGTGTAGGAACACAGGGGGGAGGAAATAATCACAGAGCCAAGATTAGCGAAAATCTCAGGCTCTTAATTATTACGTATAATGGCGCTCAATTGACTCTACCATTTTATCACAATTTTCTATAGCAGTAGGGCTGCTCGACTGGGCAGCCTCCTAGTGTGGTATTTATCGGTTGTAGTAGGGAGCCTCCCAGTCGGCTTGTTGTGATTTTTTTGTGGTGTGCTGTCCGGTGTCGTTAAGTGGTGTGCCCGAGGGTGGTTTCGGTCGTCTACTCAGGGGTGGAGGTTGTAAAAAATTTTATTCTGTTTAGATTTATATGTCTGTATTTTCTCGATTCTGAATGTTACTGTAATATTCGACGTTTCGATGACAATTGTCTTAGTATGCGAATGGAATCAATTAATTTAGGACTTAATCTAATCTAGGGCTCGAGCTCTTTATAATGTTCACAAATACCTGTTTTTACATCAGGGTGACGGATTTTGCCGATCACTTTTATGCACAGATGAGATATTATAATAAAACAATTTAGTATGTTGGGACAAAGGCGAGTGTTCTGTGCGACGGCTATACAGCGACTAAGTAAATTGCGATCTTCATACAAGTACCTACTCTGTACTCATAGTTCGTCTACCGGTTCGTACTGTGTAGATTACCCACACATATTCCACACCTAACTCGTTACAATATACTTCGACGCGCTTGAACGTTAGGAAGTCGGGGACCACATAGGCGAATCCACGGTACGCAGAGCGTGGAATAATTTATTATACTAATACTATCGACCTGGTAGCCTACTGGGCCAATTCGTTGCAAGGTGAGTCCGTACCCACCGTTTTAGCCGAGAACCAGACTCCAAAACCACCACCCAAGATAACCTCAAATCTCGTCCAGTAGGATTAACAAGTCCTGGAAGATGTGTCCCTCCCGACCGCAGCTCCAGCAGCAGCTTATAGCAGCCGAAGATAGGCAGGGCCAGTGTGTGGGTCGCTCCGGGAGGTGGGCAGTGGAGGTAATGCGGAGGGCCATCAGAGCCGGAACAGTCAGAGGAGAGGCCATCTTGGTGAGCGGTGGAGGGCCGAAGGGAGGAATAAACGTTCGGACGAGGAGGGTGGCAGGTGCAGTTTGCGGGACGCAAGAGCTGCGTGGGTGGGGAGGAAGAGGTAGTACCAGGGCTTGCCGTGAGAGGAGGGGGGCTCCGGGGCAGAGTAGGTGACCAACCACTCAGGCCCCCTGCAGTTATGAAATCGAGGCACAGAGCGGTGCCATACTCGTGCGTATGACCTGTCACCGCTGTCGCTCGCATCAGCGTCTGGTGGCGTGGTGAGGGGGCTTTGGCAAGGGGGCGAGGGCGACTGCGTTCCGGTGTTCATCCTTTGTGGCCCGCAGAGTCTCGAGTGTCGTATCCCGAGTTGCCCTCTTTAAGGCATATTCGCATAGACGAGGGTTGTATGATAAGTACCTGGCCTCGACCAGAAAAAAACATTCTTCGCAGCAAAATTCAATTTATTTTTCAATATAGTCTCCTTTTAGGTTGATATTGTTAGTCAAACGTTTTTAAAACTTTTGAGTCCCTTCTGAATAATTTGATTTTTCGAATCCTTTAAAATAGGCGTTTGTTTCAGCGATGACCCCATTGTTAGAGCCAAATCTCTTTCCGCCCACAAATCTCTTTCCGCCGAGTCATTTCTTCAAGTTTGGAAACAGGAAATAGTCGCAGGGGAAGAAATCTGGAAAATATGGTGGATGTGGAAGCACCTCGTATCCTAATTCATGGAATTTTGGTGTAACGACGATGAACGTATGCACCGGTACATTTTGTAAGAGAATATTTTTTGTCGCCAAATGCAGACTTTTTCCCTTCAATACGTCGTTGAAGAGGTTCAATAATTTGGAATAATATTCGTCGATAATCGTTTTTCCCTTTTTAAAGTAATCGATGTGGATTAAGCAGCGTGCATCCAAACAAACTGTGGCCATAACCTTGTTGGCAGATATGGTGGCCTTAGCCTTCTTCGGTGCTGATTTGCCACGAGAAGTCCACTGTTTGACTGTTCCTTGGTCTCTGGTGTACTATGATGGATCCATATTTCTTCTAAAGTCATGAATCGACGCCAAAAGTCCTTTGGATTGCGCTTGAACTTCGCCAAACATTTCATTGAATTTTTCACACGTGTGCGTTTTATGGTCAATTATGAGCAATCGCGGAACCCATCTTTCGGAAAACTTTCTCATATCCAAATGTTCTGTACCTATTCGATTGAGATGCCCACAGCCTCAGCAATCTCACGCACATTTAATCTCTGAACATTCACTACCATATTGTGGATTTTCTCAACCATTTCTGGTATGACGTCCTCATTTGGAAGATCTAGACGTTCTACATCATGAAGCATTCGTACGACCGTGTTTAAATTCAGCTGTCCAATATTTTATTGTTGTGAACGAAGGTGCAAAGCCCTCATAAACTTCATTTATTTCCACGTTTGTTTCATCATTCGTTTTCTTTTTCAAAAACAAAAATGTTATCTCTACTCGATGCTTGATTTTTTTCATTTTTATAAAAATGCAAAAATCATTCGCGTCAACGAGTGTCAAACACAAACTGAATAATTCATCTGGCTAAAAATTAAAAAGTAGACATTTAAAGGGTGACAATTACGAAAAAATCATCGATTTAATAGTAGTGGCGCTATCTCTTGTTGAGGCCAGGTACTAATTATACAACCCTCGTATATTTGACCAGCCATTTGTCGGCACTACGTAGCAAAATTCTTTGTTGTTCTTTACTAGCGTAACAGAGAGCGTTGAGAAGAGCAGCGTGCTGTTAACCGATCGACGATCGTTTAGAAAACAGTCTTTTAATTTTCCTTGCTCCCTTGGTATTTCGATGTTCGTGCATGTTGCACTTTCTCACCACTGGTATAAGAATCACACTTACATTAGTCTGAATACCCACCACGCTTTTGTATTACTTTTTTTCAGAACATAGACTGTTTGAGAATGCTTGAGCATTCTGCTACGCATAGCTAGACTGCGCACTGCAGGCTAGCATGCGCAACTGCTTGCTGCTGCCACTCAGCGGTAGCACCACGCAGGAGCTGTAAATCTCGCACTAGGTCTGCGTGCCGAGCAACAGGTCGCTGCGCGCAACCGCTCTACGACTGGTTGGTTTGACAACGGCTGCTTCGTATAACGCAGCCATCTTGCGTTTTGCTCTCGTTCGGTACTCTTCGCCTCCGTGGTCGTGCGTGTTCATAAAAGTTCTGTGCATCCAAATTCGTCTCAAAGTGCAGCTCTGCCGACCTACAGTCTCAACGAACTCTTTGATCATATCAGCATTGGTATATAGACGTCGGCTCACCAGTACATCACCATATTGTCTCATCGTGTCGTGCACCCGGCGTCAGCTTCACCGCGAGGCCCGGTCACGACAGCATATCTCATCAAATTGCACACGATTAATACAATCGTGTGCGGTAATTAGCTCACCACATTTGAATCGAATTTTATTATCTATCTATTTGCGCTTACTTCTATATCATTTGTATATTTTTACTTGTTTATTTGTATTTGTGTCTGCCGCACTTGACAGGTGGAGCAATAAATGCTATTATAATTAACATCAGTGTACTGCGCTTTAATTCAACCTTCTATATTACAGTCAACTTTCTCTCCATCATACTGAATTCTTGAACATAGGCCTTCATATGAGGATCGTCGGGAAATATGCCTGTTCGACATCGACGAATGTCAGATATGAATTGCTTGACGTCTAACAACAATGACTCCATGTGACTATGGAGTAGCATCATGATACGCCTCAGATAAAAAACATGGGTCTTCAAGATATACTTAAAAATATCTTGTGTTATAAAAATAACACTTCACTCTATAGCTGAACACTGCAGGGGGGTGGTTTTGCATGTATGAGTATCTTAAAATAAATGAGCGAGTAAAAATAAAAATTTATCGTCTTTAAAGAAAAACGTTTTGTTTTTCACTCTTTTGTATTTTTTATTAAAATTTGTTAATTTCGTAAAAATATTTTAACTATTTTTAAAAATCCACAGGCATGTGTTCTCGACGAATTGACGCTCACAATGTATTCTATTACATTCTTGAAAACAATAATAAAATTATCTATACTATAATTCTCAAAGTGTGGCTTTCCGTTCCTTAAACTCCTCCTAGACGGAGCGTGCTAGGAAGGTGATCTTGGACATTTTGAAAGGTCTCCTGATTTCTAGGTCAACGCAACTATTTTCAGCTCTTCAAGTTGAGTCCTTAAGGAGTTACGGACATTTGAATTTTCTAAGAGTATTATTGAATTTTGACGTTTAATTTTTATTTTTAAAAAAGCAAAGTTATTCTTCGTAGTAGGTATAGCTTGCGCTTTTTTAAAAAAAGAAAAGGTTACTATGATACGGTGAACGGAAATGTCTGTTTTTGTTTGACATGAATTTTCAAATGCAATTCACATTTTAGTGGAGCAGTAAACAGTCAAGTCATTAAAAATAAAATACGAAAAAACGAAAAATGCCCAGAAAACGTAACGATACTAAAAATAAACCTGGGCGAAGCCGGGTACGATACTAGTTAAATTATGAAAATTAGTTTTTATCTTCTACTCGTTCAATCATTTCAAGATTGATAAATATTTAAATAATACAAATTATTTCAATAAAATAAAAAATACAAAACAAAAGTAAAAAAGAACGCATAACAAAACTTTTTTCTTTTAAGACGACAAATAAATTTTTTCAAATTGTACCCACCATGGCGATTTTAGAAGGCCATAATCAACTCGTTTAGCGGCCTGTGTAAGAGTCCACCGTGATTGGCAAGATGTTCGACCACATATTGTTGCACGAAACCGGGTGCTCGCCGTATCGGGCTAATCACGTAAGCCGCGGTAATTGATTCTGCATCACCACGCAGCAACACTTCACTGAACTCCGCGCGAAGACGTTGGAACGTAAAGTTCGCGATATTTACAAACCAACGCTCTGTAAAGCGCCGCACCAATCGCGGTTCCCGACGTATGAATACGCGAGCCGTTGCGCGCACTACGGATAGAAGAACACGTCTACATAAATCCATTTTTTAAAAAACGCAAAATAACGATGCTACACTGTCAGGATGATAGTTGTAGAACGTTTGAACGTTGAATGATACGAGAACCACGGTTTCACGCAATTTTATACTTTAACTCGAATGCCCCCACTACCCTCTATATATATATTTCGACTTCACCATAAATGCAGAAATCGAGGAAACATTTTGAAAGATAGCAACCCTGAGTCCCTGTACAGTGACAGAGTGTCTTCACAAGGGGTTGGGGGCTACACACAGCCTGTAATATTATTTCTTTTTGCATTATTCCACGATGATTTTGTATATATGTGTTTATTTTTATATTAATCTGGGGCTCGAGAGGAATGAACAACACGAAAGAATCGAAGCTTGGACTAGCGATTACATACTCAATATTTAATTATAATAAGCGACAAATTTCTCGATATAAATTTGTGATTCAAAAAAAATATTCCAACAAATATCACAATAAATATTACATTATAGGACAACATTAAAGATTCGATAACCAAAGTATTTGATCACACGAGACATTTCTGAAATACATCAGTACCATGTAGAATGTTCCTTGAATTTTCATATAAAATATAAATATAAATATAAATTGATAAATTCTTATGCATACTATCTCATTCGTAGGACACAAAATATCTATAATTACAGGTATAAATATTACATGAAATAACGTCGAGACTTATCTCCTTCAATCCGGAAAGTTGTTGATGTGAGCACAATAGCTTAATTGCGCGGGGGGGTGGAATCTCCAATGCTTTCGCTGCTGTGTATGTCGGCCAACCGCCTCGGCTGTCCAACCACTGATAGAGCCCGTGGCCAATGTCTGGACGAAGCGTCTTTTCCTTCGGACTTTGATCTTTCAGAAGTCCTCGAGATGATGGACGACGAGATTCCCGGAGCGAAGGGGTTACGTTGCAGTTGCAGGTACAAACGCATCGATGAACTTCTTTACCGGGTGAAATTAGTGTTGATCCCGGTAAATGATTGCCATAAATTGGAATGCAACCGATTTATTATATATGGAGAATGTCTCAACCAATGAATTGCGGATGTCTTCTTCGGAGTAAAGAAATATGCCGTTTTTTGATGATGCACCAACGCAGGAGATAGCGATATATATATATATAGATATAGATAGCGGTTTTATAATAAAACAAAAATATGTGATAAATTTAATTTAGAGTATAGGTGCGACTCTGGTTATAGATTAGAGCGGGTGGTTCGCTCGGCTGCTTCGCAGCGACTAACTATCTTCTCTCTAATGACTAAGTACGTTACAATATTCTTCGATACGTTTGAACGTCGTACGGTACATGTACGGGGTCCACACGGGTATCGGAATGGATGAACTATTGTGAGCCGATTCGCTACAAGCCGTGCACTATTTCTCAAAGATAATTTATTTCGTACTACCTCTTTGGAAAGGCTGTGAACATGAACCCATGCACGCCTACCATTTTCTTTAATAAGCTGCATTGTCTAAACAGACATTCTTACAATGATAACGCTGCTTCAGTGTCAACCAGCGTAGGCGCCTACTATTTCTTAAAGATGATTTAATTCGTACTATCACTTTGCCTAGAGTGTAAACATGAAGCGCTACACTCCTTCCGTTTTTCTAAGAAAGCTATATTGTTTAAAACAGACATTCTTAATTTACATTTATATATGCACTTTTGGTATCTATTTACAATACGGTAATATAAAACGTCTGCCGTTTTTATACTAGACTGCATTGACAAAATGGACAGTCTCCATTTATATATACATCTATAACACGTATATACAAGACAATAAACGCAAATTCTACGACAGTTTTTCCATCAGGGACTGTGTATTGACAAAAAAATATACACAACATTTACTGGAATAATTGAAGTTATTCCAATGAACTTCTTTACCGGGTGAAATTAGTGTTGATCCCGGTAAATGATTGCCATAAATTGGAATGCAACCGATTTATTATATATGGAGAATGTCTCAACCAATGAATTGCGGATGTCTTCTTCGGAGTAAAGAAATATGCCGTTTTTTGATGATGCACCAACGCAGGAGATAGCGATATATATATATATAGATATAGATAGCGGTTTTATAATAAAACAAAAATATGTGATAAATTTAATTTAGAGTATAGGTGCGACTCCGGTTATAGATTAGAGCGGGTGGTTCGCTCGGCTGCTTCGCAGCGACTAACTATCTTCTCTCTAATGACTAAGTACGTTACAATATTCTTCGATACGTTTGAACGTCGTACGGTACATGTACGGGGTCCACACGGGTATCGGAATGGATGAACTATTGTGAGCCGATTCGCTACAAGCCGTGCACTATTTCTCAAAGATAATTTATTTCGTACTACCTCTTTGGAAAGGCTGTGAACATGAACCCATGCACGCCTACCATTTTCTTTAATAAGCTGCATTGTCTAAACAGACATTCTTACAATGATAACGCTGCTTCAGTGTCAACCAGCGTAGGCGCCTACTATTTCTTAAAGATGATTTAATTCGTACTATCACTTTGCCTAGAGTGTAAACATGAAGCGCTACACTCCTTCCGTTTTTCTAAGAAAGCTATATTGTTTAAAACAGACATTCTTAATTTACATTTATATATGCACTTTTGGTATCTATTTACAATACGGTAATATAAAACGTCTGCCGTTTTTATACTAGACTGCATTGACAAAATGGACAGTCTCCATTTATATATACATCTATAACACGTATATACAAGACAATAAACGCAAATTCTACGACAGTTTTTCCATCAGGGACTGTGTATTGACAAAAAAATATACACAACATTTACATAAACACTTGTGAACTAGCTTATTTTACATAATTATATTCAGTATACATTCTTATAATAAATTCATTTTCAAAAATATATTACGAGAAATTTTCCGTTCTCGCTACTCTCTTTACATATCATTATATTCATATTTACTTATTCAAAAATGGTATATCTGGCAAACGTTTCTGTGTCATTGTCAATCAACCCTTACACTGCTACGACAATGATAATTATCAGACTTTGGTGGAAAACTGAAAACCCTCGAGCGACATAATAAATTATGTTCCAATGTACAGACGCTAGCTATTGAATTTGTATATGGTCAATACAATGCGGCGCCTGTTTATACCTATTTACAGCCGGCCGTACTCAAGTGTTTTCCATCTACCGTAGACTCATTAAAATGCTAAATTCTTTCGACTATCACTGAAACGTAACTACTACTGTGTTAAAAAAGTAAGGTGAATTTTGTTTTAAAATAAATTTTTTTTATTTATTCTTCCAAATCGATTTCGTCCCCCTCAAAATAATCCCCCCTAGCTACAATACACTTATGCCAACGTTTTTTCCAATCTTTGAAGCATGCTAAAATGTAGTCCTCAGGTATAGCCTTCAATGCGCGTAGCGATTCACGTTTGATCTCTTCAATCGACTCAAAACGATTTCCCCGGAGTGGTCTCTTGAGCTTTGGGAACAGCCAGAAGTCACACGGTGCTAAATCAGGCGAATACGGTGGTTGTGGAGTGACATGAGTGGAGTTTTTGGTGAAAAACTCACGAAGAACCAGTGCTGTGTGCGACGGTGCATTATCGTGGTGCAAAATCCAAGTGTTGTCTTTCCATAATTCTGGCCTTTTCTTGCGAATAGCTTTACGCAAACGACGCATAACACTTAAATAATATTCCTTGTTGACAGTTTGGCCAGTGGGAAGGAATTCGTAATGCACCACACCACGATAATCGAAGAAAACTGTCAACAAGACCTTGATTTTTGAGCGACTTTGGCATGGATTTTTCGGTCTCGGTTCACCTGTGTCACGATATTCGCTCGATTGATCGGTTTTTTCCGGATCATAGGCATAAATCCAAGTCTCATCGCCCGTAATAATTTGTTTGTAGACGTCCTGATAGTCAGAAATCATTGATTCACATGCTTGAACGCGACGCTCTTTTTCGAAAAAATTGAGAAATTTTGGCACCAAACGCGATTTGACTCTTCTGAGGCACAAATGATCCTTCAAAATTGCTTGCACTGATCCAATTGATATTGCAAGCATGTCAGCAAGGTCTCGAATTGTTAATCGACGATTTTCGACCACCAATTCCTTGATTTTCTTGATGTGTTGCTCATCAATTGACGTCGATGGTCGTCCAGAGCGTTCCAAATCATCAACACGTTCTCTGCCTTCTTTGAAGTCTTTGTACCACTTGTAAACATTTTTCTGTGACATAGTCTCGTCACCGAAGACCTTTTGTAACATTCGATACGTTTCAGCGGCGGAAATTTCATTCCGCAAGCAAAATTTAATAGCACTTCTTGGCTCAACAAAATTCGACATCGTAAAAATCGCCAAATTCACTTTTCTTTGTTCACAAAACCAAGCGTAAACTAAAAACTAATGATGATATTGACATGTAATCTGTCACAAATGTCACTAACAGTCCTACCAACTTGAAAAAAAAATTCATTTGTCCGATTCGCTTAACGCGGGAAGTTTAAATTAAAAATTCACCTTACTTTTTGAACACAATAGTACATCAGGCCAGAGGGGGTTTGCTATAATGTTTCAAATTTTACGCTATGAAATATCTATTTGTAATGAAATAAACAATTTTTACACTACAATAATTTGTAGTATACAGAAGTATAACTTCTCTATATGCTCTACTAAGGTTACGTTGGTGGGGGTAAACGCTTCCCCCCCACCATTCCAACATATGAGACGATTCACACCTGTCTATAAAAACATTTGTAGAGAAGGATCGGGTAGCAGTCCGGCCTGTGACAAGCTACGAAATACAGTTATCGTAGCTAGATTCCCTGATCATTTATTCATTTTTCCGTGTCGCTCTGTTGTATTTACTATATATCAACCATGGAACATTTTGAAGCACCGTTGTTGCTTGCTACAACATACAATTTGAACAACTCGGAAACAAAGAGGATAACCGTGGGTCTTCAGGTACGCGCAAGCGGTGACGTTACACCGGTCGTTAAGCTGCAGCATAATAACTCGTCGAGTGGTATTACCTTTGAATCTACAAAGTGGTGTAAACTACAAGATGCTTTGACCGAGATAGCATCACATTTCGGGGCCTGTACGAATTATGGCTGGAAAACTGATCAACGCATCCGCAAACACTCAACATCGATGACTGCAAGATTCACTTTGCGTCCTCTTTTGGCTCAAAATCCATTGTTTTCGACCAAGCCAAGGACGATGTGGTCGCTGAGGACGTCACCCCTAACGATGAAAATACACAGGTGGAACCACCACCACAGAAGAAGAAGAAGAAAAACATCTATTCACCGAGTATAGTTATGCAAAAGAAATCTTTTGACGGACTATGCATCGTAACACCGTGTGTCGATGAGCGCTTCAGGCGGCTCCAGCGCTACGTCGTTTATGTGGAAAACTGTATCGATATTCTATGTGCTGAATTAGTTATACATGTTCCCGCTAAAGAACTAGCCGAAAATGTGGACCAAGTGCGTATTAAAACTCTTTTAACACAGAATAGCTCTAATCTGTGTAAAACTGTACGTCATCGAGTGGATCCCTCATTCCTTGAACATTTCGATATATTGTTCCTGGAGTTGCAGATATTTTGTGTTCCGTTCATAACACAGGAGGTGAAAAAATTAATCACGGACATTTTTCTGGTGGCTTCAAAACTGTTTGAAGAATGATCGGAGAACGATTGCCCTCGGTTACGCAATAATTAATTTTTCATAATTCACACGATAACACATGATTATGAGGATAATAATTAATTTTACCAGTTGTAGATGTTAAGATAATTATTGCGTTACTTTTCTTAAATGCACACGTGGCTCGTCGTTGATAACCTTTCCCACCCATGTCTCGCCTCAGTATAAATTGAAATTATTAATATTTTTATGTATAATACTCTCTACAATAAAGAAACATGTATACTATTTAAACGTGTTTTTTACTCAGCATCATCAGCATTAATAGTTGCTTTGAAAAATTTATTTAAAATGTACGTCAAATAGTGAAAAACAAAAAATTCACAATCTTCTGAATACACATGCGCTTTAAAAGCTAAATTGTGCGCATGTGCCGCGCCGACATACGCTCGCTCATAAGCTTATGACCAGACGAGCGTGTATCTGTATAAACTGAACCGCGCCCGCGCACACGTCTGATAAGCTAATAACGACGTGTGGGTACGCGCCGCCGCCGCCGCCGCCTCCCGGCTGGGTAACACGCTTATTGTGCACTTGGTGTATGCGATTTTGCATCTCGTTGCTCTACGATACTCACCGTCATCATCATCATCATCATTATCATCAATAGTATCGTGGATATGTCACGCTTCATAAGTGAAAATAATGGATGTACGCTGGAAACACCCATGGACGTCGTTGATTTGTGGCCCCACTGGATGTGGGAAAACAGTTTTCGTCAGAAAATTTCTAAAGTTTCTCAATTCAATGAGTAACGTTGAATTTGACCGAATTATATTTTATTATGGAGATACTCTTGATTCTGATATCGCTGCTCTGAATAACACATGTGAACAACAACCGTCGTCGTTGTCATCGTTAATTACTAAGACCGGAAGTAATAAAAAATCCAAAATCCCAAAAATTGAATTTAACGAGGGTCTACCGCAACAGGAGGATTATTCGAGCGACAATAACTTGACAAAATTGGTTATTATCGATGATTTAATGCGCGAATCCTCAAATAATACCATTGTCGACCTTTTTACAAAAGGTAGCCATCATAAAAATATTAGTGTTATTTTTATCACACAAAATATTTTCCATCAGGGCCATGGACAACGTCATATATCATTAAACGCCAATTATATGGTGATACTTAAAAATCCACGTGATCGAGCACAAATTACACATCTAGCGAGACAAGTATACCCCGAGAATCCACGATTTCTAACCGAGTCATATTACGATGCACAGCCACACGGTTATCTACTCTTGGATCTTAAACAATCGACACCCGATTATTGTCGATGTCGTACAATGATATTTCCCGATGATCCACGAATGCTGGTCTACATGCCGAAAAACACTTGTCAACGTATTTAATTGGAAGCACAAGTAGACACCACATCAGTCGGTAATGGATATGAGTCGTGTACGCATCACGCACAAAGACTCGGGCATTCAACGAATACATCTACTGTGAAACTGTAATAATGAGGGATAGCACCAGCGCGAAGAAAAAGAAGAAGAAAAATAAACATTACATTCCATTCGATGAACGTTATATAGCCCTACTTAACGCTATTTGTCATTCAAATAAAAAACAGCAAAAATCAATATTGCGTAATGCTGATAAACCTCTAATCAATTGTATCTGTGAATGCGCGTTAAATATTTTACAAGGAGTTGTTTGAGTCAAGTCACGTGTTAAAAAACGTTTAAAAAAATATTAAAATATACTTCGACAGCTTGTCTCAGGATGTGTGACAAAATAGCGTGGTGGTGGTGGTGGTGGTGGTGGTGTTTGTACAGTCGCTCGTAAGCAGCGGAAATATAATTGGGGAGCGAAGAAACGCTTCATAATTCAAAAAGGGGGTGGTGCTTTTTTACCACTTTTACTGGCTCCCATAATCACAACTTTATTTAGTAAATTTTTCAGTTGTAGTGACGATGGAGAAAACAATACTGTGTTAAGGACAAAAATTCATCCTCGTAATGGAGCATGCGAAAAAAATGTTTTTAGTGCGAATGTCCGAGGTAAACGATGGAAATAGTGATGCAGACGGCCTTTACGACGAAATACCTATGGTCGGTTCTGGGAATAATCATGCAGCAGCGGCAAACGAGAAAACAGTGCAGACCCCGGGTGATCCTGTTTCAAGACGAGACACTGAGCTATACAAAATTTTATAATGAAACACGTATGGTAAAGACGACGCTAGTAAATGGAAAGAGTATTTACAAGTGCTGCAGCGTTATCTATATCTCGTTGGTACGAAAAATGCATCGTTTTCACCACCACTTCCAGCACTACCTGAAACATCGTCTGAGGTAGATAATGCAGAAGCCACGAGCGATGCCGACACCATTAATAGCGTTCCAAATATGTAACGCCGAGCGACTGCGCTATTAAAGTTTCTACGCAAACCCAAGAGTGATGAATCAAAAAGCATAAGATGGGACAAAAAAGGATGTGTAACAATAGACAGTATCCTCATTCCAAATTCTAATATTGTCGACCTTATAAACGATGCAGTACGAGGTAGAAAAAACTTGAAAGCAACAGGCAGACACGAGTGTATCGTTAGTCTACGCAAAAAGAGCGTTCCGCGTGAATTTATAGGCAACAGTAGATTGTGGGATTTAGGCGTATCTAGAGGTACTAACCGATCAAGAAAAGATGTTCAGATGATGCAACATAACGACTCGCATTCTATGAATGTGGATGCGGTCGGCGATAATTCCAACGACGACTACGACGACAACGACGGTGGCGATATACACCCTGGGAATACTTCTTCAAAACGTCGGAAAACAGAAGTAATAACAGTATTTGAAAAGTGGCTAAAGATTTAGAACAAGCTGTACAACGAGCGGTGAAAGATGACTTTCGAAAAAGTGTACTACGTCCCTTCGCATCCAGCTGGATACGCTGGGGCGCGACGTTTAATCAGTAGCAAAAATAAAGCAGACACCGTGTATGACTGGCTGACTCAGCAGGATAGTTATACCATTCATAGACCCGTGCACCGAGTCTTTCCACGATTGTATTACTATCTGCTTATGGTAATTGACGTTGTCAGCAAATACGCCTAGGTTGAACCCTTGCAGGACAAAACTGCGTGCGAAGTAACAAAGGCATTTAAACGTATTCTCGAATGTAACGATGGTCGTACACCTGTTTCACTACAAACCGACCGTGGAAAAAAATTCCTCGGTGGTCAACTTCAAAAATTTCTCAAAGATAAAACATACACTTTCGCGTTGCTCGTAATCCTGATGTAAAAGCCTCGATAATCGAGCGTTTTAATCGCACTCTCAAGGAACGGATGTGGCGCTACTTCGAACATCGTAATACTCATCGTTACATCGATATACTACAACAATTGGTTTGTGCATACAATCATGCTGTACACTCGAGCATTAAAATGCAGCCGGCCGCCGCACAGTGGGGCCGATTCCCGAAAAGCTGGTCAAAAGTCGAAAACGTAGTTCATTCTGTTTGAGATATAGTATATAAGGATTTTTGAGGTCGCCGATTACGAATCTGAAGTCAAAATTGTAAAAAAACAAAATGGCGGGTTCAAAATGGCGATAGTAAACCGAAAATACTGAGTTATAATACGGAATGTTTATCGAATTTGTATGAAACTTGGTTTCTGTAAGTTTTCGAGGTCGCTGAATACGAATCCGGTGTGAAAAAAACAACATTCAAAATGGCGGATCCAATATGGCGGACGCAATTTTCGTAATCGGCCGGATTCGCTTGAAACTTGTTATTTGGGGGTTTTCGAGGTCGCTGAATACGAATCCGGTGTGAAACAAACAAAATTCAAAATGGTGCATTCAATATGGCGGACGCAATTTTAGAAATCAACCGGATTTGCTTGAAACTTGTTGCTCGGGGATTTCTGAGGTCGCTGAACATGAATCCGACGTGAAAAAGATAAAATTCAAAATAGCAGATCCAAAATAGCGATTATAAAAATTTATTAACTTTTTATAAATCTGTAAGTAAATTATATATTTGATAAAAAGTAATAAAACATCTACTTTTACATCTATAATTGTAGTGATTAAAATCACTTTTGAAAGACTCATTTTATACTATTTACAAGTTACATTTCCTTTTTTTATTGAAGTGAATGTACTTCAGTTACATGCAAGTAATTTGGTCTTTGAAGCACATATTTCTTAAAATCATTTTCTGAAACAAAATAGATTTTGTGAAATAAAATTAACATGTTCAAACAGTTAATTTATAATTATTTTAGTTTAAGTAAACATTTTTTAAGATTACTGTATAATAATTTGATTTACAGTTTTAAAATAAATGTATTTGGATTACAGAGTAATGATTTTCTTGTTTAAAAGAAATATTTTGTACATATTTCAGATAAGTAATTACATTTTTAATCATTTATAAAAATATTGAAAAATGTATAATTCAAATATATAAGAAAGTATAATAAGGAACACGATTTTTTAAATACTAACATATTTATTTGAGAAATACAGTACAAAGCCGAATTAAAAAAATTAATTTATATCAACAAGAATATTGTTCTAATATTAACATAAAAATTAGTCTTCATCATCAGTCGAATTGTCTGTATAAAAATCTGAAGAATCTGACGACATCGAAAAAGAAGAGATAGAATCATCAGTAGACGCATAAACAGTTGGTGAAGTAAGCAAAGCAATTGTTTCCGGAAATAAGGATTTTAATTTCTTATGTGGCAATTTCTTTAAGCTTGATATATACGGATCTGATGCCACTAACAAGCGCAAGAAAAGATCTTCCATCGATTTTGTTTGGCTGCATTTTCGTGCAAAATCTTCACGGTATCTTTCAATATATTTATTACAAGACTCCTGTGCATCTTCAGACATTTGTCCGGTTGGCAATAAAGCAGATTGTATTATTTCAGAGCCGTGAATTGAAAGTTTGTGAACAGAAGTAGGCATGTAGAACCAGGGATATAAGTCGACGAATTTTCGAGCTGTTCCTATTGTGTATTCTTGGAAATGTGGTACATTAATTTCATGACCACTTGAAATAGCTTGTAAAATAACATGGAACCTTTTAATAACATCTTCGTCAACGCCCGTTATAGTAGCGGAAATTGATGCATTTTCGAAAAATCGTCGAGCAGTGTTCCCATCATTCGTACTACCATATCCAGGCTTTGGTTGATCCACAATAAGTCCTAACTGTTGGCGAAAACCTTTTTGAATATTTTTTTTTCTATTTTCTGTCACTTTCTTATCTTCAGTTGATCGCGCTTGCCATTTTTTAATATCCAATTTATACGAAACATGCAAACAACATTCAAATAATCGAATCCACATATGTAATGTAGAAAGTCTATCTGTTCCTCTATGTATAGGTAGACCTATATATTGCAGGTAGGTCTATGTATACAGTCGACTCTTTTCAAATGTTCCGTTATCTTCTATAAATGTTAGAATCCAACAATATATACTCTAAAACGAAATAAGTTATTTATAACATTAAAATAATTATTAAAATTATGAAAATTGCTGAATTAATTTAACTACAATTTTATTAAATAATTATTATGCAAAATAAAAAAAAATCACCTACACGAGATTTGAACCGAGAACAATAATGTACGAGTCCAGCGTGTAAGCCACTATGCTACGGAACTATTCACGTTGCATAGCCAAGAAAAAACAAAATTAAAAATGGTGGTTTTATTTCGAAAATTATGTTCGCCGTATTGGATCCGCCATTTTGAATTTTGAAGTTTCAACCGAATCCGACCGATTTCGAAAATTGCGTCCGGCATATTGGATCCGCCATTTTTAATTTTGTTTTTTTTACACCGGATTCGTATTCAGCGACCCCAAAAACCCCCGAGTAACAAGTTTCAAGCGAATCCGACCGATTTCGAAAATTGCGCCGGCCATATTGAATCCGCTATTTTGAATTTTGGTTTTTTGACACCGGATTCGTATTCAGCGACCCCCAAAACCCCAAGTGACAAGTTTCAAGCGAATCCAATCCATTTCGAAAATTGCGTCCGCCATATTGGATCCGCCATTTTGAATTTAGTTTTTTTGACACCGGATTCGTATTCAGCGACCCCAAAAACCCCCGAGTAACAAGTTTCACAAAATTATATTCATTTGAAAAAAACGTGCAACAAGTGGTTAATGTGAATTTGTAATTTTTTATATTCAAATGTGCACTAAAAACAAAGTTACAGCTAGCTGCAGCTGATTTTTACTAATTTTGTTACATAACAGTACAAACTTTAATTTAAAACTTGTTTTGTTGCGGAACACTGCGGAACTTTGAACTTTTTCCCTGTTTTTCTAAAATGATTGCACATAATTTTTCATTTTTTTACACTTTAGACATTGTTTAGCTATTAATTTATATCAGGGGTACAAATTGAAAATGCGGGTTTGATAACAGATGGCGTTACTAACGCTATACGCATCAGGCAGTACTGTGACTATGTTCATGTCAAAGCTACGTCTTATAGCTTTAATTTTCAGTATGTGTCAATTTGTCGCAGTGTCAAATTCATAGTTTTTTTGAGCTCTCAATATGTCGAGTTTCGTGCCAACAAAACAGCATTTGCGGGAAGTTTTAATTTACTTCTTTAATTTGAAGAAAAGTGCTGCTGAAGCACATCGATTGGTCTCCGAGGCTTATCCGAGTCATGTTCCATCGGTTTCAACGTGCGAGAGATGGTTTGTGCGGTTTAGAAGTGGTGATTTTGACGTTGAGGACAAAGAGCGGTCGGGCCAAGTGAAAAAGTTTGAGAATGCTGAATTGGAGGCAATACTCAATGAAGACTCGTGTCAAACTCAACAAGAGCTCGCAGATTCATTGGGAGTGACACAACAAGCCATTTCCCATCGTATAAAAGCCCTCGGAATGATCCAAAAGCAAGGACATTGGGTGCCGTATGAGCTGAAGCCGAGAGACGTCGAGCGCCGTTTTTTTGCATGCGAACTGCTGCTCGAACGGCAAAAACGGAAGGGTTTTTTGCATCGCATTGTCACTGGTGATGAAAAGTGGATCCATTACGATAACCCGAAGCGCAAAAAATCATATGGTTACCCCGGCCATGCATCATCATCGACGGCCAAACCAAATATTCACGGCGCCAAGCTCATGCTCTGTATTTGGTGGGACCAGCTGGGTGTGGTGTATTATGAGCTATTGAAATCGAACGAAACCATCACAGGAGCACTATACCGAACTCAATTGATGCGTTTGAGCCGCGCACTCAAAGAAAAACGGCCACAATACGAGCAAAGACACGACAAAGTAATTTTGCAACATGACAACGCTCGGCCACATGTTGCAGCGCCGGTCAAAACATACCTACAAACGCTGAAATGGGAAGTCTTACCCCACCCGCCGTATAGCCCAGATATTGCTCCTTCCGATTACCACCTTTTCCGATCGATGACACATGGCCTAGCTGACCAGCGCTTCCATTCTTACGAAGAAGCCCAAAAATGGGTCGATGACTGGTTAGCAGCCAAGCCGGCCGAATTTTTTCGCGACGGTATCCGTAAATTGCCAGAAAGATGGGAAAAAGTTGTGGCTAGCGATGGACAATACTTTGAATAATTCATTTGTTACCATTTTTTCAGAATAAACGTTCAAAAATAGAAAAAAATCCCGCATTTTCAATTTGTACTCCTGATATGTATCTGTTATAATTTTCGACGCATATGATAATAAACTACTTTCTTCAACCTGAAACCTCCATTTTGCACAATTAAGAAACACCAATTTTACGATTTTCTACGAATTTTTTAATATGACGCTTGAATATGAGCTCGAACGATCGAGCTATTACTTGCGCGAAGGTCTCTTTTGTACTGGCTTATACTTGCCAGGTATACTTCACTAGCCCTTATAAAATGTTCCATTATATTCTTTAAACATTACTCTATCCACCTATGTACTTTAAATCCTATAAAATGAAACTTCATTTTTCGACTTTTGACCAGCTTTTCGGGAATCGGCCCCACTGTGCGCCGTAACGCTATATAATGCCGATACAGCGGTGCGCAATATGACAATTAGTGCGATAAAGAGACGTGAAAAGAGACGTTTCACAACGTATAAATACAAACCCGGCGATTCCGTTCGAATCAGTAGAACTAAAGGCACCTTCGAAAAAGGTTACGAGAAAAATTGGAGTGAAGAAATTTTTCGTATCAAAAAAGTTTTACGTAGACAGGGCTTTTATGTGTATGCGTTGTGCGATCTCGAAGACGAAACTATCGATGGTTTCTTTTACCCCGAAGAATTAACGAGTGTTCATGAGAAGCGTATGGAGAAGAATACAGAATTCATGATTGATCAAGTTTTACGGACAAAAGGACACGGTGCGAAAAAACAAATTTTCGTGAGTTGGGTGGGATATCCGGTGAAATTTAACTCGTGGATACCAGCGTCAAACGTTCACGGTCTCGAATAAACGAAATTTTGTCCAAATGATGCATGACGAGGATAATTTTTTTCTTGTTCTACCGAGCAACAGCAGTATGAAATATTTTCCCGAAAATACAACAACACATTTTATAACTCAATTGCCACGTGAAATGTCGTTAAAGGGTCGCTGGGTTGTGGGCTCATCGTAAATTAATATACCCTGTACAATGACGCATTTACAAGAAGCAGATACGATAATCGGTTGGGCGGCTTGTGAGAATAAAGAAGTTACTACACACTGAATACCTCGAGGTTTGTACAAAAATCACGAGGAAATTGTGGAAAACATAAATGATTTACCGCGGCTGCGAGAAGCAGGCATAAAAATTGTAAATGTTGAAAGGGCTGAAGGGTACGTTGCCCTCGAGTCTGAGGTAACAGAGTCGTGCCCTGAACCTCTAGGCTACCCTGGAGTATTACGAATGAGTAGTAAAATAGCACGTATATTGGGCTTCGAGAAACACGAACAACTGCTGCTTGACCGAGAAACCCCAGGGGGTCTTCACCTCAAGCTTATGCGAGGCGTTCCACACGTAGGACGAGTACCCGCCTGTATAAATAGGGCTCTGCCCGATCAGCTTTTTGTCTTCACCGATATTTGTATACCGTATACGGTAGGTGATACACAGACAGCACTACTCAGGATTGTAAATTTAAATACAAAAAACTACACGTATGGTACAACGCAAGTAAAATGTTTCTCATCGTCAAATTAGATAGGTTTACTCAACAATTGCTTCAGAACGATCGAGGTGGATATAAGATATCATCTGGGTAATCCTATTGCATTCGAGTATGGAACGTTAACGCTCACACTTCATTTCAAACGACTCAATTAGACAATATGTGTGCTCATTATACGACGTATTATGAGAATTAAATAGGAGGCGGAAACGGTTATATAGGTAACGTGTTTGCGGGTTCCTCGCATCAGCGCGGTCACAGCATCGGTAGTTTTCTCGGTGGTCTATTTCGGAGTGTTTTACCACTGCTGACCAGAGGTGCTTAAGCTATAGGGAAAGAAGCCATTTGCACGGGTTTACACGTTATCGAGGATGTGAGCGGTCGCAAAATGCCATTCAAGGAGTCATTGCGTCGACGTGCAGCCGAATCTGGAGATAATTTACAACGAAAAGCCAATGAAAAAATCGCTCTTCTCATGAATGGTTCAGGATATAATGCTGTAGGCACCGCTCGCATGATACAGTCGTTATCGGGATGCGTGTCTACGAGGACGAGGAAAAGGCGTACTAGTATTTCGAAAAAATCGTTAGAAATAAAGAAGAAGAAGAAGAAGAAAAAGTCAACAAGATGTAGACGCATTGCAGCAAGGAAACATCGCGGTGTCGCAAAGAATAAAAAGAAAAGGATAATAAAGAGAAAGAGAAGAGGTATCGAAAGCAGTAGGCGCAAACGAGCAAAGACCAACAATATTTTTGGAGATGTTTAACAATGTCGTTCTTACACTCGCACTCCTCCGAGTGTATGAAGTCGGAGCTCGAATTATTCACCATACCTCCAACGCAGACGGCTATAGAAGCATCACAATGGATACATTACAAGCCTGTGTCGTCCCTCACGGATGACGGACCCCTGGAATTTGTCATACCTGGCCACGGTGAAGAATACCTGGGCCTAGCTTATACAATGGTTATTGTAAATGTTCGGGTTATTCCAACAGCTGAATCACAGTACAACGTAGCACCTGTTAATAACTTTCTGCATAGCCTTTTCAATCAGGTGGATGCATATTTGAACCAGAAACTCGTGGCACCGCCAAACAATGCATACCCCTACAGAGCATATATTGAGACGTTACTCAATTATGGACCGGCTGCTAAAAATTCTCACTTAACGAACGCGCTATGATACGCTGACACGCCCGGTACGTTTGACACTCTACCAGGTGCATCGAATAGCCCTAATATCGGTCTGAATAATCGTTAAAAGTACATAAAGAATGATCGGACTTTAGATATGATTGGACATTTACATTGCAATGTTTTCAATCAGGATAAATTTCTGCTGAACGGTGTGGAAGTACGGTTACGGCTTGTACGCTCAAAAGACGATTTTTGTCTTATGGAGACTCCTACGGCCGGTGTGACACATAAACTACATATCACCGAGGCTACATTACTCGTCCGTCGAGCAAAAATCGCACCAGGCGTGCTGATAGCTCACGCCAAAATGCTTGCAAAAACAACCGCCATGTATGCTATAACAAGGGTTGAGGTTAAAGCTTTTACGATGCATAGCGGTATCATTGGCGATACTCTAGATAACGTTATTCTAGGCCAATTACTTGAGCGAATAATTATTGGCTTTCTGAATAATCGAGCATTCAATGGCAGTACTACGTTAAATCCGTTTAACTTTAATAATCATTCGATAAATTTCTTCTCTGTGTATGTCGATTGCCAACAATTACCGAGCAAGCGTCTTCAACCGGTGTTTGATGGTAACGAAAAGTCGATAGACAGTTATCATACGCTCTTTAGCGGTACAGATATACACTTTCAGAATGAGGGTCTAGATATTACCAGGAGCGACTATCCCAAAGGCTACTGTCTGTATGTCTTTGATTTGACACCGGACTTAACAGCAAGTTGCTTCGGTCACTGGAATCTCGTAAGACACGGTAGTGTAAGGATCGAAGTACGGTTCGCAGCGCCTCTGGCATCTGTAATATTTAAACTCGTCTACGCAACCACACCTGGTCTCAGTCTACATCAAACCCTCATAATGGACGTTATAGTGGATATTCAAGCGCTCTACGATGCAAACAACCGTTTTCTACCAAAGGAGATAGCTGTGACGACTCTTCAGGAAGAACATTATGGTCATTGTCTTGTCGAACCACCATGTGACTTTGGTGAACTACCAAAGAGTGTACGTACGAGTAACAATAAACTAACGTGTTTTCATCATGGACTGGAATGGCTTGACGGTGATACACTGTTGAAAAAAATCTACACCAATCTACGCTTACTGTGTCGTTATGCCTTGCGTATTTACACAAGAGGCTTGCAGAAAGCCGAGCTTTTACCCGACGTTCTGGGGCGCGAAATCATCAATCTGGAAGAACACGAGGGTCCATCGTTAAAAAATATGCCATCAACAACGTTTACTGTATTCATCATTGTATTTCGAAAGACGACGATGTAAAATGTGCTCTAAACAACGTGGTAAAAATACGTTCGTGGCTCTTGTTTAAAGAGCTCGACGCGGTTAGTCACATTCATTTACAACCTGTCGATAAATCAACACCTATTAAAAATCAACAAAGCCAACCGAACAACGAAGCATCAACTGAGGAAAATACTCTCGATATATCACAAAGCGTAGAGTATATATTCAACGATATTACACTATCGTGCAACAGTGATGAGTCGTCGCTGCACGGAGGAACTGTACCGGCTAACGATGAAATAACTGTACTTTTCCGTGGCAGAGAAGAACAAGTAGTCTCACCGAGTGCTAAACAACCACCACCATTCTCACGTAACAAACACCAGCCAAAGCAACCACCGCGCAACCATCATTATCATCAGCAGAGACAGCGTCAATCACACTCTAAGCGTCACCAGCAATTGTGTAAACAGCTTGAACAGCCTACAAATATTAGACGCTCTACAACGAATATCTGCTCAGACGAAAGGAGTATTTCCGGCCGATCGCATCCCGAGTCGCTGGTCTAGACCCGCAGCATTGGTTCTAAACACAGACGAGCATAATCTACCTGGGCGACACTGGGTTGCCACTTACGTTGATAAAAATGGACATGGAATCTTTTTCGATAGTTATGGATTGCCCCCACTCATTAACCAACACCATAACCGTCTACGCAGAAACTGTCGAAGCTACGAGTCGAACACGCAGCCCCTTCAATCACTCAAGTCTAAAGTATGCGGTGAATACTGTATTATGTTTCTTGATTTTATGGCTCGTGGTTATACTCTGGATAATTTTCATAAGAATTTTACGACTATGTTACGTCAAAATCGCGGCCTATCTTACGAACCCACGAATTTAACATAGATTTCACGTTTCGGTGTATCTTTTCCGTGCTCTGGTCAAGGAGAATAAATTCTCCCTTTACCACACCCGACGAGAAAATACCGAAGACGCAAGCCCGTTTTTGAGTCTAACCTCGCGGAAAATTACTCGGGATAGGGCTGGAGTGCGTTTTGTTCTTGGTTGGGGATAATCACTTTACGAATAATGGGGAGGGACTTGAATGACAATTTCACGCGGAGCAAGATTTCACTTTAATTGGTAATTGAAAATTATACTTACGGTTGTTTGTTGCTGTGGTTCTTACTGTTGAACGTTAGATGGACGTAGATTAGTGTAGTCAGACAGACTAAAAATCGAACGTAGGTGTTGGTGCGTATTAATAATTATTTATTGAAATAAAACTACATGAGTAGTTGAATGTTGCACGTTCAATATTCCCGATTTTACAAGCGTTAATAATTATAAGTACTGTACTTTTACTCTGTACTACTTGAAACTATACTTTGTGAAAATTAAGCCGTGGTGAAAAATTATCGTTCTGTACTACTTTATTTCCCGGCAAACAGTACTGCTTGTTGCCTTGGAAAAATTCTTATTCACTGCCGGTGACTTATTGACTGCCAGGCTAGTGATTAGTCCTCTACTTAACCCTAAGTAACTGTGTTACTTGACTCCCCGTGAAAAAGTGTTACTCGGCTTCCCGTGAAAAAGTGTTACTTGACTCCCCGTGAAAAAGTGTCGACGGCCGATTTTCGCGGCTTTTTATAGGGCTCCTGAGCGTCGAAAATTCTTGTCGTCAAGCGCGTAAAAGAAGAGAAGGGATAAAACCCTATCCTGATTATAAGAATTTCCCCGTGGTCTATCTCGACCATACACGTATTCATTCCCCTTACTCCGCAGAGTAGCTTCTCGACATGCAGAGCCATAGATCTATGCAAGTGCATCGGTATGGTGCGCTCTGATTTGTCCGTGCGATGTGCTACACAGAGGACCACGCGATTAGGTGAGGGAACGCGTTCGAGGCGTTTTTCCCCTAAAATGAGGCGATTTTTACCACCCCGCTTCTTGGCCTACTTTCGATAGAGTTTCCTAGCCTAGGTAATATCCTTATGCTCGCTTCTATGTAGATGTGTCTATGGTAATGGCTTAGTTTTTCAGCGTTTGTACGGAACTTAATTAAATCCTTCACATGAAACCACTAGTAATTATTTTGTTACAGATTCTGTAGTTAACTTCGACGTATGCAACCTGATTTCTGCGTTAATCTCTTACTAGTATAAATGGTTTTGTTGAGTTATGGCTTATTCCAAGCATCATTGGTTATTCGTTAAATTAGTGATTACTCTACTTATAGCTAATAAGTTTTCTTAGATAATTTGTTAGTTAGACGTTAGATTTCTTATAGTTAATAAGTTTTCTTAAATAATTTGCTAGTTAGACGATTATTCTCGTACTATAGAAACGAGAGCGAGAGAGAGAGAGAGAAGGATTTTACTTGAGAGCGACTCGTCTAGCTTGGTTACTCGTACATTTCGTTCGTACGCAAGTCGGCTAGATCACCGTTCAGCCCTAGCGATAAGGCGTTCGTCGTGGCGCAGAGAGTCGCCCAGCCTCGCTTTCTTGCAGAGGAAGCTCTATTGAAACGCGTTACCGTTTTCTCTCTTTCTCGATTCGTTTTACTTTCAGTATTTAGCTGTAAAACAATCTTAACATTTCATTTTATCCTGTCTATATATGTGTAATGTATTCCATATAAATAACTTGATGGTAAAACAAGTATTTCTATGCATGGAAACGAGAGAGAGCGAGAGAGTTCTTCTCTTGAGATTCGACTCGCCTGACTTGGTTACTCGTACATTTCGTTCGTACGCAAGTCAGCTAGATCGCTGTTCAGACCTCACGCAAGGCGTTTTCGTTGCGCGGAGAGTCGGCCAGCCTCGCTTTCCTGCAGCAGAAGCTTCATTGCAACTCAATTTTAGTCTCATCTCTTTCTCGTTTTTCTGTCTATTTTTCGCTATTTTACCATAAATTAATCCTAATATTTCCTTTATCTTTTCTATATAGGCATCACATGTTCTATATATTTATGATGGTATTTTTACTATAAATTCCAATATTTTACGAGAGACATGTTAATATATAGGCATAACATGTTTTATATATTTATGATGGTATTTTTACTATAAATTCCAATATTTTACGAGAGACATATTAATGTAATCCCAAGAGAAAAGGGGAATTAATCCTGATATACTGATCTTTCTTCTATTACCCGACTATACTTGGTAAGCTCATTAATTCGATGTGGGTTGTACTCGTTTTGAAGTGACAGCCATGGGTAGTTTCCATATGGAAGCATAATTGTTCTTTTTGCTGCTGATATTTTATCTACAGTATTCGTGTGAACATTTTAATAGTCATACCTCTTTCGTTTAAATCAACAGTTCCTCTGCTTTTGTTAATTGTTTCGCTTAATAATTGTTCGTGATTTCATCATTTTTGTAAAGAGAGAGAGAGAGAGAGAGAAGATTTCAGGCAAGAGCGAGAAGAAAGGGGGCGGTCGCTTGGTCACGTGATAGCGTTCCCTCCAACCGCTCCCTTATGACCAACAACGCCCCGACGGCGACTAGCCGAACCCCTGGTCTAGGATTGAGGGTAAGGCCGCGCTGAATCATAGATCCATAAATGGCAGTCGATAACCGGGTCTACGCAGTAGATCCCATGCTTTGAAAGTTTGCCTTTTGACCGGGAGCGCCGAAAAATTCCATCTTTACAAGATTAATTCTTCCCGGGAGACGGTCGGTAGGACCGCATCTTCACCCTGTTCCGATCTCCGTCGCTAAAATCGCTCTCCTCTCCTCTTAAGAAGTTCGAGAATAAAAGAAAAATGTGAGAGGTTACTTTTACTGTAGCGAAACTAAAACAGAAGAACTTCAACGTAATCGAAATGAAAAAGATAAATGCGACGTTACATCAGGACGTAACACCTCCCCCCTTAAAACGATTATTAGGAGAAGCCTAATAATCGAATCCGAGGGTGAAGCTAACAATTTTCCAATTATGCTTGTCGTACTATTCTTTTTCTTTTAACGACTTTTCTCTTGCAGGATCTTGGAATCTGTATGTGGTACTAGCTTTTGGTTCGTACCATGACGAATTCGTTAAACACAAACAAAACGTTACTTTTAATAGAGAAAGGATATTTGATTGGCAACGGTTTGGCCATATTGCTATTCTTGCTTTGGTTAAATATTGTTCTACGTTAAGTGTATGTATATGTGCGATTATATTTCTTCGGATTTTTCCGTACTATGCTTAGTAGGAATATTATATGTTCCTAATTTTTAACTTAATTATTTCGTTGCTTCATATTTTCCGACAATAGGTGTTATGTTATTGTACTTATATATGCGTCCCTTTATTTATGGGCATTTGTATTTCTCTTTTTTCCTTTTCTAATATTTTCTTCACTTGTTTACTTTGTTTATTCGCTTCTTGATTTTACTGTTATATTTTCTTTTCTTTGAAATGTTTAACCCCTTTTTTTTTCTTGCAACCGTACAATAAGCTAGGTGAATTCTTTTCTTAAATGTTATTTATGATTAAATAACGGTGAATATTGAACGTGACTTCCTGGTTACAGTGTATGTGTTCTTAATTCTACTTCTTCTTATAATTCGTAATCTTTTTCCAAATATTTGCTTCGTTAGAGTATTTGCTCTTTCTCTCTTTTTGTAACTCAAATATTATTTATGTCTAATGACACGGTTAAAATATCCTTTTTCTCCTTTTCTTATACCACACATCGGAGTGGTTAACTTGATTTGAATAATAGCAACTGACGTGTGTAAGAATATGTAGGTATGCATTTTCTCATACAGACTTGGTGTTAATTCAATACTTCGTGGACGTTGGTTTCTGAAGTTCGTGAAATTCTTGGAGTTCTTGAAGTTCTTAGCCCTTTTGAAGTTCTTGACGTTCTAAGCGTTTTGAAGTTCTTGGCGTTCTAAGCGTTTTGAAGTTCTTGACGTTCGTGAAGTTTCTTTAGAGTTGTTGGTGTTCGTGAAGTTCTTAAAATTTTTATCCATATAATGCTGGACGTTCGTGTGGATTCTCGTATTGTCTCGCCTTCATGATGGTTGGCTCCATGAGATTTGGTATAAAGATTCAACGATCGTCTAGTATAAAACGAATGCTTCCTTTTACTCTGAGGAGATGTAAATGTTTGGTTGAGGTATCCAGGGCAGTACGGTGGCCCTCGGAATGAGTGACTTGTAAACTCTTGTGTCTGTGAAGCATAATGTGCATTACTAATATGCGATATCATAGTGTGGTTAACGATTATTATTATTATTGTATTTTTTTTTTCTTTGCCTTTTTTTTTTGTTATATATTATTTTGTTTTATTTTAAGTATATATATTTATATATATATATTTTTTTCTTTTTCTTTTTATTCTTATTCTGAGAAAAAATGCAACACCTTTTTTTTAGAGTGCGGAAAGGCATAAATAAAAAAATTCTGTGTATTATGAATCAACATATATATGTAGGGTATAGTTATATAGTTTTAGCTCAAAATAGATTTACTTACGTGAGTATTTGGTGTTGGGAGAAGTTTTCCTTGCATTATTCATTTGCTTATACATTTTTTTTTTTTTTTTTTTTTCTTATTTACCATTTGTGTAACGAAAGTGTTACTAGTGTCCCATTATGGCGTTTTTGAATAGTCACACGACTTGTTGATAAGAGAGTGAATATCGTCGGTGGGGGCTTGTGGCTGGTGGCGTAATGTAGAGTCGCTTTCCAACAAGTAATCCGCCAAGTTTTGTATCGTAATCTGTTCGGTACTACGGGGGGGCTTTGGGAATAGGAAGGGGTGGTATTGGTAACTATGTTTGCCTTGTTTTGAAACCTTTAAGAAAAATTCCTATTCACTTAAACTTGAACATAATCATTGTTATTATTATTATTGCTATCAGGGGTACAAATTGAAAATGCGGGTTTGATAACAGATGGCGTTACTAACGCTATACGCATCAGGCAGTACTGTGACTATGTTCATGTCAAAGCTATGTCTTATAGCTTTAATTTTCAGTATGTGTCAATTTGTCGCAGTGTCAAATTCATAGTTTTTTTGAGCTCTCAATATGTCGAGTTTCGTGCCAACAAAACAGCATTTGCGGGAAGTTTTAATTTACTTCTTTAATTTGAAGAAAAGTGCTGCTGAAGCACATCGATTGGTCTCCGAGGCTTATCCGAGTCATGTTCCATCGGTTTCAACGTGCGAGAGATGGTTTGTGCGGTTTGGAAGTGGTGATTTTGACGTTGAGGACAAAGAGCGGCCGGGCCAAGTGAAAAAGTTTGAGAATGCTGAATTGGAGGCAATACTCAATGAAGACTCGTGTCAAACTCAACAAGAGCTCGCAGATTCATTGGGAGTGACACAACAAGCCATTTCCCATCGTATAAAAGCCCTCGGAATGATCCAAAAGCAAGGACATTGGGTGCCGTATGAGCTGAAGCCGAGAGACGTCGAGCGCCGTTTTTTTGCATGCGAACTGCTGCTCGAACGGCAAAAACGGAAGGGTTTTTTGCATCGCATTGTCACTGGTGATGAAAAGTGGATCCATTACGATAACCCGAAGCGCAAAAAATCATATGGTTACCCCGGCCATGCATCATCATCGACGGCCAAACCAAATATTCACGGCGCCAAGCTCATGCTCTGTATTTGGTGGGACCAGCTGGGTGTGGTGTATTATGAGCTATTGAAATCGAACGAAACCATCACAGGAGCACTATACCGAACTCAATTGATGCGTTTGAGCCGCGCACTCAAAGAAAAACGGCCACAATACGAGCAAAGACACGACAAAGTAATTTTGCAACATGACAACGCTCGGCCACATGTTGCAGCGCCGGTCAAAACATACCTACAAACGCTGAAATGGGAAGTCTTACCCCACCCGCCGTATAGCCCAGATATTGCTCCTTCCGATTACCACCTTTTCCGATCGATGACACATGGCCTAGCTGACCAGCGCTTCCATTCTTACGAAGAAGCCCAAAAATGGGTCGATGACTGGTTAGCAGCCAAGCCGGCCGAATTTTTTCGCGACGGTATCCGTAAATTGCCAGAAAGATGGGAAAAAGTTGTGGCTAGCGATGGACAATACTTTGAATAATTCATTTGTTACCATTTTTTCAGAATAAACGTTCAAAAATAGAAAAAAATCCCGCATTTTCAATTTGTACTCCTGATATTACTATTATTACCATTATTATTGTTACTATTATTATTACTACTATGATTATATGTATGTATTATTTCTTTTCATAATTAATATGTTTATTTATCGGATAGAGGGTTATTTGATTAACATATTATACCACGGTATTTGGTGGACGACTTGGCACTGTTTTCTGCCAAAATTGTCTCCTAGTATTGAAATATCGTTGATAAAAATAAATAAGGATTGCTATTAGGGCTTATTGTAGTTTTATATTTACTCCCGTATGATATATATATATGGTTTTATTTTTATTTTTATTTTCTGATTTTTCATTCGTATACATCAATTTTATTATGTAAATTCTATGATTACTATTACATGATATCCAAAAAGAAAGTGCCGCATGAATGCGTACCATTTAAACATCGTATATTTTTACGCAAAATGTTTCTGGAAAAATTATTTCGAAAATGTTAGTAGGCAATTCTCGATTTTTTAAATCGATTTGAATGTACAATAATGTCTCTGTTTGGGAGTTTAATACGTACGTTACCGTTCGTTAATATAGTCTTTATTTCGTGCGGACCAGTGTAGTGGTCACCGAGTTTTCCGGGTTTTGGTCCTTTAAGCAAAAATACTGGTTCACCCACTTTAAATGCCACAGGATTAATTTTCTTGTCTTGATATATTTTGGAATTTTCTTTAGCCTTTATCAAATTTTGTCGTCCCAAACCCTGTATTTCATGGATTTGCGTGACCAGTTGCGTTAGATATTCGTCGTACGTGGCGAGTTTTTCCATCTCGGCAGGGGGCATACTAGAAGGGGTACGAGCTATCTTGCCAAAAACCATTTCGTATAGAGTATGCTTAGTACCTTCGTGTACATTCGTGTTGTAATTGTAAATAGCCATTTCAACCCATTCATCCCAATTATTTTGTTTAGTAGTGAATTGTTTAAGATATTCACCGAGAGCATGATGCGATCTTTCCAATGATCCATTGGATTGAGGGTGAAATGCTGTCGTTCTGACTTTACGTATTTTGAACAATTTCGCAATTTGTTTTAAGAAATTACTCAAAAAATTACTACCTTGGTCAGTAAGTACCGCTTTGGGTGAGCCGAAATAACAAATGAATCGTTTGACAAATGCTTCTGCTATCGTTACTGCTTTTGCGTTAGGTAGAGGGATTGCTACTGAATATTTTGTTAATTGATCCTGAATTGTAAGTATGTATTCATTTTCTTGCTTAGTTTTTGGCAGAGGGCCTACTATGTCCATTGCAATTTTATCGAAAGCTATTGCTGGAGTATTTGTTATGATCATAGGCTGTTTAGTTTTTACGCGGACTAATTTCTTTAATTGACATTGTAAACACCGTTGAATATACAATTGGACGTCGGTTTTTAAATTTTTCCAATAATACAAATGACGAATTCGATTATATGTTTTACTGACACCTCTGTGTCCGCCTATGATTGACGAATGCATTTCTTCAATAATCTCATTTTGTCTTTCCACTGGAGGTTGTCTAACTAACCCGTGACAAATAATGATTTTAACGTCGCTTTATGCGAATATTAATCGAATTTGAGTCATAATATTTTCCCATGGCACGTTTAACATAAAACGTGATTTTGCAATGCTAACGGTTTGCAATGATAACTTGTCAATTAAATAACGAGCACTTTTTAGAGCTTCTACTATATTTTCCAAAATTAATGTGGGACCTTCTCCAGAATTATCTGTGATAGGCAAAGCTATATTGAATCTTTGAGCTCGTTTCATAATAGATTGAGCTTTCTTTAATTCTAGATTCTTTAAGTGTGGAAATTCTATAAGTGTGGGGTTCTACGTCGGACATGTTGTCGCTTAGGGGTTCTGTTTCGCTATCTTGAAAGAGTTCACGTGCATATTTTCCCTGTACTGTTCTGCTTGAGTTTTCCCGAGGGTTATGGTCCTCGAGTTCGCTTTCGTCGCTAGATTCGTTGTTCTTAAGAGGCACATCGTTGTGGGATAAGACCGGTAACGGCACATGTGTTTGGCTACTTGGTCGATCTGAAGAAGTGTCGGATGGCAGAGGAAAGTTCTCGACACTGTAGGTCACTTGTTTAGTCTTAGTTTCGATGTTTTCATTCTTGCGTGTCTCCCGAGGCATATTAGCTTTCATTTTTACGGTGGGTTTCTTTAGTAGTGCCTTGTTCGCTGCAGGCGTCTGAAAAATTTTGTTTTCGTGACCAGTGGTCGTAGATTTGTATGGAGAGGCTATGTCTTCCAGCTGTTCGAAAGGATCAACCAACTCACGTACCCAGTCACATTCTTCTACATCGTTAAGATAATCGAAATTTCCAGGGACATCGTTGCTTAAATTTTCTTCCTCTTCGGAATCTTCTTCTAATAGTCGAGCTATATCGGTGTCTGATAAGATGCGTTGATTACTTTTACTGTGACTTTTTGGAGGATTCGACCGAACCATGTAAATATCGTTTGTGGTAATCAATGACTCTATGGCGTTTCTTGAGAGCGCGTCGGCGTTAACGTTAGTTTTTCCGGCCTTGTACACTACATCGTATTCGTACTCGGCGAGTTTCAGTCGCCAGCGCAGGATTTTGGGATTTCCATCTGTAGCCCGTCGGAACCACAACAGCGGTTTATGGTCGGTTACTACAGTGAAGTGGTGCCCATACAGATATGGCCGAAAGTGAAGTATAGAGTATACTATAGCCAATGCTTCCTTTTCGTAGGTATCGTATTGTTCTTCGACTAGACTCAAAGCTCGCGAGGCGTAAGCGCATGGATGATCGTTGTTAATTTCTCCTTGTGAAAGTATACTACCAATAGCATAACCCGATGCATCTGTCGTTAAAATAAAAGGCTTGGAAAAATCAGGATATCGCCAAAATGGAGCCGTACAAAGCTTATTCTTTAAAATTTCGAATGACTGTTCTTGTTCGGGTCCCCAATCAAATATATTTTCTTTGCGTAATAAAGTCGTGAGGGGTTTTGATATCTTGGCGTATCCCTCTATGAACCGCCTATAATAACCTGTTAAACCCAGAAGTTGTCGAATATTTTTAACATTTTTAAGTACGGGATATTCGCGTACAGCTTCTAATTTCTTAGGATCGGGCCAAACTCCGTTATTCCCAATTATATGTCCTAAATACGCGACTTCTCTTTTTAAAAATTCGCATTTATCTGGTTGTAATTTTAAATTTGCTGCTTCTAATCGTTTAATTAATTCACGATATATCTTCTCGTGTTCTTCGAGATTGTAGGCATAAATGACAATATCGTCCGAATAAACAAATAGTCCTTTCCCGAGGAGCCCACTTAGTGTGAGGTCCATTGCTCTTTGAAACGTCGGAGGGGCGTTCCGAAGGCCGAACGGCATTCTAACGAATTCGAAATGGCCACGTGGCGTAGTAAATGCGGTCTTATGACGATCTTCTGGAGAGACTTCTATCTGATGGAATCCTGATGCTAAATCGAATACAGAAAAGTATTGTGCACCGCCTAATTGATCTAATATATCGTTGATATTGGGTATGGGGTACGCGTCGGCGATCGTTTTTTCGTTCAGTGATCGGTTATCGAACACGACTCTCCATTTTTTATTACCCTGAGAGTCGGCTTTCTTGGGAACGACCCAGACAGGACAATTGTATGGCGAGGTAGAGGGTATTATTACTCCTTTACCGAGCATATCCTCTATTTGCTTGCCTATTTCTTCTTTAGTACATTCTGGCCATCTGTATCCTCGAGTATTTATAGGAAGATCATCGGTAGTAGGATTGCGATGTTGCAATATAGTGGTGCATGTCAACGTATCTCCTGGGATTTGGTATAAATGTGCGCTTTCCTTTAAAAGCGCCTCGATACTTGCTTTTTCTTCTTCGTTCAATTCGGCAAGTCTTAATAATTCCTTAATTTGATTATAGCGGTCGATCATTACCGATTCTGATATTACGTAACATGAATTTTCGCGAATGAAAGGTTGAATTTCGCGAGTGATATTAGCTATACTGAGTTTTTGTGTTAAAGAAACGTTCATGATTTTATTCGTTTTTCGACTATTTTTCTCGCTTCTCAAACGTGTATCTTTATCTTTAATACTTTCTATAATATTTTCCTTTTTTGACTGTTCAAATGTACCAATTGTTCGTAAATTCTTCGGGTCTTCATAATTTTCAAAATTGACAGTTTGACCGCAATGGTTTACAGGCACGAAAGGTTCAACAGGTTTCTGACAAAGTACTTCTTTATTTTCCATCGTTATTACTTCTTTTATTGACTCTGATGCTTTGCTAAAATCTGAATAATTGACTTTTACTGATTCAATTGTTTCAATGTTTCTATTCTCTCGGAGTATTTGTTCTTTGGTTGACTTTCTAAATTCCTCATCGTAATTATTAATATCATCAAAGGGTTCTGTCCTTTCCATCCCTATAAAATCTGGATCGAGTTTTCGCATATCTCCAACAAGTTCTGTCCGTTCAGTCGGCACAGTTACGTCTGTGAAGCTCGAACAACCCGCATAATTAACACAATTAGACTCGCTATCTCTTGCCGATATTTTAGTTTTTATTGGATTTGAATTAATGACGTTTTCTTCTTGAACATAATTTTCATATACTTGAGAAGATTCTGTCCTTTCCATAGGCACAGAATTTCCCGAAAAATTTGAGCTGAGCTCCCTTAATTCTCCAACGACCGCTGCCCGTTTCGACGGCACAGACACCCCTGTGGAGCTAAGGCAAGACTCCTCATTGACACAGTAAATTTTCGTCTCTATCGAATTCGGATAGACAACGTTCCTTTCGTTTTCACAACTTAATTCGGTACACCCCATTGGTGTCTCTGTTTTTATCGAATTCGAACAAATAACACTTTTTTCCTGAACACTGTTATCAAAATATTGAAAGGATTCTGTCCTTTCCATAGGCACAGATTGTCCCAAAAAATTTGAGCTGAGCTCCCCTAATTCTCCAACGAGCGCTGCCCGTTTCGTCGGCACAGACACCCCTGTAGAGCCAAGGCAAGTCACCTCATTAACACAGTTTACTTTCGTCTCTATCGAATTCGGATAGACAACGTTTTCTCTAGATACAATAATCTCTACAGGTTCAATATAAGTGCTCTCCTTGCTCGAATCCGACGTACAAAGTTCCATAAAATTTCGCGAACTAGACTGCAATTTTTCAACTTGATCTTCTATTTTTACTTTACCAATTTCTTTACTTGATTTTTCATTTTTCACACGGTTTTCGTAAGCTTCTTCAATAATTTCTGAACAATTTCTTATTTCTTCCTTTATAATTTTTTTCACAAAATCAACCATAGAATCTCCGCGGGGTAGTGTCTCTGATAAGAACGCATTCTTTCCCGTCGGAATGAATATTTTCCCAATATTTTCACTTGAATCGATTTTATCTTTATTAGTTTCATGACTCAGTCCGTCCAAGGACTTATTTTCTTTTATTAATTCAACATTACTTGTTACCTGTTGTATGAAATTTTCTTTTGCACTTATGATTGTTTCTTATTATTCGTTTGTTTTTATTTAATCTGGGGACCGCGAGGGAAAGACCGAACACTGACAGAGTCGAAGCTTGGACTGGCGATCATATATTAAATGATTACGTGAAAATAAGCCACAATAATATCGGTTTCGAAATTAGCTTTACAGCTTTCAATCAAGATCACAAACCATACATTTTAAGACAATAGAAATTATTCGTCAAAAATTATTTTTATCACTCGAGACGTTTATAACTTTATCATTACAACATGGGTGCTGACTCAGAAATTACATTAGTGCCATATGGATACAATAATATTCTAACACACAGGCTATACGCGATTGACGGCGGTATTATTTAGTAGCCAACTCGTACAGGCATTCACAGTTACTGTAAATCGAAAAATCCTCCCGAAACACCCTCGTACTAGTAGTACACGAAATATTTACAATACAATATTTACAAGTATAAGGGTAATATAATAGAATGTCGACACTTATCTCATTAATTCCGGAATAGTGTTGTTGTGAGCACTATTGCTCAATTGCGCGGGGGGCGCGGGGGTGAAGTAGCCACTGCTTATGCTGCTGTTGCTGGGGACCACCCGTTCGCCGGTATATCCAACCACTGGTACCTTGAGTGGCCGATTGCTGGTTGGTGGGCCGCGTCTCTTCGAAAACCCTAGCCTTTTCCCCGGCCAACGTCTGGACGATGCGTCGCGGCTTCCAACTTTGCTCGTTCTCAAGTCCTCGAGGTGATGGACGACTGATTTCCGTAGTGTTAAGATGTTACGTTGAATTTGCGGATGAACAAGCGTCGATTCAATTCTTTCACCAGGTAGAAGTGATATTGATTCCGTGAAACGATTCCAATAAATTTGAATATAGTAAATGTCGTATAAAGATGATTGCTCAGTTACTGAATCGCTAATGTTTTCTTCGAAGTAATTTATTGAGCCGTTTTCTATGATGCACACCCGCAGATAATATATATATAGATAGATGATTACAAAAAAAAACATAGATATGCAACAACTTTTATTAGGTGTATGTGCGACTAAAGTTACGACACATTTGAGCAGGTGTTTCGCTCGGCTGCTCGGCAGCGACTAACTATCAGTCAATGCCCAAAACCGAGTAGTCTCGTTATAATAATTATGCTATGCGCTTGACCGCCAAGGAGTAGGGGATCAACGGTGAATCCACGGTACGCCGAGGATTGATTTATTTCTAAGGCTAATAACATCGACCCGGTAGCCTACAGGGCCGATTCGTTACACTGTTGTTCCTTTTTCGTCTTTGAATCGTCAGTAGATTCTCTTATTCCTGTACTGTGAATTAATTCCTTCGATGACATTAACTCTAGTACTGGTACCTGGACTTGAACCGAATACCTATTGCTATTTGTCACATAAATGTAAGCTTTACCATTATTATTAATGACAAACCCGCTCTCTATGTTTATACCTTCACCTGCATCCAGGGGAGGCAGATAACCTTCCCGTAAATCCAAATTCTTTACTCTCACGAAGCACAATTTGGTGGACTCTGCAGGGATAACAATAGTTTCCTGAGTTGCAAATGGTATTCTTACATTCTGCATTTTCAATTGTCTTTTCTCATAGTCAATTTTCACGCGATTGCCGTCAAGGTATTCCGAACCCAATATACCAGCTTCCTTTATGGGGAAGTTATTATCTACAATATCGAAAGTAGCGAAACGTCCGAAGGCTTGTATTGTAATATGACCCAAAGTAAAAATTGAATTTGTTGTTAGTCCATTAAGTTGTAAAATTTCTCCGTGATTTATAACGATATGTTCATTTACAAATTGTTTCTTTAAAATATTCGGCCCGGCTCCCGTATCAACCATAAGAGTGATAGGGGATATTACCTCCGATGCCGTTATCGCAACCGTCGGAACACTACTTTCTCGATGCAATTGTATATTAAAGATACGGACTACTCGCGGTTGAGGGTCGAAGCTGCGATTGAAATAGTACGGATCGGATGCATGTTAAGCGGAGTCGGATATCTGACATATGATAAATGAAGGAGCTTCGAGGCTAGATTTATTGTTATTTGAAGGGGGAAAAATTTAAAAACATTTGTCTGCCGAGTGTCCGAGGGTCCTTTATCGACATTTCCCGTATTTTGTAGCCCAACGACCAACGCTTGGCTATTCTTTTGAGTCGAACATTCTTTAGCATTGTGTCTTTTTTTATTGCACAACTGGCAATGCACTTCTTCGCTTGCTACCACGTGTACTCCTCGAATCGCCTCGGGCTTAGGGACCCTTGGACTCGACGTTACTTGCTCACCGCTACGCAAGGCTGCTTGGGACACTAAACTCTTTTCGGTCTGCACTGCTAGCTTTATTAATTCTTCAAGATTATTATTAGGAGTTAATCGTTGTTCGATTTCCGGTTTTAAACCGTGTAGAAAACAAGCTAGAAGGCTTTGTTTAGTATAATCAATAAAAGCGCCAGCCAGGGGATTATCTTCGCTCGCATCGTAATTTTCAAGTATCAAATTTCCCAAATCTCGTACACGATTCGAATAGGCAATAACAGACTCGCTTTCTCTCTGGTAAATTGATCCTAATTCACCTTGCAACTGATATACATTTCGCGTGGGTGCATAAATATCTTTGAGAAATTTACCCAAATCTTCTATTTTTTCAAAAGTTTGCCCTTGTATAGTGCGACGGGGTTCGCCAATTATTTTTATGCGGACTGCTTTTACTAAATTTGATTCGGCGCCTGGCCCCATCATAGCCAAGGCTCCCTTGCATCCTTGGATAAACATCCCCAATGACAAAGTATGACCGTCATAATTCGGTATGACAGCCAATGCATCTCGAAGAGACAACGTTTGGTTATTATTAACCATTATGGGAGGACGGTCGGGTACAGGGTCACTAGTTTCAAGAGAAAAGTTCACTGGTGGTATTTTACTGGGCTTTTTATCTGGACTCGACCTTTTTCCCGTGGGGTGGGAGGAACAACCAGGAATAGCAGGTTCGTATTCAGATAGCAGGTGTAAATTTTGCAACGAATTCTGTAGGACAATGTGGGAGGGTTTAATTATTGATTTTAATTTAGATTTTTCACAAGTATTCCTTCTTCTTGTTGAAGTGAACAGTGTTTTATTATGACTCACGAGGAGCGGTGTACCGATGGGTGAGTTGCATGGGGTAGACCCCCCTGCAGGAGTGTAAAATATCTCGCTGGAGTTCGAAAGGCCTAACGCGGGCGTGGTGACTACGGGGTTCGGGGTAGTTATGACTGGTGTATTCATACCTGTCGTCTCGTGTATAGCGGGCTGCAGCTCGACGCCTTTTACAATATGTTCGGGGGTTGCGGGGATTTGAACTGGAATTTCGTTACAGGGATCTCTATATATTACAAGTGGTAAATATTGGTGACCAGGTTCTTCCAAAAATCCAACCACAGACAATAAATTGTTTCCCGATCTCGCTGCAAGTGTTTCTTGCACTCGATTCGTGAATTGCTCAAAACTTTCTGAATTCTTTGAGATTTCTTGAATCTGTAACGGACTATTTGATGTACTATAATTATCAAGATTGTCTGATAAAATTTCTTCAGTACTTCAAGAATCACTTGCTTCCTCGCAATTTATTTCCGTTTTTGTAATAATTAGGTGACTTGACGTTAATTCCAAGGATTGTATATGACTATTTTCGTGTACTTTAATTAATTCCGGATTTTCTTGATTAATCTCGCTACTTTTCTCTGTATCCGCAATGATTTCTCCCGTTGGATTCGTTGTGGAAGGAGTCTTGGGATGCGAACTGTTAATACTTTCGTCGGAAGATTCTTCGGCTGTTTCAAATCGGGATTTAGGAGGGCTCTGTATTCGAGATTTCTTTTTTCGGTCTTCAGGATAATCATGTATTACATTATCATCAACTCTTACCTTTGATCCAGTTGAACTCATTGATGATGTATTTTATATAAGTATAATAGTATATTTACTCTTTTTTTTTTATACCGCATCAAAGAGACATACAACAATACATAAGAATATTATGAGAGTAAAATTGCGCAGGAGGAGGAAATAGGAATAACTTTCTTTTTGTTACTTGTAACGAGGAAAAATTATGGAGCTTTATTCCTTTAATTTTGTTTCAAAATTTCCCTGAGGTGAAATCAAATGTGGTTTTTCCTTCAGGAGGATAACTTTATGTTTATTCAACGATTCGATCTTAGTGATACGAGGCTTGCAAGGTGTTACTATCGGATGATAGCGTATCCCTTCTATCGAGTGAGCTTCGTAATCAGCGACAAGTTCGTCTAGAAAATTTTTCCGCTCGATTTCTCGGATTTGCTTAAGGCGTTTTATTCTATATTCACTCGGTATTTCTGTGTCGACGCCCTGTGTGACTTTACTGCTGCTTGCTTCGTACGTAATTTCCCTTAATAAATATGGTATCTCTTCATTAGAGAGGCCCGTGCAATCTGCCTTTGCACTGTCTGAATGATTTTTATACTTGTCTGTTTGTTCACCTAAAGGTCCCTGCAAACCTGTTATTTTTTCTTGGTTAAGAAAAATACCTTCGTTATCTTTTGTAGATTTTATGCTAGAGACTCCAAAATTCTGTTTGTTATACGATTCACTTGCTGTTACTGTTAAAGGACGATTCGTTTTATTAGAATTTAAAATTATATTCCTTTCTTGCCTCGAATAGTCGTTATGTACTGCAATTGTGTCGTCGCAATCTTTCTTATATTCAGTTATTTCTTTTCCTTCGAGAGGAATGATTTTATTATCGCTTTCTATTTCAATATTGAAGGCTCTAAAATCTTGCTCGTTATACGATTTGCACGCAATTGTTGGAACTTGGTACTGTGTTTTTAACAATTGCTGTTTTAATTTCAGTGCTTGTATTTTTCTTCCTGCTCTACGGGTTTTCGGCATGGATGAAGGATTAGGGTTGGTAATTGTCAAAATTAGTAAATAGTACGTATGGTTATGTCTGTCTTGTTTGTATGTTATGTTTCGTGATCGAACCTTGCCAGCCCCGAACTCACTTGCGTGAGGAGCTAAAACATAGGATTTCTCTTCACTAGTGTAATGTGTTTCGTGAAGGAGCCTTGCTAGCCCCGAACTCACTTGCGTGAGGAGCTAAAACATAGGATTTCTCTTCACGAGTGTAATGTGTGTTGTGAGCGAGCCTTGCCAGCCTTGACCCCCCTTACGCGAGGAGCTGAAACATAGGATTTCTCTTCACTAGTGTAATGTGTTTTGTGAGCGAGCCTTGCCAGCCTTAACCCCACTTACGCGAGGAGCTGAAACATAGGATTTCTCTTCACTAGTGTAATGTGTTTTGTGAACGAGCCTTGCTAGCCCCGAACTCACTTGCGTGAGGAGCTAAAACATAGGATTTCTCTTCACTAGTGTAATGTGTGTTGTGAGCGAGCCTTCCTAGCCCCGAACTCACTTGCGTGAGGAGCTAAAACATAGGATTTCTCTTCACTAGTGTAATGTATGTTGTGAGCGAGCCTTGCTAGCCCCGAACTCACTTGCGTGAGGAGCTAAAACATAGGATTTCTCTTCACTAGTGTAATGTGTTTCGTGAACGAGCCTTGCTAGCCCCGAACTCACTTGCGTGAGGAGCTAAAACATAGGATTTCTCTTCACTAGTGTAATGTGTGTTGTGAACGAGCCTTGCTAGCCCCGAACTCACTTGCGTGAGGAGCTAAAACATAGGATTTCGTTCACTAGTGTAATGTGTTTTGTGATGATTGTGTTGTTAGTGATACGTCCGCGGGCAAATCTGGTTGCCCATGTGTTAGGTCGAAAAGAGGGTAGTTAAGGTAGGGTTTACAGAATGCTGTCTGCTGGTGTAAGCGAGACGGTGGATTTGTTAAAGGTCTGTGGCAGAAAGAGCAGCACGTGCAGGCGGAGGTGCAATGTTATGAGCGGTGGATGGAGGTGAACGATTCTAGTGATCGCTCGAGGGGGTTGTTAAGATGAGCAACGTAGGAGTGAATAGCAGAACTGTTTTGTAATTCTATTAATATTTTCTGAATTGTATGCCAACTGTTTTAACGCTTGGTAGATTGACAGATTTTATGTAAATGATAGTACCAAAAAGTTAATGTTATGGAGCGAATCGTATAAAAACAACACAAGAAGTCTGATGTTTGTCTGGTTAAAACAAATATAATCTTACTCTCTATAATTAATATTTGGGGAAGCTATTTTCCTTGTAGTTCTCCTCACGTATGTTTTAACAGTTATTCTTTCTTGCTGTTTTATTCGTTCTAAACCAAGTCGATTTAAGAAAATTTCTGGCGTGACTTCTTCAATGAGTTCTTGTGCGAGAACCTCGAGTTCCTTTATACGCACTTGAAGTACAAATAATTTTTCCAATGGTCCCATATAATGGAGTACAACTTATGAATATGTATATATATATATATATATACATCCACGTATATGTCTTTCAATACAAGTTTTATCTTCTCTATCTTTTTTTTTATTCACCAGTCATTATCGAATATTAGTTTCCACATTTGATTTCCACAAGGTAAATTTACTTACGAAGAAGGCTTACCGTATAACTTGAATAATAGCTGGTATTCTTCTAAAAAGATGGTAAATTTTTATGATATGGCTTGGCACGTTAAAATTCACAAAAGAGTAAAAAAAAATCAATTTCTGTGAAATAAATCAACTCTTAAAAATGCAATAAAAGGGGAAAGGTTAGAATTTATGTATTAGATCGTTTTATAAAAACTCAGTAGTAAAGAATGATCGTTTTTCATGAAGTGCATTGAATCGTTAAATTCAATAAAAAGTAAAGAAAAAATCGATTTCTTTAAAATAAATCAATTCTCGAAAATGCGGTAAAAAAAGAAAAGGTGGGTTTTATAAATTAAATCGTTTTCTAAAAACTCAGTAATAAATGATGATAAATTTTCATGAAATGCTTTGGATCGTTAAAATTCAATAAAAAGTAAAAAATATATTTCTTTAAAATAAATCAATTCTCGAAAATGCGGTAAAAAGAGAAAAGGTGGATTTTATAAATTAAATCGTTTTCTAAAAACTCAGTAATAAATGATGATAAATTTTCATGAAATGCTTTGAATCGTTAAAATTCAATAAAAAGTAAAAAATCGATTTCTTTAAAATAAATCAATTCTTGAAAATGCGGTAAAAAGGGAAAAGGTGGATTTTATAAATTAAATCGTTTTCTAAAACCTCAGTAATAAATAATGATAAATTTTCATGAAATGCTTTGAATCGTTAAAATTCAATAAAAAGTAAAAAATCGATTTCTTTAAAATAAATCAATTCTCAAAAATGCAGTAAAAAGGGAAAAGGTGGATTTTATAAATTAAATCGTTTTCTAAAACCTCTGTAATGAATGATGATAAATTTTCATAAAATGCATTGAATCGTTAAAATTCACTAAAAAGTACAAAATCGATTTCTTTAAAATAAATCAATTCTCGAAAATGCGGTAAAAAGGGAAAAGGTGGATTTTATAAATTAAATCGTTTTCTAAAAACTCAGTAATAAAGAGGGATTATTTTTCGTGAAATGCATTGAATCACTAAAACTCAATAAAAATTAAAAAATCGATTTTCGAGGATTAAATCGGCTTACAAAACCACGGTAAAAAGGGCAAAGTAAAAATATTTTCTTTTCAGTTGATTCTTCTACACAATATTAGTTTGAACAAAACTAACACTCTAAGATCCCGGACGAGCCCCCAGAATTTGTTACGTCAAAATTGCGGCCTATCTTACGAACCCACGAATTTAACATAGATTTCACGTTTCGGTGTATCTTTTCCGTGCTCTGGTCAAGGAGAATAAATTCTCCCTTTACCACACCCGACGAGAAAATACCGAAGACGCAAGCCCGTTTTTGAGTCTAACCTCGCGGAAAATTACTCGGGATAGGGCTGGAGTGCGTTTTGTTCTTGGTTGGGGATAATCACTTTACGAATAATGGGGAGGGACTTGAATGACAATTTCACGCGGAGCAAGATTTCACTTTAATTGGTAATTGAAAATTATACTTACGGTTGTTTGTTGCTGTGGTTCTTACTGTTGAACGTTAGATGGACGTAGATTAGTGTAGTCAGACAGACTAAAAATCGAACGTAGGCGTTGGTGCGTATTAATAATTATTTATTGAAATAAAACTACATGAGTAGTTGAATGTTGCACGTTTAATATTCCCGATTTTACAAGCGTTAATAATTATAAGTACTGTACTCTTACTCTGTACTACTTGAAACTATACTTTGTGAAAATTAAGCCGTGGTGAAAAATTATCGTTCTGTACTACTTTATTTCCCGGCAAACAGTACTGCTTGTTGCCTTGGAAAAATTCTAATTCACTGCCGGCGACTTATTGACTGCCAGGCTAGTGATTAGTCCTCTACTTAACCCTAAGTAACTGTGTTACTTGACTCCCCGTGAAAAAGTGTTACTCGGCTCCCCGTGAAAAAGTGTTACTTGACTCCCCGTGAAAAAGTGTCGACGGCCGATTTTCGCGGCTTTTTATAGGGCTCCTGAGCGTCGAAAATTCTTGTCGTCAAGCGCGTAAAAGAAGAGAAGGGATAAAACCCTATCCTGATTATAAGAATTTCCCCGTGGTCTATCTCGACCATACACGTATTCATTCCCCTTACTCCGCATAGTAGCTTCTCGACATGCAGAGCCATAGATCTATGCAAGTGCATCGGTATGGTGCGCTCTGATTTGTCCGTGCGATGTGCTACACAGAGGACCACGCGTTTAGGTGGTGGAACGCGTTCGAGGCGTTTTTCCCCTGAAAATGAGGCGATTTTTACCACCCCGCTTCTTGGCCTACTTTCGATAGAGTTTCCTAGCCTAGGTAATATCCTTATGCTCGCTTCTATGTAGATGTGTCTATGGTAATGGCTTAGTTTTTCAGCGTTTGTACGGAACTTAATTAAATCCTTCACATGAAACCACTAGTAATAATTTTGTTACAGATTTTGTAGTTAACTTCGACGTATGCAACCTGATTTCTGCGTTAATCTCTTACTAGTATAAATGGTTTTGTTGAGTTATGGCTTATTCCAAGCATCATTGGTTATTCGTTAAATTAGTGATTACTCTACTTATAGCTAATAAGTTTTCTTAGATAATTTGTTAGTTAGACGTTAGATTTCTTATAGTTAATAAGTTTTCTTAAATAATTTGCTAGTTGCACGATTATTTTCGTACTATAGAAACGAGAGCGAGAGAGAGAGAGAGAGAGAGAAGGATTTTACTTAAGAGCGACTCGTCTAGCTTGGTTACTCGTACATTTCGTTCGTACGCAAGTCGGCTAGATCACCGTTCAGCCCTAGTGATAAGGCGTTCGTCGTGGCGCAGAGAGTCGCCCAGCCTCGCTTTCTTGCAGAGGAAGCTCTATTGAAACCCGTTACCGTTTTCTCTTTCTCGATTCGTTTTACTTTCAGTATTTAGCTGTAAGACAATCTTAACATTTCATTTTATCCTGTCTATATATGTGTAATGTATTCCATATAAATAACTTGATGGTAAAACAAGTATTTCTATGCATGGAAACGAGAGAGAGCGAGAGAGTTCTCTCTTGAGAACGACTCGCCTGACTTGGTTACTCGTACATTTTGTTCGTACGCAAGTCAGCTAGATCGCTGTTCAGACCTCGCGCAAGGCGTTTTCGTTGCGTGGAGAAGTCGGCCAGCCTCGCTTTCCTGCAGCAGAAGCTTCATTGCAACTCAATTTTAGTCTCATCTCTTTCTCGTTGTTCTGTCTATTTTTCGCTATTTTACCATAAATTAATCCTAATATTTCCTTTATCCTTTCTATATAGGCATCACATGTTCTATATATTTATGATGGTATTTTTACTATAAATTCCAATATTTTACGGGAGACATGTTAATATATAGGCATAACATGTTTTATATATTTATGATGGTATTTTTACTATAAATTCCAATATTTTACGAGAGACATATTAATGTAATCCCAAGAGAAAAGGGGAATTAATCCTGATATACTGATCTTTCTTCTATTACCCGACTATACTTGGTAAGCTCATTAAATCGATGTGGGTTGTACTCGTTTTCGAGTGACAGCCATGGGTAGCTTCCATATGGAAGCATGATTGTTCTTTTTGCTGCTGATATTTTATCTACAGTATTCGTGTGAACATTTTAATAGTCATACCTCTTTCGTTTAAATCAACAGTTCCTCTGCTTTTGTTAATTGTTTCGCTTAATAATTGTTCGTGATTTCATCATTTTTGTAAAGAGAGAGAGAGAGAGAAGATTTCAGGCAAGAGCGAGAAGAAAGGGTGCGGTCGCTTGGTCACGTGATAGCGTTCCCTCCAACCGCTCCCTTATGACCAACAACGCCCTGACGGCGATTAGCCGAACCGCTGGTCTAGGATTGAGGGTGAGGCCGCGCTGAATCATAGATCCGTAAATGGCAGTCGATAACCGGGTCTACGCAGTAGATCCCATGGTTTGAAAGTTTGCCTTTTGACCGGGAGCGCCGAAAAATTCCATCTTTACAAGATTAATTCTTCCCGGGAGACGGTCGGTAGGGCCGCATCTTCACCCTGTTCCGATCTCCGTCGCTAAAATCGCTCTCCTCTCCTCTTAAGAAGTTCGAGAATAAAAGAAAAATGTGAGAGGTTACTTTTACTGTAGCGAAACTAAAACAGAAGAACTTTAACGTAATCGAAATGAAAAAGATAAATGCGACGTTACGTCAGGACGTAACAACTAACAGAGTGAAAAACGATCGCATAGCACAATACTACAAACGCGTAAAATATTCAAATCGCAGAAAGAAACGTGTGAAAAATTTGAAACACAATAATATTAAGGGCTATGGTTGTGATAAAAACACATGTATACAAAGTTGTACAGATCGATTTGGATGCTACTTGTGAATTACTATGAATAAATTCGAAACTTTGAATTTCCTGTCTTATTATTCGAAAGTACTCCCACCATACACATTTTCGTATTTAACTACGATGGCAAACGACGCGAGATGTATATATCTAATGGTAACAGCTGTGAAAAAAAGTTAGTTGAAAAGGAAACGTCGTTGTGAACGTATCTTTGCCTCTCTTTCCAACCACAACAATACTGTTGACAGTATATTCGTGATCGATTGCTGCAAGGATCCCCGAGACTTCACCAAAGCTCAGCTCGCGTACATACCGAAACCGCTGCTGTTGAAACATTGGGGCGGAAAAATAGAAATTCTGTATGACAAACTACCGGAGCATCTGAAGGTTGACCGTGAGGTCTCCTCGTACATGCCGTGCTATGTACATTACATCAAACCGGGTACGAAAACACAAATTGATGGTCGACCACCAGCTCGCCGTGACTGCCGTGGATGTCATTGAAAATTACGGATGAACAATACATGTGTGTTATACGAGAATGTTAAAATAAAATAGTTTTTTATGAAACTAAAAAATAACGAGCGTTTTCACCTACCGTTGTTATAAATAGTAGTTTCAATTAATAAATTTTTTTAATCAACAAAAATTTTTTAAAAGCTACGGAGGGGTCTCGGTTATCGACGACTGGGCATATTTAACTGATGGATGGGGGTACACAATATTATTTACCGTGAGACCCAGTCTAATGATCTTCCGTTGATCCCAAATTTGCCGTAGCGATGGTCAGCTACATACCGACTGTTGACAACCGATCCGCTTTACCGATCGCCGATACATTTCCTGCTAGACCGGCTGCCAATAATCAATCTGCTTTACCGACTGTCGGTAACACGATTACCAATAGTAGATGGCGCCTCGGCAATTAAGTACGGGTCAAAATCCGTCAGATGGCGCTGCGACGTTGCACCAATCAGAACACTAGGATAGGTAGACTAGGGGTGGGGCCTACTAGGGACCAATAAGGGATGGGGGAGTTGTCGGGGCTCAATCAGGAACGGGGGTGGGGTAGTGGGGGCAGACACGCCCCCTTCACACTCAAGGAACAACTAATGAGGAAGCAGCATGGGGAGGGGATAGTGGAGGGGAGGGGCGAGGCTAGTCTAGACACGCCCTGGCGCCAGGAGGCCACGCCTTGTCTCTTTATAAAGGGCCTATTCTACTGCTGCGGATGCTATAGTGTGAGTGAGAGAGTTTTAGCTTTCTCAGTTATTTTGTTATACATAAATAAGGTATCTTACAGGCAAGTCTTACACACTGTTCAACTTTCGGTATAATAGAGTCTTTTAACATACGCTTAAATGTCGTCAATGGATCACATTCTTTCAATTCTGACGGCATGGCGTTACACATCTCTATCTGTTGGAAAATCAGCTAATGCACGGCGATCGATATTCGCCATGCGTCGACCTGTTGCTGCTAGGTGGTGTGCTGCGCTCGGCTGTCGGGAAGATAGCCGAGGCAGCGCCTCGCAGGCATGCTACTCAAGCGAGAGGCTGTCTCTCTCGACTACGCTCACTTCGGACTTTTTCACCGCCTCATACCAGATCTACTCATCGTATACGTGCTCAATTGGACTCAAAAAACTCGGTAAGCGTAAGGTGCACGCTTACCGAGTTTCTTATATAAATTCAATGTTGGTGAGGTGGAGAAATCTCATTTGTGCATCCTCATAAGTTTCATTTCATGGCGTGCTCTGCAGCGCGGGCTGCACCATGTTTCACATCACAAATTTTGGCACTCAATTAATATAATTGAACGTGCTTCACATAAAAATTCACTCTAAATTTATTTATGCTATTTTTTTTATATATATTTTTTGTAGTTTTGAAGTCGATGGTAGAATAAAACCACTTTCTCTACGTATATCAATGGTCTGGTTATTTCACCCCTGTCATAAGTGAAAACTCATACTTAATCGATATCTTTCAGATTCCATTCAACAACACTACAGAGATTCTCAACAGTATATCCCTTCATAAAATATACTTTTTTGCGCATTTCTTGTGTTTCTAAATTTGTTGAGAAATTAGCTCGCACGCAGCCACTGTCTTCGCTGTGCCGTAGCTCGATGCTGCTGGTGCTTCGCTGCTCCGGCTGCCGTGCGTTCAGCCGAAGCAGCACCTCTCGCTTAGCAGTAGCGTCGCGCAACGACGCTTTTGAATAACTCAGACATCTTGCTAATTTTCGCTACTTTCGTGAAAACCGCCAAGTAGGCATCACTTGCTTCGACTCGACTGGATATATTCTCACTACCTTTCTCGGATATTCTCAACCTAAAACGTGCTAAATTGGTCTCAAATTCAACGGTAAGGTGGCACCTTGATAATTTACATAAATTCAATCAAGGTGAGATGGAAAATTATCATTTTGTGCATCCTCAAATGTCTCCCTTCGCGGCTTGCTTTGCAGCACGGGCTGCCTCGCGCTCTCTCACCCTTTATTAAACACGTCATACAATTAATACATTTGTACGCATAGCTCACTCAATACATTCAGTGCTCAGTTTTTATGTATATAATAGGTACGCAACTAAGTTCCCGCTTTTTTTTTTTATGCAAATGCAACTTTATTGTGAAAAAATGTTTACAAATGAATCATTCAAAATATTGCCCATGGCTAGCGACCACTTTTTCCCATCTTTCTGGCAGAGCTCGAATACCGTCACGGTAGAAGTGTTCGTCTTTTGAGGCTATCCGCGAATTAAGACATTTTGAGGTGTCTTCATATGAGCTGAACAGCTGATTAGCCAGACCATGTGCCATCGAACGGAACAAGTAATAATCGGACGGCGCAATATCTGGGGAATATGGCAGGTGGGGTAGGACTTCCCATTTGAGCATTTCTAAGTAGGTTTTAACGGGTTTGGCAACGTGAGGCCGAGCGTTGTCATGCTGTAGAAACACTTTTTCGTGCCTCTGATCGTATTGTGGCCGCTTTTCGGGCAGTGCTCGGCTCAATCGCATCAATTGAGTTCGATACCGTTCCCCAGTGATGGTTTCGTTCGGTTTCAAGAGCTCATAATAAATAACACCGCCCTGGTCCCACCAAATACACAGCAAAATCTTCGCAGCGTGAATATTCGGCCAAGCCGACGACGTAGAAGCATGAGCGGGCAGTCCCCATGATTTTGTTCTCTTTGGGTTGCTGTAATGAATCCAGTTTTCATCACCCGTAACGATGCGATGAAGAAAACCCTTCTTTTTTCGCCGCTGGAGCAGTTGTTCACAGGCGAAAAAACGACGCTCAACGTCTCTCGGCTTCAAATCATAAGGAACCCAAGTTCCTTGTTTTGAATCATTCCCAACGCATGCAATCGCTTGGAAATGGCTTGGCGGGTAACTCCTAATGCTGAAGCAAGCTCTTTTTGCGTTTGGCATGGATCCTCATCGAGCAATGCTTCCAATTCAGCGTCCTCGAAGGTTTTTGGCCTTCCTTCACGCGAACGGTCGTCAACATCAAAATCATCGTCTTTGAAACGACGGAACCAATCACGGCATGTTGTTTCACTTAGAGCAGCATCTTCGTAAACTTTTTGGAGTTCTCGATGCGCTTCAGCCGCCGTTTTCTTCGAATGAAAGAAGAAAAGCAACACTTTCCGCAAATGACGATTATTTGGTACAAAATCAGACATTTTCATACAACCAAAAGTATATGACGCAAAAACAAAATCATTAATGTGTCAAAATGGTTTGTTTACCATATGTCTAAGCTTGGTTCATGACGATTTGGTTATGTCCCAATCGACTAGCACTTACTACTGGAGCCATCTCTTGAAAAACAGCGGGATCTTAGTTGCGCCCCTAATAATTTTTGTAGTTTGCTATTTTGAGTGAAAATAGACCATTTTCTTTTTCAACATCGTTTGTATGGTTATTATTCCCTATCACGAGTGAGAACTCATCCCTTTTGCAATATATTGCAGCTCACACACATGTGAATATCAGGATTCTCAAACAAAATTGTATCACAATACTTTCTGCTTGCATTGTTCGCCTCTCATTTGTACTTCCTACCAGAACTTTCTTATTTCCTAATTGCTTCGGCAACCAACTTTTAACCATCTCAAATATAAATACACATACATTGTAAAAACTTACTTTTTTCCCTACTTTCCTTAACATGTAATCGCATTGATCCTCAAATCTCAGTTTGCTGTCAATAACTACACCAAGATATTCAGTATTTTCAACCCGTTCTATCATCGTGCCATCTGAACATTTTGATGTAATGGTACCTCTCAATTCTTTTCTTGTACTTCTAATCCCATAAATTTTGCTTTGGAGGCATTGATTTTCAATTTATTTACATTCATCCAATTTTCTATTATAAGTAAATTGTTTAGTTTTATATCTATTCCTTTGCTACCTCCTCCTTTCACATATATTATTGAGTCGTCCGCAAACATTTTAATGTTGCATTTATCCGGGCACATTTGCACGATATTATTTATATGCTATATATTGTAAATAACAAAGGACCCAGCACAGACCCTTTCGGGACTCCGTACTTTGTCGTAATTCTTTTTGACCACTGATTGTTGAATCTAACTTGTTGTGATCTATCATTTAAATGTGATTTTAACCATTCTAGTACTTTTCCTCTTATTACGTATTGTTATTCTCGAAAGCCCGTTTTAGATCCAAAAATATTACTCCTATAATGTCATCTTCACTAATTATCATTTTCCAGTCATCAATGACACTTTTTATTGCTGTCTCACACGAGTGATTTATTCTAAACCCCGATTGGTGTTCACTACTAATGTCATTTTCTTCGCAGTATGTTTCAATTTGCTCTTTTACAATTAATCCCAATACTTTTCCATATATTTGCAATATATTTATTGGTCTACTACTGTGTTCAAAAAGTAAGGTGAATTTTGTTTTGAAATAAATTTTTTTTATTTATTCTTCCAAATCGATTTCGTCCCCCTCAAAATAATCCCCCCTAGCTACAATACACTTATGCCAACGTTTTTTTCAATCTTTGAAGCATGCTAAAAAGTCGTCCTCAGGTATAGCCTTCATGCGCGTAGCGATTCACGTTTGATCTCTTCAATCGACTCAAAACGATTTCCCCGGAGTGGTGTCTTGAGCTTTGGGAACAGCCAGAAGTCACATGGTACTAAATCAGGCGAATACGGTGGTTGTGGAGCGACATGAGTGGAGTTTTTGGCGAAAAACTCACGAAGAACCTGTGTTGTGTGCGACGGTGCATTATCGTGGTGCAAAATCCAAGTGTCGTCTTGGTTCTGTCTTAATTAATTAATTAAGTTGTTGTCTTAATTCTGGCCTTTTCTTGCGAATAGCTTCACGCAAACGACGCATAACACTCAAATAATATTCCTTGTTGACAGTTTGGCTAGTGGGAAGGAATTCGTAATGCACCACACCACGATAATCGAAGAAAACTGTCAACATGACCTTGATTTTTGAGCGACTTTGGCATGGATTTTTCGGTCTCGGTTCACCTTTGGCACGATATTCGCTCGATTGATCGGTTGTTTCCGGATCATAAACATAAATCCAAGTCTCATCGCCCGTAATAATTTGTTTGTAGACATCCTGATAGTCAGAAATCATTGATTCACATGCTTTAACGTGACGCTCTTTTTCGAAAAAATTGAGAAATTTTGGCACCAAACGCGATTTGACTCTTCTGAGGCACAAATGATCCTTCAAAATTGCTTGCACTGATCCAATTGATATTGCAAGCATGTCAGCAAGGTCTCGAATTGTTAATCGACGATTTTCGAGCACCAATTCCTTTATTTTCTTGATGTGTTGCTCATCAATTGACGTCGATGGTCGCCCAGAGCGTTCCAAATCATCACCACGTTCTCTGCCTTCTTTGAAGTCTTTGTACCACTTGTAAACATTTTTCTGTGACATAGTCTCGTCACCGAAGACCTTTTGTAACATTCGATACGTTTCAGCGGCGGAAATTTCATTCCGCAAGCAAAATTTAATAGCACTTCTTTGCTCAACAAAATTCGACATCGTAAAAATCGCCAAATTCACTTTTGTTTGTTCACAAAACCAAGCGTAAACTAAAAACTAATGATGATATTGACATGTAATTTGTCACAGATGTCACTAACAGTCCTACCAACTTGAAAAAGAATTCATTTGTCCGATTCGGTTAACGCGGGAAGTTTAAATAAAAAATTCACCTTACTTTTTGAACACAGTAATATATTCGCTTAGTTTCTTTGGTTTTTCAACCTTTGGAATTGGTATTATTGTGAATGTTTTCCATCCCTCCGGACACTTACCTTTGCTTAATGATTCGTTAATTAGCATCACTAATTCCTCCCCTATCACATAAAAGCATGTTGTTAATATATCGCTAGTTATCCCTTCATCTGTCCCCTTCTTACGTGGCAAGATCATAACAATTCGTTCTAATCTGTATATATCTATTAGATCAAAGTTTTCTAAAATTCTATTGTTTTCTGTAACGTAAGTAGTTCTCCGACCGTTCCTACACTCCTCTTTCATAAATTTAACTATCTCATCAATACTCCGTATATAATACAAATTGAACTTATCTACCAATTTACGTTCCCCTATGTTCTGTGATATTCATTCATCTTTCTTTCGACCTCCGCACTATTGTCTTCAGTAACATATACTAGTGTATCATCGGCAAACATTTTTATTCCACAGTTTTCTGGACATATTTCGATTATATCATTTATATATATGATGAACAGCAGAGGCCCTAAAACGGACCCTTGTGGTACCCCGTCTTTCGTTGTAATAACTTTCGAAAATTTTTCATTAAACCGCACTTATTGCGTTCTATTCTTTAAGTACAACCTAAGCCAATCTAACACTTTACTTATAATTCCATATTAAAACTTTTTCTCTATTAACAATTCTCTATTCACTGTCTCAAATGCTCGTTTTAAATCCATGAATATTATTCCTAATATTTTCCCTTCGCTAATGTTTAATTTCCATTCGTCTATCACGGGTTGAATCGCCGTTTCATACGAAAATAATTTTCTAAAACCCGACTGCTGCTCTGTTATTATCTCATTTGATTCCAAATACTTTTCGGTTTGACTCTTTACTACCAACTCTAGGACCTTCTCGTACAATGGCAACATACCAATTGGCCGGAAATCTTTTGCCTTTTTGGCTTTCTCTATCTTTGGTATCGGGATAACAAAGATCGAAAATATCGGGATATCGGGTACCTCCCTTAGGGATTCGTTGATTACATCAACAAACTCCTGTTCAATTGCACCGAACGCCAACTGTAGTATTTCGCTTCATATTCCTTCTTCTCTACCCTTCATCTTCAGGAGTCCGTTAACTATTTCCTCGAGTTCCTCTATTCCGATATTCTTAAAATTTGTTATGCTCCTTTCGTTTCCCACGCCCCACACCCATCAAGATTATTCTGCTACCTGGCCTATGTATCCCTCTCTATTGAGCTTACTATGTTATTCATACTTTCAACGTAAAACACGTTAAATGTGTCAACCATCTTTCCCTCCGCCGTATCATCCCATATTTCAAAATCTATATTTCCAATTTCTCCTGTTTTTGCTGGTCCTCTTCTAATAAGTTTATTCAAAGTTTTCCAAATTTTTTTAGGGTCGTTCTTATTGCAGTCTATCATATTCTCGTAATATACTTTTTTTCTGTTTCCTTATGAATTTAACTACTGCATTTCTTTCTACTTTAAACTGTTCCCAGTTATCATCCGTTCCCTCATGAATTGCTTCTCTGTAAGCATTATCCCTTTTACATGCCGCTCATCTTATCTCATCTGAGTAACATTTTTTACTGTCCCATACGCCTGAAATCCTAGCTACCTTTTTTCTGCCACTATGTCCAAAGTACCTACTATACTATCGACAAACATCTTTGCCTTCCGATTTATATCTCCATCTTTCCATTGTCGCACGGAATTTTTCAGCACTGTTGTAAACACTTTCACGTCAATTTTACTATTGTTTTTGGTCTTGTATATTCTCTGTTTACTCTCTGTATTACTCGTTCCTAATACTACTTTCATCCACACATGGTCTGTTATTTTTGGTTCGTGTTCCACCTGCACTTGCACGCTTGTATTTGCAAATACAAGATCTATAATTGTTCGGCTATCGTGCTTTATTCTCGTTGGCTCGTTTATATACTGTTTCACCCCTAAACTTAACATTCCTAATATGTTTTTTATAGGACGAGTTTCCCTTGATGTCTACGTTAAAGATCTGGTGTCGTATCTCATCGTTATGTGCTAAAAGACTTTGCGCATTCATGTACCATATCGTGTCTTCCTTCTGTGATTGCTACTCTATCCAACCCGTTCTCTTCTTGTCCTCTTGCAACGCTCTTTTGTATGTTAGACATTTCCGGTCGAGTGCACAATGTTCTATATTTATCTTCAGATAGTACGTAGATTTTTAAACGTACAGTTTACACACTTTCTCTTATTTATTGTAAACTCTCTTGCATTGTGTTTTCCAGCACATGTAGCAGGTTTCTTCTCTGGTATAATTTTTCGCTATATGATAATAGCCCCAGCATTTGAAGCATCGCTTTACGATGACGTGATAGAAAACCGGACATTTCCTCCATCCCAGTTCATTACCTGTTTTCAGTAGCTCCTCGTGAGTTACCTTACGATCAAAAAGTACCCAGAATTTGTCAATAAAACGAAAACGGTTCAATTATTCATCGATATTTATTTTATTCCCTTCAAAGTAATCTCCATCGTAAGCAATGCATATAATCCAACGCTTCTTTCAATCTTTAAAACACTTTTCATAGGTCGATTTTGGAATAACCTTCAGCTCTTTCTGCGAATTCTCCTTTATCACTTCAATCGTCTCAAAACGCTTTCCACGCAGTGGTAACTTGAGTCGTAAGAACAGAAAAAAGTCACACGGGGCCATGTCAGGTGAATACGGAGCTTGCGGAACGGTATTAACGTTGTCTTTGGTCAAATAGTCGCATACAAGACGAGGTGTGTGAGCCGGTGCAATGTCGTGGTGAAACAACCACGAGTTGTTTCTCGCGCTTGAACTCGTCTCATTCCCAAAACAACGTGCATAACGCTCTGCAACGATCCGAACGCGACACCAAGATCAGCTGCTATCTCCCTGATGCTCACACGATGATCTTCGAGCACAATTTTCTTAACTTTTTCGATGTTTTCGTCAGTCACAGAGATGGATGGACGACCGGAACGAGGCAAATCATCAACCACTGTACGGCCCGCTTTCAACTCTTTGAACCACTCATATGCTTGTGTTTTCGACATTATCGAGTCCCCGTAGGCTACCGTTAATATTTTCAACGTATCCGCACATGATATTTTGTTAGAAACACAGAATTTCAGGCACACTCTTTGCTCAACTAAATTCGACATAGCGAAATTCGCAGAGTAAACCACACAATTACTTGTTTACAAAGCTATTACGCACACACTATCTGATACATTGCGGTTAAAAATGACATGTAAACAACTGACAGATGTACCAATCTAGAAAAAAAATGATTTTGACAATATCTCAAGGGTGGCTCGGTTAAATGAGAAATTCCGGATACTTTTCTGGTGAGTGCACGAGGGCTTCGAGGACCCCGAGCTTGCCGCAGACGATGGTTGGGTGGGATAGAGAGCACGTGTGCGTGTGCGTGTGCGTGAGAGCGAGAGAGCGAGAGAGAGAGAGAGAGAGAGAGAGAGAGAGTGCATTCGCAAGAGACAGGAGTGTAACATTGCCGTGCAAGGTGAAAGTCGACAACAGCTGGGGTGGTGACTACATAATTTAATTTATATTTCCTAGTATGTGGACGCGTTTGCTCTATTCTGCTTTTTTCTCTGCTCTTCCTTGTTTACCAGAGTACCCACACCACCCCACTTGACAGTCTTCACGTTACCAACACTGCTTAAGCAGAGTGGGTAGCGCGTCGGTGGAAAGGTGGAGTGGTGGGGGTAGCCGCGTGGTGGAGGAAGGAGTGGGATCAATAGTACGAGTAGTATAATAAAAAATTAAATAATCGAGAAGCTCGCCTGGAGTTAGATCATAAGCGGACTCATAACTTTTCAGGTACTTTGATACAATTTTTATAGAATGGATTAATGGTCAAGCGGTCAAGGCGATGTTTCTTTTACTGCAAACTAATCAGTCCCAGTTCAATCCCCGGATTGTTCATTTTTTTTCCTTTCAGGGAAATAAAGAAGTTTTCTCAAATGTTGAGAATATATATATCTCCAGAGAGGATAATTCAATGGTATTGTTACGTCCCCGGTCCTCCACATTTTTATACATGTAAAATTTTGAAATATTCTATGTACTATTTTATATATATATTATATTTACGTATATTTCACACACACATATTGTAACGGTATTTTTTTATCGTTAACCATATCATTTTTATTTATCGTGGGAATTCGGGCTCGAACACATAACTAATTAATGTTAGACTTCGAAGTGCGTGAGAGTAGGGTTTATTTATAGAATGAATAAGTTTATAACAAGTTATTTTACAGTTTTCGGCCTCATTATATAGAATGGTGCATCCAGATTCGGAAATTCCGGCGATTATTTTATTATTATTTCGTCTTTCGTGCATAAATTCTCGGTACCCTAGGAAGTTTATCATTCCTCATGTACAGCAGTATTGCTATTTGCTCGGTGCACAGACGTACGCACACCACCAGTCATTTGTCATCGCATTCGCTCCTTCGACAGAGTGTATGAACTCTGTTTACAATTCTTTCCCATCCACTCTCGTTTTACTTTCTCTCTTCCTCTCTTCCGATCATCTAATCGGGCAATTCCCGTTTATAATGCCGATTCGAGATTATTTTTTTTCCTTATACACTACTCGCTTAAACGTATTAATTAATCCTATGCACCTAATTCTACGGACATCTATTTATTTCTTAATCTATTGCTAGTTTGTTTTTTTTTTTTTTTACTTCACCAAATCCAATTCTTTATATCATTTATGCATCGAAATTCGGGAATCCCGACGATTATTTCTACATCGTTTCTTATTATTCGAGCACAAATTCTCAGTATTCTCCGGCTCTAGCTTCAGTTACGTGTCAGTGAGTTGGTATAGACCTAGAAGCTGCTAACACGCACGTACACAGCCACTCGCGTCAGACTTACTCCTTGACAGAGTGTATAAACTCTGTTTACAATGCTTTTCTCTTTCGCACTTGTTTCACTTTTCGCCCTTTCTCGCTTACACTCGCAGAATCGGGCAATTCCTGTTGTCCCTGCCGGTTTAAAATCCGCACTATTTAATTTATTCTCTTATACACTATTCACTTATTTCGATGCACTCAATTTCTTGGCTTATATTTATTCACTTAATCCTATCCTTCTTATTTCCAACTATTTCTAGAGTTATTTCGCCTTCAATTCATCGACTAATTATTGCTTCCAGGGTTTTTCTTTATTTTACGTCTCTCGCCTGTCTAACTCCCTACATTTATCGCTTAGTATTTTTCAGAAAACTTGTGCAAGCTGTATTTGTCAGTGAAACTGATCCTATCAAAAAGAGAGCCTTCCTTGCGGTGCAGGCTCTTTTATAGACTCTTCCCCCATCCTGGTTCCTTCTACGTCATTATTAGCTTGGATTTACAAATTCGAACATTTATGAGGGCTACCGTTGTCATGCCCCCCTGTCTCTCCCTCGTCACCGAGCAAGGCCAGCTGGTCGCTGACCTGCTGCTCCGTCGACGAGTGAATTCCAGAGGCGTGACGTCACCCGTTTTTATGCTAGGTCCGGGTTCGTCGGCCTAGCGTCCGCTGTACTTGCCGCTTCGAATATGATTTTAGCTCTCATAGCCGTTCGATAATATAATATCGCGCTAGCGCATGCAACTATGTTACAATATACAGGGTGGGCCATTTTAATCTATGCACCCAAATTTCTTTGTACCTAAGACAGATACGGAAAAATGGTTCAGGCAAAAGTTGTTCAAGATAGTGGGGTGTAACGGTAAATTTTGTTTTATCGTTATCATATATTTTTTATTATGGGAATTCGGGCTCGACACGGGACTAATTAATATGAGACTTCGAGGTGAGTGAGATCAAGGTTTATTAACAGAGAAAAATAATAATTTCATCACAGGCAGGTCTCTAATATCTAAATGGTGCAGTCATATTCGGAAATTCCGGCGATTATTTTATTATTATTTCGCCTTATTTGCATGCGAATTCTTGGTATTCTCGGGCTTGAATATCTGTTACGTATTACTGTATCGGTGTTGGCCCTGTAGCTTCTACTCTGCACACTCACAGCCACTCGTATTAGACTCACTCCTCGACAGAGTGTATCAACTCTGTGTACAATGCTTTTTCTCTCTTTCGCTCTTGTTTCACCTATCTAGTTTGGCGATTTCTTTTTTAGATGGCTACTTATAAGTCACCCTATTTACTCTTATTTCTCATACGCTATGGGTTTACATGTGTTCATTTATTAGGTGCACAACAAAGTTCCCGCTGTTTTTTTTTATGAAAATGTGAAAAAATTTATTGTGAAAAAATATTTACAAATGAATCATTCAAAATATTGCCCATCCCTAGCGACAACTTTTTCCCAACTTTCTGGCAGAGCTCGAATACCGTCACGGTAGAAGTGTTCGTCTTTTGAGGCTATCCACGAATCAAGCCATTTTGAGATGTCTTCATATGAGCTGAACTGCTGATTAGCCAGACCATGTGCCATCGAACGGAACAAGTAATAATCGGATGGCGCAATATCTGGGGAATATGGCGGGTGGGGTAGGACTTCCCATTTGAGCGTTTCTAAGTAGGTTTTAACGGGTTTGGCAACGTGAGGCCGAGCGTTGTCATGCTGCAGAATCACTTTTTCGTGCCTCTGCTCGTATTGTGGCCGCTTTTCGCGCAGTGCTCGGCTCAATCTCATCAATTGAGTTCGATACCGTTCCCCAGTGATGGTTTCGTTCAGTTTTAACAGCTCATAATAAATAGCACCGCCCTGGTCCCACCAAATACACAGCAAAATCTTCGCAGTGTGAATATTCGGCCGAGCCGACGACGTAGAAGCATGACCAGGCAGTCCCCATGATTTTGTTCTCTTTGGGTTGCTATAATGAATCCATTTTTCATCACCCGTAACGATGCGATGAAGAAAACCCTTATTTTTTTGCCGCTGGAGCAGTTGTTCACAGGCGAAAAAACGACGCTCAACGTCTCTTGGCTTCAAATCATAAGGAACCCAAGTTCCTTGTTTTTGAATCATTCACAACGCATGCAATCGCTTGGAAATGGCTTGGCGGGTAACTCCTAATGCTGAAGCAAGCTCTTTTTGCGATTGGCACGGATCCTCATCGAGCAATGCCTCCAATTCAGCGTCTTCGAAGGTTTTTGGCCTTCCGTCACGCGAACGGTCGTTAACATCAAAATCACCGTCTTTGAAGCGACGGAACCAATTACGGCATGTTGTTTCACTTAGAGCAGCATCTCCGTAAACTTTTTGGAGTTCTCGATGCGCTTCAGCCGCCGTTTTCTTCGAATGAAAGAAGAAAAGGAACACTTCCCGCAAATGACGATTATTGGGCACAAAATCAGACATTTTCACACAACCAAAAGTATATGACGCAAAAACAAAATCACTAATGTGTCAAAGCGGTTTGTTTACCATATGTCTAAGCTTGGTTCATGACGTTTTGGTTATGTCCCAATCGACCAGCACTTACTACTGGAGCCATCTCTTGAAAAACAGCGGGAACTTAGTTGCGCACCTAATATCTAATGCACTTAATTTTACCTAGATCTATTTTCTAACTACTTCGAATTCGATACTCTATTCCGCATCGGAAATCGGGAATTCCCTTGATTATTTTATTATTATTTCCTCTTATCCGCACATCAATTCTTGGTATTCTTGGGCTCGAGCTACGGTTACGTACCAACGCCTCGGTATTGTCTCGTTATCCGCACACACACACAGCCACACGCGTCAGACTCTCCGTGGACAGAGTGTATTAACTCTGTTTATAATTCTTTCTCTCTCACTCTCGTTTCACTTTCTCTCTGTCTTTCTTTCGCTCACATGCACGTATAATTTTCGTCTATTGAGCTGGTTTAAAAACCACACGATTTGCTTTCCTTCTCTTAGTTGCTACTCGCGTAGTTCGATTCTCTTAAAAGTATCCGCTTAATTCGATTCTCTTGATATTATCCGCTTAATTCGATTCTTGTATTCTACACATCTATCCTATTTAACTTATAAACCAGTTGAAACCTTGTGATTTTTGATTTTCTCCACTATATCACCGGTGATTATTAATTTCCTGGTAATATCTCACCGAGCCTATTGTTTTTCCGCTGTTCCTACTTACTTATGCACTTGCACTCACTTATTCACGTGTTTTATCACAAAGTGAGCAGCAAAAGAATTACTTCTTAATTTTATACTTTTACTCAGACTGTTTTTTATTTCTTATCCTTCCGTATTCGTGCCGAAAAATCAAGAGAGCTCTCCCACTCCGCGCAGGCCCTCTTATAGCCTTCCCCTCGCTCCGTCTTAACCTACGTCATCATCTGCTTTTATTTTTAAATCTAACGCATTTCCTGAACTCCTGGCTATCTGTTGCCGCGCTACCCGTCTTCCCTTCGCCTCCCAGCAAGGCCAGCCGGTCGCCGACCTGCTGTTTACATCAACGAGGGAATTCCGGAGGTGTGACATATCTACTTTTTCATGTCCGAGTGCGATGGCCTAGTGCCCGCAAACCTCGGTACGCCTGTACTCACTCGGACTCTCAGGTGTTTCCGAATCTACGGTTTCCGTTACTCCTTTGTGCCGGGAATCTAACGGCCGTCGACTCGTGTCTCTTATGTGCTACGGTCTTCTTGTTTCTTCTTCTATCGGTTTATACTTCTACAGCTAAAACTATGCTCCTGGAATCCTCTTCTCATCGTTTATAACAGCATGGACCTCGCAGGGGGTCACCTATCTGTGTAACTAGCTTTGACCTTGAGACTATTTGTCAAGGTTATTTGAAAGTCAGAGTGGTTTTTTTAAATGGGAACCCCTATTTTTGACACCGGATTCGAAAAGAGCGGAAAATTTTACGTCTGAAATGATATTTTGAAGTTTTTTTTCGTGACCTTGAGAAAGTCAATTTAAGGTCAAATGCTAAATAACTGCCTGGTAGCTCTTTATTTAGCTGTTTAAATTTTCTGGCGGAATAAACGTTGTGACGGTACCTTTATAAGAAAGATCGAACTGGAATGTGACAACAACCTCAACAATGTTGACCTTGACGTCATTTTTCAAGGTCATTTAAAGGAGAGTGGTTTTATTAACGGGAAACTTCGTTTTTGATATCGAATCAAGAAAAAATGAAAAATTTAACGTTTTAAGGTTTTTCCTAACATAAAAAGGCCATTAAGTGTTTCTTATTCCACAAGCTCTTAGTAGCTGTTGCTTTAAATGAGTTAACCTTACTTTTAGCGTTACCCGGAAACAACGACATGGACGTAGTAAGTTCTGTTTCCTTTGGGGTTCTTGATTAAAGTGAGTCCCCTTGCCTCTCACTATCGTTACGATTATAACTTTAACCACGAAGCAAATGTTCGAAGTTGCCTCCATTTGCTTCCAGGCACAAAGTTAAACGCCTTTGAAAATGGCGTACGGTGTATTTCAAAGTCAGCCTGGGAATTGCTGCGCATGCTTGACGAATGCGGTTTTGCATGTCAGCTCTAGTTGTGGGTCGTTGTTGAAAAATAACATTCTTTAAATAGCCCCACAAATAAAAATCTAGAGATGTGAGATCAGGTGAGCAAGGAGGCCAGTTAACTGGACCTCCTCGTCCGATCCATCTCTCATTATAATTTTCATTTAAAAAGTCCCGTACGATTCGTGCGAAATGTGGTGCTGCACCATCGTGCTGAAACCACATTCTTCGTCTTGTTTCTGAATCAACATTTTCCAATAATTCTGGCAACCGATCTCTTATCAACTCCAAGTAGCTTTCTCTATTAACATTTCGCTCATAAAAGTAAGGACCAATTAAACATCCATTTACAATCCCACACCATACCATAAGGCTCCAACGATTTTGATGGTCTACAGATCGATGCCAGTGAGGATTCTCGTCTGACCAATAATGGCAATTGTGCCTATTCAGTTGTCCGTCACTATGAAATGTAGCCTCATCTGAAAAAAGGACAAACCTGAAAAAATCTGGATTATTTTCTATCATCTACAAAGCCCATTGTCAAAATTCAATACGCAGTTGAATATGACGTTGCTTTAATTCTTGCACTTACGTTATGTGTTAAGCATGATATTTAAGGGCTTATACGCAGTTATGAGGCAAAAAAAAGACGGTTTTTCAAGAATTTATCCTGAAAAGACTTTTGAATTTATTAATTTGAAAATTTTTGTAGTTATAAAAGCATCCTTCAAGAACGTAAACAAATTTTTTATTTATAAAAATGTTGATTATAGAGGGCGCTGCAGGCGATTTCCGGAACCTCCTCTAAAAAAAGACGATTTACGGTGATCATCGTAACTCAAGATTGGATTATCTGAAATCAAAAAACCAAACAAATTTCGTTAATATATTAGATTATCTAGTAATTAATCGTTCGGCTAATCAAAATATTGAATTTTCACAAAATGGCGGCTTCTCAAAAAAATGTTTTCGGTTTTTATGTAAAATTTGGCCTTAAATTGTTTATAAAATGGAAAATAAGTATCGGATTGACAAAAGGAACGATTAATTACTAGAAAATGTATCTGAGAAGATTGTGTTAAAATTTTAGACCGATCGAACAAGCCGTTTTTGAGATATCGTGATCACCGACTTGAAAAATGCTGTTTTGAGAAAAACGCGTTTAAAGTTTCAAAACCGATTCACACATAGAAAAATTTTTTTTTTTCAACTTACATGGTGTCGTCTATTCCAGGGCCATATAATAAACCCTCCATTCCTTCAGCAGCCTCCAGCAATTCAATTTGGTGCTGTCTTCGAGCCATCCTTCCCTCTCGTGTCGCTTCGTGCGCTCTGCGCTCGGATAGCGTAACGCGCTCTTCGTCCTCCTTTTGTACATATGCATGCGCATTGGGCCCCAAAGACAGTCCCATTGCATTCATATGGTACAAAAGTGAAATTGAACCTTCATTAAACATACCGGCGGCGATATTTGCGGCCATTTCAACAATTTTTGAGCCACTCGGAATGATTTTCGGCGTAATTTTCCAGATGATTTGGTTGTAACTCGCGTTATTATTTTGTGTAAAGCCGCCTACACATCGTTCCAATAATGTCTCGCTGCTGAGGTCTTCGTAAATTGGACGCACAGCTTCAGCAACATCCGTGGCTTTTTTTATAACTTAATTTTTACCATACGGTAAAGCTTTTAAAATCCCCGAGTAAGTTTTCGAATCACCGTCGCCGATGTAATTTTTGTACACAACTCCGTATTTTTCTATTGAACATCTCGATGACTGAATCGATCTCCATTTTTCCTGAGGAACCGGAATGATTTGCACAGCAACTTTCTTTATGGCTTTCATACCACTCATTATATTCTTCAGTGTTCATATTTTTTCTCCATACTTCACAATGTTTGCAGTATGCACTTTTCACCACAATGTCAATAATTTTTCCAGTGTAATAACCAATCAATGATGATACGTCATATAAACACTACTACACTCTCACACAATGTATAAGAATACAATACACAGGTATATAAAAGGAGCAACGGTCCAGGTAAACAGCTGCCGCTTGAGCCTCTGCCCCACCTACTTTCAAACGCGCCGAGGCGTCTCTACATATATAGGTATAACTCCGAAAGTATTGCTCGGATCGACTTGAAATTTTGTGTGTATACTTTTGAATATAAAGGGTGATTTTTTAAGAGCTTGAGAACTTTTTTTTAAAAAAAAACGCATAAAATTTGCAAAATCTCATCGGTTCTTTATTTGAAACGTTAGATTGGTCCATGACATTTACTTTTTGAAGATAATTTCATTTAAATGTTGACCGCGGCTGCGTCTTAGGTGGTCCATTCGGAAAGTCCGCTTTTTTATCGACAAATTTTGTTCAGCGATGAGGCTCATTTCTGGTTGAATGGCTACGTAAATAGGCAAAATTGCCGCATTTGGAGTGAAGAGCAACCAGAAGCCGTTCAAGAACTGCCCATGCATCCCGAAAAATGCACTGTTTGGTGTGGTTTGTACGCTGGTGGAATCATTGGACCGTATTTTTTCAAAGATGCTGTTGGACGCAACGTTACGGTGAATGGCGATCGCTATCGTTCGATGCTAACAAACTTTTTGTTGCCAAAAATGGAAGAACTGAACTTAGTTGACATGTGGTTTCAACAAGATGGCGCTACATGCCACACAGCTCGCGATTCTATGGCCATTTTGAGCGAAAACTTCGGAGAACAATTCATCTCAAGAAATGGCCCGGTAAGTTGGCCACCAAGATCATGCGATTTGACGCCTTTAGACTATTTTTTGTGGGGCTACGTCAAGTCTAAAGTCTACAGAAATAAGCCAGCAACTATTCCAGTTTTGGAAGACAACATTTCCGAAGAAATTCGGGCTATTCCGGCCGAAATGCTCGAAAAAGTTGCCCAAAATTGGACTTTCCGAATGGACCACCTAAGACGCAGCCGCGGTCAACATTTAAATGAAATTATCTTCAAAAAGTAAATGTCATGGACCAATCTAACGTTTCAAATAAAGAACCGATGAGATTTTGCAAATTTTATGCGTTTTTTTTTAAAAAAAAGTTCTCAAGCTCTTAAAAAATCACCCTTTATGTACATTACAAAAATGCAATAAATAAAAAATCGATTTTTTGAAAATCATAACTGCGTATAACCCCTTAAATCATTTTTAAGTTCATCACTATACTCCCTGAAGATAGCAAGGTCTAGTACGCTTTTAGATCGCCGTGCACGCCTATACAATAAATTTCGCTGAGCCATGCGTTCTCTCAAATTTTGTGTGAGCCAAGGTGTCGGAGGACGACGAACGCAGAAAAAGCGAAATGGCGCTAATTTATTCAGAGACTCTAGAAATGCCGCAGACAATAGATCAACTATCGTATTTATATCATCAGGTATTGTACCCAAATTACAACTTGAATTAGAGCTGAATCTCGAGTTAAAATTGCTAAGTCCCGAAGATTTAAATCTATTTGATAAAAAATTCAGAAAGCTTCTATCATTAAAATTATTGTAGGCTCGCCGTGTAATGTTATGCTCAATAGTAGTTTCCACCTCAAAGACATAATGAAGTTCTAATAGATCATGTCCAGCTATAAGCGGAGTTTAAGATTTAACAAAAGATAGTTTTTTTTTCCTCACTATCGATTATGAATACATCAATCCAGGAATCAGAGGTCGCCGTGTGGTGAGTTGTTGCGGATTCAACAAAGTGTAGTGAAAAGGAGAAGGCAAATTGGCGTAAATAAATTGATTCATAATTATTACCGGCTAAATTACAATTAAGATCACCTGCTATAATAATATTTTCATACATGTGAGAGAAATTATATAAAGCTTTAACAAAATCCGTTAGCATTGATCCTCTTGGTGGTCTGTATACTGAGGCAAAAAGAAGCTTCTTAGCATTAGATCCAGTAATTTCGATAATTAAATATTCTGGAGCATTTGAATATTGTCTTGGTGATGCCATTAATACTTTTGCTTTTAGGGGCTTATGTATGAAACAAGCAACTCCTCCACCCTCTTTTCCTTCACGATCATTACGAATGAGGAAATATCCCTCTGCTCGCAACAAGTTATCAGATACAAACGAATGAAGCCACGTTTCACTCAACGAGATAATATGAAATTTGCGCTCGATTATGGTTGATTGAATTAGTTCCATATGCCCTCGTAAAGAATTAACATTCAACTGAGCTATCTCCAAATGCGACATTGAGAGTGAGAGGGGCAAACGAGCTTGACAATTTGGAGGCAGTCAGATCATTTGATCAAGATCAGCCTCAGTTGAAATGACGATTGGTGTTTGACTATCGTTCTTGCGCACAAATATGGAACCAGAGCGAGATCATACATATTTATAATTACGTTCAGAAGCGCGAGCTTTTACAAGACGTAGTAGATGATAGAGTGCGGGTGGAAGAAACTTACTAACATAGACGAGCCCTTGTTGATCAAGGCCAAACACTTCTCTGAGAGTCAAATTTTTCTTGACTCTCTTTTTGTTGATAATGTGCTCTCTGACTTGGTGCGATTTGAGAGTAATTATGAAAGATTTTGAGGTGATTTGTCTCAAGTTATTAGTATTGACATTACTTGGCTCAGTATGTGGACGATTTTTCTTTTTGTCAAGACTTCGAATTTCAAGGACATCACTTAAGAGGGTCGGTATACCAAGGGCCTTAAAAACTTTCTCTACAACTTGCTCCGCGGAATCACTTACTATTAAAGGCACACCAGATAATGTGATTTTAGTAGAGAGTGGAACTACAGTACTAGTCCTAAATGAATGAAGCTCACGTGACAGATCTATATTTTGCTGTAATAATTGCGCGTAATTTGCTTCAAGATGCGTAATTCGTTAATCATGAGCCTTAAGGATACTTGTATGCTTTTCGATACAATTGAGTTTTGCCGTATGATCAATATTGACAGCAGTTTGTTCGGCAATAAAGGCACTCAGATTTTTATTTACGGCAAGTAATAGATCTCTTTCTGACACATGGGGATTCAGATGTTGAGCTATAGGCAGTTGCGTTGTAACATCAGATTCAGCAGTTGGCAAATCATGGTTTAATTGTACACCCTGATGTGACAGCTGCTGAGAGACAAGCGTAGCAGTAGAGGAAGACATTGAAGATGATACAAGTGGAGACGACGGCGGCGAACGCGTTAAATTGGGCATTTTAAATAGATTTAAGACGCAACAAGCAGTAGCCGATTATGAAAGATATGCTCTGCCACAACCTGGGTGAAAAGATTTGGAGCAAGCTGCGCACGAAACCTTATCATTAGCAATAACTTTTTTACATTTATCGCACTTTAAATTTAAATTCGACATGCAGATAAATAAGATCAACAATCACACGTCTAACAATCAGCTGTAACAAAATAAACTAACGCATGAAGTCAGAACGGTGAGACGTTTGTATACAATTTATCATACTATAGCGCAGAAGAAACAGCACGAAAGATGTACACAATATTACAGAGTAAGTATGTACATGCTAGAGCACAGAGCGAAATACCTGAGATAAAAACCACCACATAGACTCAGCGACAGTCCTACGAAGCTATGAGATGCGCATGCGTGCTGGGAGTAGATGGTAGAATGCTGTCGCCGATAACAGCTTCTGTGAAGTTAGTGGTGTAGCGGTGAGGAATAAGTTCGAGCGATGACAATAAATTTGCGCGATAGATGATGTGCCGTAGGTTCAAGAGAGAAAGAGCACATGCGCAGTGTACAAGACCTTGAGATCGGCTCAGCGAAAAATTAGTGTTCCGAGGAGAAATCGGAAAATCAGTCAAACTTTTCATCGAATTTCTTCAGTGTACTGTTACAAACCGCTTTTTGGACTTCGACCGGCGTAGGGCATGCCAACTACGCCGCACGGTGTGTGCTGTGCAACGCGCACGCAAAGCGCAGGCGCGAGCCCGCGTACCCTCAGGCAACCACCCGGCAACGGCAGTGTACGCCAGGCTATTATCAAAGACGGACGTAGTCACGTTACCTCACGACGAAAAAAGGCACGACGGCCTGTTCGACGCGAACGCAGGCGAAGTACAACGCGATACGGGTCACGAGGCCACAGTGAACGTTAATCAATATTCAACCCATATGTTATTACTTACCTTACATTATTATATTATTCCTATCAGTTTTCATTCATTTTATCATCTATTTCATTGTTCAATAAACGAACCATTATTCGTACGCTTAAATCCGACACGATTCCTTGTCTATTCTCTCACGACGATCCCACAAGTATCGACGCCACGCGGTCCGACGAGCGAACGACCAACGGCTGCGGAATCACGTAAGCCCGCGTAAGTATTCACGCCATCGACCATCCAAAACACCTGACAACGTGCATCCGGTCGTGAACAAAGGATTCACACGAGTATTTCTAACAGTACATTTGTTATTCTAGTGAATTTCTAAATGTGTTCGATGAAAAGCATATTGGTGCGTGCTTACGTCTTGAAACAAAACGCCCCGCGGGCAGAATAGAGCAGAATCGTGCCAAGAAAGAAGGAGCGAAAAATCAGACGTTGAAGTATACTCACAGAGAGAGAGGGAGAGAGAGAGAGAGAGAGAGAGAGAGAGAGAGAGAGAGAGAGAGAGAGAGAGAGAGAGAGAGAGAGAGAGAGAGAGAGAGAGAGAGAGAGAGAGAGAGAGAGAGAGAGAGAGAGAGAGAGAGAGAGAGAGAGAGAGAGAGAGAGAGAGAGAGAGAGAGAGAGAGAGAGAGAGCGAGAGCGAGAGAAAAACGCCTTGGTCGGGAAGCGAGTTGTCGAGGGGTTCGGGTCACGCTGCGCTGTAGATCCGAGTCGCTTCTGCTGTCCTCTCAATAGTGTGTAGAGTGAAAGGGCATATACATCTATCACAACGAATCACAACTCGCGAATCACAACTCAACTAAGCTGTAACGCACATCCGCCCTCTTGATAGATACTCTGCCTCGTGGTCGACGGATGTGGCCATTGTTCTCACTCGAGTTGTTCGCGCTACACGTTCCCGCGTAAACTCACAGAGATATTCATTTGTTCCACTCACTTTGGTGTGCATTCAGTATTATAGTGTATTACATTCTTGGTCAAATCACCCGTGTTTCAACTCAGTGTCACACAGTGGGGCCGACTCCCGAAAAGTTGGCCAAAAGTCGAAAACGTAGTTCATTCTGTTTCAGATATAGTATATATGGGTTTTTGGGGTCGCGGATTGCGAATCTGAAGTCAAAATTGTAAAAAAACAAAATGGCGGGTTCAAAATGGCGATAGTAAACCGAAAATACTCAGTTGTAATACGGAATGTTTATCGAATTTGTATGAAACTTGGTTTCTGTAAGTTTTCGAGGTCGCTGAATACGAATCCGGTGTGAAAAAAACAAAATTCAAAATGGCGAATCCAATATGGCGGACGCAATTTTCGTAATCGGCCGGATTCGCTTGAAACTTGTTATTTGGGGGTTTTCGAGGTCGCTGAATACGAATTCGGTGTGAAAAAAACAAAATTCAAAATGGCGGATCCAATATGGCGGACACAATTTTCGTAATCGGCCGGATTCGCTTGAAACTTGTTATTTGGGAGTTTTCGAGGTCGCTGAATACGAATCCGGTGTGAAACGAACAAAATTCAAAATGGTGGATCCAATATGGCGGACGCAATTTTCGAAATCAACCGGATTTGCTTGAAACTTGTTACTCGGGGGTTTTTGAGGTCGCTGAACATGAATCCGATGTGAAAAAGACAAAATTCAAAATGGCAGATCCAAAAAAGCGATTATAAAAATTTATTAACTTTTTATAAATCTGTAAGTAAATTATATATTTGATAAAAAGTAATAAAACATCTACTTTTACATTTATGATTGTATTGATTAAAATCACTTTTGAAAGACTTATTTTATACTATTTACAAGTTACATTTCCTTTTTTGATTGAAGTGAATGTACTTCAGTTACTTGCAAGTAATTTTTTCTTTGAAGCACATATTTCTTAAAATCATTTTCTGAAACAAAATAGATTTTGTGAAATAAAACTAACATGTTCAAACAGTTAATTTATAATTATTTTAGTTTAAGTAAACATTTTTTAAGATTGCTGTATTGTTGGATAAACAGCTGGCGCACGGCGATCGATATTCGCCGTGCGTCGACCTGTTGCTGTGCTCGAGCACGCAGGGTTCGGTTGGGTGGAGATAGCCGAGGCAGGGCTTCGCGGAGCCGAGGTTGTGCCTCGTAGGCATGCCGCGTCGAGCAAGAGGATGTCTCTCTCGCTTGACTTCGGCTTCGCTCACCGGCAATCTCTTTCAATTGACTTCAGCGCCCAACGACGCTTTCATATTCCGCAGCCATATTGGATATTTTGACACTTACATGAAAACCCACACGGAACAGCGCACGCACTTTTCAAGGCTCGAACAATTTCACTCTTCTCAACCGGATTATCTCACATTCGTTTGCTCAACAGGACTCAAAATCAGGTACGAGTGCATTGTTATAATTTACCATAAATTCAATGGCAACGAGGAGTTGGATGCTCATCGGTACATCAGCATTTTAGTCTCACTTTTTGGCGGCATTGCAGCACATGTCGGGCCACATTTTCTCTCACCATAATTTGCCGGTATAATTAATATAATTATGCAGGTGTACTATAGTCACTGTACTTTTCCCCAGGACATCTGCTGGAAGAGTACAGCGACTATACACTGCTCATTTTGTGCATCCTCATTATGTGTTGTATTGTGCTACGCAGTGCTGCCTGCGTAGCTTGTCTAATACATGTAGAGCACTCAAGCAATTCAATTGCAAGTGCTCTCACCTATTTGCTGCAACTTCTCTCAGATAAATCTGCTGAGAGCTTGCAGTAAATAATTGACACATTTTAAGCACTCATTTTTTTCATAGCGTGGCGTGCTCCGCAGCACTGGCTGCAGCACGCACACCGCTCTCATTACCTACAGCACACAATTAATATAATTGTGTGCTGGTTCTCAGTCCAAATAGTAAAATCAAATTTAGCCTATTTAATTAAATTCAGTTTTCTAATTCTCAAATTTTTGGTGTATTTATTTTCATTATTTTATATTTTTCTAAATTTAGTATATTTTGTGTTTCTTTTCATATTTAAAATAACTGTTTAAAAATGTATTATTACATTGTGTGTGCGGAAAGTAATAAACCACTTTCTCCAAATTCCATCTACTAGTCTGGTTTTATTTCCACCCTGTTGTGAGTGAAGTCTCATATTTTTCCAATATACTCGCAGGTTCAAGATCTGTTAAGTTACACCGGATGGATTTCTCAAACATGTATAATAATTTGATTTACAGTTTAAAAATGAATGTATTTGAATTACAGAGTAATGATTTTCTTGTTTAAAAGAAATATTTTGTACATATTTCAGATAAGTAATTACATTTTTAATCATTTATAAAAATATTGAAAAATGTATAATTCAAATATATAAGAAAGTGTAATAAGGAACACGATTTTTTAAATACTAACATAATCATTTGAAAAATACAGTACAAAGCCAAATTCAAAAAATAAATTTATATTAACAAGAATATTGTTCTAATATTAACATAAGATTTAGTCTTCATCATCAGTCGAATTGTCTGTATAAAAATCTGAAGAATCTGACGACATCCAAAAAGAAGAGATAGAATCATCAGTAGACGCATAAACAGTTGGTGAAGTAAACAAAGCAATTGTTTCCGACAATATATACTCTAAAACGAAATAAGTTATTTATAACATCAAAATAATTATTTAAATTATGAAAATTGCTGAATTAATTTAACTACAATTTTATTAAATAATTATTATGCAAAATAAAAAAAAATCACCTACACGAGATTTGCTTTCACGTTGCATAGCCAAGAAAAAACAAAATTAGAAATGGTGGTTTTATTTCGAAAATTATGTTCGCCGTATTGGATCCGCCATTTTGAATTTTGTCTTTTTGACACCGGATTCGTATTCAGCGATCCCAAAAACTCCCGAGTAACAAGTTTCAAGCGAATCCGACCGATTTCGAAAATTGCGTCCGCCATATTGGATCCGCCATTTTGAATTTTGTCTTTTTGATACCGGATTCGTATTCAGCGACCCCAAAAACCCCCGAGTAACAAGTTTCAAGCGAATCCGACCGATTTCGAAAATTGCGCCCGCCATATTGGATCCACCATTTTGATTTTTGGTTTTTTGACACCGGATTCGTATTCAGCGACCGCCAAAACCCCCCAGTAACAAGTTTCAAGCGAATCCAATCGATTTCGAAAATTGTGTCCGCCATATTGGATCCGCCATTTTGAATTTAGTTTTCTTGACACCGGATTCGTATTCAACGACCCCAAAAATCCCCGAGTAACAAGTTTCACAAAATTATTTTCATTTGAAAAAAACGTGCAACAAGTGGTTAATGTGAATTTGTAATTTTTTATATTCAAATGTGCACTAAAAACAAAGTTGCAGCTAGCTGCAGCTGATTTTTACTAATTTTGTTACATAACAGTACAAACTTTAATTTAAAACTTGTTTCGTTGCGGAACACTGCGGAACTTTTAACTTTTTCCCTGTTTTTCTAAAATGATTGCACATAATATTTCTTTTTTTTCTACTTTCGACATTGTTTAGCTATTAATTTATATGTATCTGTTATAATTTTCGACGCATATGATAATAAACTACTTTCATCAACCTGAAACCTCCATTTTGCAGAATTAAGAAACACCAATTTTACGATTTTCTACGAATTTTTTAATATGACGCTTGAATATGAGCTCGAACGATCGAGCTATTACTTGCGTGAAGGTCTCTTTTGTACTGGCTTATACTTGCTAGGTATACTTCACTAGCCCTTATAAAATGTTCCATTATATTCTTTAAACATTACTCTATCCACCTATGTACTCTAAATCCTATAAAATGAAACTTCATTTTTCGACTTTTGACCAGCTTTTCGGGAATCGGCCCCGCTGTGTGTCAGTGCGAATCACAGTAAACCAACAAGACTATTGCAACATTCATATAAACGTCAACGACGTGGTTCGTCGTTGGCAGCAGAGACGCCATTCTGCCTCGCATCGCTCGTTGGCGTTAGCTCACTCACCAGCCTGCCGTGTGCTTTCAATAGAGCTCTACAATCAGACCATATCACCAGGATCAACCACACAGGATCAACAAGTCAACTCAGAGGCCTGAGAACCCACTCACCGCCAGTACATCACACATAGGCCAGACAAATCACAGTATATATTTGTAGTATTCACCAGGTATTTTTTTTATGCAATCACTGTTAATTAATTAAAATAAACATTGAATTTATTATTGTAAATTACTGAGTGCATTTAATTATTTATACTTGTCACCAGGATCCTTAATCTTACTATTCGCATTTGTCACTCGACATGCTACGTGTGAATGGATCGATTTGCTACCTGTCGACAGATTAAAAATATTTCAAACTTAGTCTCAATCATTTGCACACATGGTTTGGACTTTCGAGCTAATTCTAACTCACTCACACTCATTATCATACAGTAGTTATTTCTTGTATCCTTTTTAGTGAGCATTTAGTTTCTGAGTTCTTTTCATAATTTTAAGTTACAATTGTTCGTGAGTCCAAATTATTGTATATCAAATGGCTGCTTAGGTTTGCAGTGGACCGCAAAGTATGTGTTTCATAAGTATGTATTGTTTCGAGGGAACGCTCTTCGTCTTATCATGTTAACACAGAGAGAGGGGAAAGATGGCATCGGCTCGGGTGCAACCTGAAGCGTTCAGGGATATGTTCCCCCACCAGCAACTGTTACCGTAGCTTCGAGACGTCTTTGCCATCTATCCAATGACTAATATGAGTCATCTTTCTTATTTTATCCTATTTTAACTCTGGCTATCATATGATATTATTGCTTAATTCTTATATCGAATTCGCGTTTAGATGTTTTATTCCATTTAAATGATCGATTTATCTATTAGATATATATATTTTTTCCGTCACCAGAATATTTACTTCGTAGAGTCTAAATCTCTGCTACAATTGTGTTTCAATTGTTATTTGTCTATTCAGAAATTTTGAAGAGCTGCCTTTTGAGCCTTTTTGGTGTTCTGACGTCAAAAACAAATTCCAATTTTCCATCAATACAATGAATAAGATATGTGTCTTCGTGTAATACCGAATATCATTCTTTGGTTCATTGCAACATTTGTCGTAGCATAAAAGAACCTCCAAAGCAACAAAGACATTGCTAGGGCAGTTGGTCTACCTTCGGGACTCAGATACGGTACACGACAGGGAGAAGGAAGCGAGCACATGACAGTCGCCAACCGAGCAAATGGGTACGAACCAATTAAAGACTTCGGTGACACGCGCTGCCAATGATATCCACAGGCCATATTTATAAAATAAATTATAAAAAATCATATTTTTAATCATGTTTTTACTCGACACTCCTATCTAACAATAATTGGACAAAGAAATCGCTATCTCGTAATTCTTGCCAACCCACAGATTCTTCTATACAAGTCGTCATCTCAATTGTGACTTCCTCATAGAGGATATTTCAGTTTAATAGGTGAAAATTTACGAATAATAGAGCAAAAAAATATTTTTTCCGAAAAAATACAAAAATGCATTTTCCTATAAAATCTCAACGCCTTGATCGATATTTGCCAAACTCAAAACCGAACAACTTTGTAGAAAGTTTTCATTCGATAACAAAAAATATACGAAAGGTAGAGAGCATACCTGCTTTTTCCGAAAAATTCAAACAACCTCGAAATGAGACACCCATTAGGGTTCTCGAGATATTCCGCCTTGATCAAAAAGTTTTGGGATTTTATTCATAATATCGAAAATACAAATTTATTTATAAAAATCGATATATTTCCCTTTAAAGTATTCTCCATCGACTGCAACGCACTTACGCCAGCGGTTCATCCAATCCTTGAAACACCGCCGGTACTCAGTTTTCGGTATGTCCATTAGAGCCGTCTTCGACTTTTTCATGACATCCTCTCGGGTGCTGTAACGCGTTCCGCGAAACGGTTTTTTAAGTCGGTTGAACAGGAAAAAGTCACAGGGACTCAGATCAGGTGAATTCGAAAGCTGCTGGATAGTATTCGTGTTGTTTTTGGTCAAAAACTCACGGATAAGGATCGCATTGCGCGATGGTGCGTTACCGTGGTGCAAAATCCACGGGTTGTTTTCCCACAAGTCCAGTTTTTTTGGCGAATTGCTTCACGCAAACGTCTCATAACGCCCAAATAATATTCTTTTTGACTGTCTGTTTTTTTTGGCAAGAACTCATGATGCACAACACCGTTGTAATCCATGAAAACTGTGAGCGTCTCGTCTCCAGTGATGATCCGTTTGATAAATGGTGGGTCGGCTTTGGCCTTGGAAACCATGTCTTTCGCGATTTCAACGCGGTCCTTTTTTGTATGAAATTGAGGTCTTTTGGAACCACTTTTGCAGCGACACGTCCTCTGTCAGCTCTCTGATGGTCAGGTTGCGGTTTTCGGCTAACATTTCTTTGAATTTATCGATGTTTTCATCGGTTTCGTCGTCGACAGCCTGCTACTGCGTTCGTCATCCTCGACCGACTCACGGCCACTTTTGAGGCGTTCGTACCACCGAAAAGCGTTTGATCTCGAAAGAGTATGGTTGCCGAAATACTTCTCCAACATTTCCGAGGTCTGCGGACCGTTAAATTCGTTTTTCACACAAAATTTAATGCAAACTCGTTGATGCGCAGTTGATGCCATTTTCAAACTTGTAAAAAATCGAATCCATGCACAAAGGTAGATGTACTCAGTACAGCGTAACTTTTACAAATGTCAAGCTATGACGCTGAATTCGGAGCAGAATTTTAATGACAGGTGTAGTAACCTTATAAAAAAAAATTCCAATCGGGTGACAGACAGCGCCACACGGTGGCTGGTCCTAAAACTTTTTGATCAAGGTAGTATATTGAAACGTTTCGTGATTTTAGTCCGTTGAAATGCACTTTAGTTTTTATCGCTTCGCTGCGTGTTTTCTACTCGTTTATGGTTAAATCGCGTCGGTTTTTGTTTTTTTTTGCTTCGAGCGTGGATTATCCTAAACCATCGGGTGAGGATTGGTGGCTCGATGTAGGTTCGTGCTCTGGGCTGGATGGGATGAGTTATGTTTATTGATTTTTAAATGTGGGTGATCGATTCTGTTATTGTTTTTTCTTTTTATTGTTTGTTAAGAGACCTCAGGTTGGATTTGTTGAGTTGCATCGGTCCGTGGTGGACATGCGGTTCATTACCCTTTCATCATCGGTCTTTTATTTTTGTAGGGTAATTTTCTATTTTTGTTGTGCTTAAGGCATTAATTATTTGCAATATTTTTGGGAGGAGACTGGAATGGAGATTGATAGTTTAGGAGGACGATCTCGTATTGTGTAACGGTATTAAGCGTTAACATTACCCTTAAAGGGCTTGTTCGGACTCGAGCAGGAAGGAAAGTAATTTTAGGCTTTTGTAGTAGGTAAAAGTAGGGTTTATTCAAAGAAAAACAAGTAGAAATTGTGTGATACAGAAAAGAAATTGAATATGAAACCTAACTATTGAACCCTTTTTCCTGGTATTATGGCTACCACGCGCCTTACAATAGATTATTCCCGGGCACACGAGTGCATTTATAATCGTGTCCGCGGGTGAATTTGAAGATTATGTTTCATAATTAATATGTGCTATGATGTGAGAAAAAACGTTGATAATTCTGTAATCCTTAATGCAAAGATATTCGTAAACTAATATTGAATTTATAAAGGAAAAATACGCGTCGTTCTATAATTTTTATCTCTTCGTTGCGTTCCCTAGGTAAACAGTTTAGCATGCGTACCATCGGTAACTAGCCGGCCGCCGCTCATAGAATCTAGACTAGCCTTGAGTCTACCACTGAGTCGTTTAATACTCGCTACCGGCCCGTTGGTGGGAGTGGAGTTTCCTGCTGATATATTTTTTAAAGGTCGACTTACGCGTCCACCCGACCGCCGCTACGATCCGGCGTCAGTGGGATGCATTTCTAGTGCATGCGCAGCGATATCAGGGCCGTCTTTTTATATTTTCCCTGAGATTTCCTAATTTTCATTTGGATTCCTTATTTATACTTAAATTATCTTCCTATCCTATTCTCTATGCTATCATGTAATTTCAGTGGTGATATTATATCTCTGCTTTTCAGAATATGTGGAGATCCTTCGTGTTGGAGAGCGTAGTCTGTTGGCTCGCTCTATCCTTGGCTACCAGAGAGAGACCACTTTGTTGATGTTTGGGTCTGCGGTGCGTTGGCCTCTAACGCAGCACCGACGCAGCTGCTTCCCGTTTAAATGTACGTCAGGTACCACAGCTGGGCTCCCTTGGTATCTGTGCGGCTTGCACCTTGTGAGGGCTCGTTCTTCCTTCCTGGTAGCTGGACTTCTGCGTTGGCGGGACCTATGAACAGAACTGTTCCCCGAGTGCCGAAATTGTGGTCTTTTTATACCAGTCTCCCCTCCAGCTGGCCCATGCTTTTGGTATAACTATAGTTGGTGGCGGTCCTGTAGCCCATTTTCCTGTAGCCCACTGGTACCCTTGGTACTTTTTGAAATCGGTCGCTGGTTTTTAATTCTCTACCGGTGCTTTTCGAACGAGTAACGGAACTTCGTCTTCGACGTACCGGTCTAATGATGTGAGTGACGCTCGGCAGTAGTGCTTTGTTGTGTGCGTACCGAGCGTCGTGAGTTGCCGAGTATAGGCCAGTTTACTTAGTGTGTGTAACGCGCGGTAGCGATCTCTTGATGTGTGCATCGCGCGTTATAGGATAGCCAGTACGTCGCAATTGTTTGTACGGATTCTAACCTAAAATCGCGTCCTACCGCTATACTATTCTCAATAGTAATTCCAGATGTGGAATAAATTCCAGTACGTTTAAGTTTTGACTCTAGTATTCGTATGACGATGACATCTCGTGCATACGGAGCTCGACACTCAATTTCTCTGATATGGTCTTTCGCATTCGCGATCGATCTTTAAATTACATATGCGGAATTGTTTCCGTTATTTTGGGGTTTTTGACTCGATTATTCGTATGGCGATAAGATATCGCACATACGGAGCTTAACACTCAATTGATATACTTGGGATTTCGAGTTTGCATTACGCGATTTCTTAACTTACATATGCGGATTTATTTCCGGTTATTTTTGGTAGTGACTCTGTTATTCGTATGGAGATGCGATATCGCCTATACGGAGCTTAACACTCAATTTCTCTAATTTTTTTAGTTGTCGCGTTTACGTTTACGCGATGCTTATAATTACGTATGCGGATTGATTTCCGGTTATTTCGCGTCGTGACTCTATCATTCGTATGGTGATGAGATATCGCCTATACGAAGCTTAACGCTCAATTTATCTAATTTGGGTTTGTCGCGGTTGCTTTTACGCGATGTTTATAATTATATATGCGGATCCGTGTGTGTTCAGGATATATTCTGTGCGGAGCTTTCTTCCATTGGTGTATTTGTTTCCTCCTGCGTCTAATTGATCTCACAGGGGGTGGGGTCTGCTTAGTTCTTGCTGCCTGTGCTTGTCCTCATATGGGGCGTTCCGTGGTGCCGTCGTAAGATGTACCGGTCGGCCTTTGTTTTGAATCATTGGACGTTTAGCAGGTGATTTGCTATTTTGATTTTTCATGGATCGGAGTAACCGTGTGGTTTGCCTTTCGAGGCTCCGCCCTACTGATGTTTACGCGGTGAGCTTATAGTGGGATCGCGGGTGTTATACAGTGAGGTAGTGTGTGTGAATTTACCTACCTATCTTACCCATCTTTGTTATTGTTTGGGTCCCTAGCTATAGCTCTCTGTTCGCACAAGACACCGGGTTCGCTGCTATGACCGGCTAACTCTTCCTGTCTCCCCGGATACTGAGGCCTTCATTCACGATCAATTAAACACCTTATCGTGCCATTAAGAGGCTTACGATTCGGTTTCTTAATGATTGCGAGCAGCCGAGGTATCCGTAGGTGGCAGGTGGTAGCTGGTGCTGGCCCTGACGTGATCCCACCCACGCAGGTACACCCTACGAATCTAGTGCGGGGTGCACTTAGTCGGGATGCCACTCCCTTGATCTTGTGTCACTCGTGCTTCATCACACTCCAAGAGATGGATAGCCATGACGTCGTGCGTGGGGACCCGTTAGTGGAGTGTGCCCTGATGCTGTGAGTAGGGGCGGCCAAGCGCAGTGCAGGGGAGCCTTACTCCTCACAGAGTATCCTGGTGAGTTCGTTCGCTCAACTGACGGCCAAGCGCAGTGCAGGGGATTCAGTTGAGAGAAAGAACACTGGTTCTATCATGGTGTGTCCCAAACTGTTAGTTATTGTTGCTTTATCGGTTCGTTCGGTCAAACGACGGCCAAGCGCGATGCAGGGGAATCGATTGATCGAAAGAACACGTATCTTTTACATGTGGATTTTACGAGTGATTTTATCTACTAGGTAGGCTGCCGAGCAGCACTTCGTCTTGACGTTTGAATTTTAACAAGAGCCTTGAGGCTTGTCCTGTCGCGATTTATATAGGTTAGTGGATGGACCCCGGGGGGTGTTTTGTGGTCGGTCACGTGATGTTTGTCGCACTTCAATCACTAGGTGAGGGAGGTGCGGAGTGTCGTGTAGGTATTCCGTTTATGTCTTAAATTTCTACAGGGTGCGCCATCTCAATCTGGTCGATGGAAGTATTGAATAACTTAGAGAATTTCCAACAGATTTCACAAAGTCGTATTTTTTTATTAAATTTGATTCATTACAATTTATTTTGATTAGTTTCCAAAAACCACATCGATCAAATGTCCGCCTTTATTACTGAGACAAAAATAAGCTCTTTTTTCGGCATTTTCCATTGTATTTGCCAGCGTCTCGGGCGATATCGCTGCGATTTCGGCTCGAATATTGTTTTTTAGCTCCTCTATGGTCTTCGGCTTGTTGGCATAGACTTTACTTTTCAAAAATCCCCACAAGAAGAAGTCCGGTGCAGTCAAATCCGGCGATCTTGGTGGCCAGTCAATATCACCTTTCTTTGATATCACACGTCCTGGGAACTTCCGACGCAAATAGTCCATTGTTGAGCGCGCAGTGTGACATGTCGCACCATCTTGTTGGAACCAAAATTCCTTAAGACCTTTTTCACGCATTTGTGGTAAAACAAAGTGTGCCAACATTCACCGATATCGATCCCCATTGACAGTTTCACCAGCTCTGAAGAAAAATGGTCCAATGGTGGTTTTTGAGCAAACACCGGCCCAAACTGTCACTTTCTCATCGTGCAATGGAGTTTCGTGAATAATATGAGGATTATCGGTGCCCCACATGCGACAGTTTTGTTTGTTGACAGCGCCAGAGAGGGTGAAATGAGCCTCGTCGGTCATCAGAATTCGCTCCCAAAAATCCGGCTCAGCTTCCTTCATTCGACTAACGTTATTAGTGTAAGCCAAGCGTTCTTTCGGCGTATAGCGATACATGGTTGAAATTGTACTGAAATAACCTATACGAAACGTGTTGTACGACGCTGGTCGGTTAAAATCTGTCAGAGTTATTCAATACTTCCATCGACCAGATTGAGATGGCGCACCCTGTATATTTAGCCGTGCTTTGTCCTTTCAGGGTTTGAACCGAGGTTCCAGCGGGGTAGAGTTTCGTCTGATAACGTTATATTCCTACCTGTTGTAGGTTCAAACTCTTTACCGTGTTTTTTTGTGGTTTGGTCATGGTTTTTCTATGATTTGGGCCCCTATGTGTCCTTTCCTGCCTCGTGTGCAGTTGCCTGTTTGTTTTATTGATGACTGTTTGCCGAGGATAATTAATTATTGTTAATTATGTCTTTCTTTGTGAGTTTTTTTACAGATTTCTGACTGACTTTACGTTATTCTTGTTTCCATGCATTCTCCTGTGTAAGGATTATCTTGTTCTCTATTTGTTTATTAGATTTTGTAAGAGATAGGTTTGTTTTATGTGTTTTTCTTAATGTTAATGTTTTATCGGTGAGTGGGGGTACGTGGCGAAGCTTCATGTGAAGGTGCCCTGTTGATTTGTCTCGAGGCTTCGTAGAATCTCGAGAGTTCCGCAAATTTTTTTCTCTTTTCTCCGTACTGTGGCGTTCTTGGTGTTTCCGCCTTTTGAGTAATATGGCCTATTGGCGGTAGGGCCGCCTGCGTTTGGCTTTGCCCGGTCTTCGAGGGCGGGGGTTATTGCGCTGGTCTAGTAGATCCGGCGTGTGCTTGCCGTCCCGCCTCCTGTCTAGTTGGCCTCGTTCGGGAGGGGTTCTTCTCGCGTGCTCTGTTTTGTTTACGGGGTGGTCTTTAGGCTAGGTGGACCTTCTATTTACACCATTGTTTTTAAGGTGTGTACTGTAACGTAAATTTGGTCCTTAACGTACCACGTTACCTATAGCTGGCCCAAGCTATTTTTCCTTCCGTTAATTTACTCTTTCGAGATGGGCGCCAGGCGCTTGCGCGCTGGAAAGAAAATTAATGAGATGTTCAGCCAGACTCAACCCAGGCTAACTACAGCTGTTCGAGGCAGAGTGGGTGGTTCGGATTGCCAAGGTAGTCGTTAACTCATAAAATTCTTACATAAAATTAGTCGACAAAATCCGTTAATAAAAAAAATAACAACGATGAACAATAGAATAAAATCAACAACCAATAAATAACGTTAGGAAATAAATAATAATAAACACAATCGATAAATAAAATAAGTCAACTGGAAAATAAAGTCAATAACTGGACATTGATAACCTAAAGTCAGGAGGAAAAATATACAAATAACACAACCAACAATGCCAGTACGGGATTCACAAGGCCATTAGGCAGATTGTTTAATCAATCAGAATGATTATAAATTTGTCAGAGTCTTACAATCATCAAACAAAAGTAAAAGAAAGTATCCCGTAGAATTAACTCTTTAACAATTCATAGACTTAATTATTCCGGCGGCATTTATGTTATCCCGACACTCGCTCCTTCTCGTACACACGCATTCGTAACCTACGCTCTCGCCAAATTCCAAACATACATCAACAGAAAATCGAGTTAAGAGAAATAATAATCTTGGAGAATAACTCGCTCGCGATACGGCCTATGCCGGGTCAATCCCACATACTCAAAACAACGCGTCTATTACGGGACGCCAGAAGGTCACGAAACGGCTAACACCTCGTTCGTTTCGATAAAGAAAATTTTATGTCCTATACTCGTAAAAGACAGAACCCCGGGAACCTCCCGCAGTTCATAAAATATAACGAAACGAATAAATAACGACTAATATTAAAGTGGTCGCAAAAACAAGAAATCATAATAGTTATTATTATTATAAAATACCTAATGCCAGAATAATTATTAGTTTGTCGAATAAAATATAATGGAAAGTAACGGGCGATCCAACTACGAGAGATACGCCGATTGGCTTATTTGATACGAGACGCGGTCTATAACGTGCTAGTCCCACACAAACCAACACACTTCGGGATAACGGCCTAACTCGCGCACGGTTTAACTATTAGCAAAAAAACAATTAATTCATACAGTGACTTTTTCCCGGTTTCTACAAGTTTTACGATCTCGAGGTTACACTTTATAAACGCCGTAATTCCCAATACAAATTACCACTTTGCACGCAGTGTACCAGAGTCGCAGGGGTGACCAAGCTCGAATAAATTTAGAATAAACAAATTAAATGATAAAAGAATAGAATAATTGCGAAAGACCGTAGAAGGAAGAGAGCTCACCGAGGCGGTGACGATGCGATGTTCCTTAGTCCGGGAAACCAAACTCGAATATCCTCAAAGTCCCAGTTCTCCTGTCTAGATTGTATGACAGCAGGTATCGACATTATGCAGGCTGACTCCTTAACAGTTAACTCTGGTAGCGTTACTCTCCTTCGCCTCGACAATTTCCTCGAACAATAGCGACGGTACAGCGGGACAAAAGAACAACGCACGCTACGTCTTACTCGCTCGACAGCCCCCCGGGAAAAAGCCTTGAGGTCCTGCCGGCACGCGTCCCCGTGAGCTATGATCCCCACTTAACCCGTCAAACTCGGTTAATTGGGGGAAACTGTGTCGCACGTTGACCGCGACTAGCGCCTCAGCTGGACGACGCATAAAATTAACAACCGATCCTCGGGACGTGTAGCTCTGTCCGGCCGGTGAACCCCAAACGACCGATGGATTGTCGCTATTACATGCCAGCCGACAATAGATAGCGGCGCATCGCTAATCTATTAACATCCTGCGGGACCCTAATATTTACCCATAGATAAAGATGTAACCAGTCTGTCGATGCAAAAAGTCGATGCCAAATCCAAAGGCCAGCCATCGGCAAATGCGGTGCTCTCCTCCGTCCGGTCGTACAAGTTGTAATATATATATAAAAAAAAATAAAACAAAAAAATATATAAATAAATAATTAAATAGCGTATAAAAATGACCCCCTACAGCCCTGTGAGATCGTGCTGGTAGCCGTCGAGCGAGGAGGACGGAGCCCGAATATTCTGCCACGTTACAATAGTAACCATAAAAATATCTATAACTATAGAAATTAAAAGTATGAAATCAAAAAAAATAAACATTTTTAAAACTCCCGTGAAATCTAAACTCATCATGAAACTCATGTGAAACGTATACTAAATATAAAAAATATATGTTACATACATTTTTGTGCCAAAATCGTCTATATACGCCGATATATATATCTACATATTGTAAGAATTTTATTATATTTTGTATTTTTCGCGCCCTTCAATATCGTAGAGGCAGAGGTCGCCTCATTTGAAAATTAGTGCGTACTAGGAAGAGAGTCCCGGCGAGGGTAGAAGGGAGGAATGCGGCGAAAGGTAGCCGAGGAGTTAGTCGCCTCGAGGCTCCTAAAGAAATAAGAAGGATAGGCGACAATCTCGTCAAGCAACAAGGGGTTCACAAGAAAATACTTTGGGAAAAAAGGCTCGTTCTCGACGATATGGAGGAATCATTAACCTTTAATGGAAACTGAGATCACTTGGTGCCTGGTGATGTACCAGACCGACCTACTCATCTATGGTGAATTCAATCGTATCGATGATCTACTCTGGGTCATGTAAAGGATCAGGCCGGTATGTACTCATCAACGGAGTCGACTTGTTATGATAATGAATATGAGTACATTATATCCGGCTCGAAGGACCAAAAAATGTATGATACTGAATGTGAGTAAATTATATCCGGCTCGAAGGACCAAAAAATGTTATGATAATGAGTGTGAGACTGAGTTTGAGTTTGAAATTCTTTTTAATCTGTCGACAGGTAGCAAGTCGATACATTCACACGTAGCATGTCGAGTGACAGATGCGAATAGTAAGATTAAGGATCCTGGTGACAAGTATAAATAATTAAAAGCACTCAGTAGTGAACAATAATAAATTCAATGCTTATTTAAATTATATAACAGTGATTGCATAAAAAATACCTGGTGATTATAACAAATATATACTGTGATTTGTCTGGCCTGCGTGTTGATGTACTGTTGGTGAGTAGGTTCTCAGGCCTCTGAGTTGACTTGTTGATTCCGTGTGGTTGATCCTGGTGATACAGTCTGGTTGTAGAGCTCGAGTAAAGCCACACGGCAGGCTGGTGAGTGTCCGGACGCCGATGATCGGTGCGAGGCAGAATGGCGTCTCTGCTGCCAACGAACGAACCACGTCGTTGACGGTTATGTGAGTGCTGCACTAGTCCTGTTGAGTTGCTGTGATTCGCACTGACACTGAATTTACACACGGGTGATTTGATCAAGAATGTACTACACTATAATAATGAATGCGCACAAAAGTGATTGGAACGAATGAATATCTCTGTGAGTTTACGCAGGAACGTGTACTGCGAGCGACTCGAGTGAGAACAATGGCCACATCCGTCGACCACGAGGCAGAGTATCAAGAAGACGGACGTGCGTCACAGCTTGCTTGTGATTCGCTGTCAGCGATGGAAGGCGAGCCTTGTGAGTGGTCTTGCCGATGGGGCCACGCTAACAACGTTGGCCGCTTGAGTGAGCTTCGATCGAGGATGTGAGCAGATTGACAATATGCATGAGTGCGCGGTCGATAAATCGATATAGCATACCTGCGAGCTATACCATATGACGCGAGGCGTCAGATGATTGTGAGTGTAGCGTGTGCATGAGTTGAGTGTGTGCTTGGTAGGCGTGAAAACTGAACACGACTCAACTCGGGTTTTATACTGTAAGTAATACTATTTTATTTGTTTGAACGAGAGGGAATGTTCGTATGTGAATTATCGAGACATCGTTCGGGGTGAGCCCCTCATCATAATTTGTTGGACTTGGCTACTACTCATCACCCTAGAGGATATAATGGTGATCGTTTAAGATCCTCACCAATAATTATCACTGAACATACGATCATTTCATATTCTGAGCGAGCAAACACTTGTCGGGTCTTACACTCAGTGGCCTTGGTCGTGGCTCGCTGGTCGCCTTGTTGTTACCCCTCTATATCTCATCATAACAAAGATTACATTGGAAGTCCTTGAATTCTTCAGTTTGCCACAGCTCTTGCATTCAAACAAAAGTATATTAAGGAGAATATAATGATGTGCCTATAAGGCTTTAGAGACTTTCTTACTTGTGTATATAAATAGTTATGGGAGTGAGGCGTGAATTTATTAGCAAACAATCTTCGTTCTGGAATTTGAACCATGAGCGACGTCTAGCTCAAGCAGTTAAAGTGTGTTGATATAAATGGAAGAAAGAAGTAAATGTATAGACGATATACCTAGATGGTGAAATTTGAATATTGAAATTGTTATATTTATTTTATTTTATTTTTGATTGTGTATATCTCTAAGAGTGGAATGCGAGAGGTCGGAATGAAGACGTGAATGTACCTATGATAGGCCTCGATGGTGGAATTTTATCATTGAGATCATTATATTTATTTATTTGTCTTTTTTTTGTGGTTTATATAAATATGTGAATGTAAGATCATATGTGTCCGTAGGTATTGACCGAATTAAAAGAACCTTCGATGACTCCCTGAATATAAGAACCGTCACAAAATATATGATATTGAGGTTTCATCAAGCAAATAATAAAGGCTGTTTTTCTTTTCTCCACCGACCTAGTCCTCTACCGCCGTTCTAAAGAAGTTTAAATTTGAATAGGAAAGCGGGAAATAAGAAAATCATTACAATATATTTTATGAATTTTTTGTCAAGAAACCAACATAGATTCTGCAGCAACATTGAGTCAGAGTTTAAACAATCCATAGCATAGACTGCAATATGACCACGAACACGACTTTGACGTATCCGTCTGTACTTTTCGGATTATCGCTTTGATTTGGAACAAAACAAGTTAGAATTTTTTTTAAGTGCGGTGCAGTGGTGAGTTTTGAGGTCTAGCTCATTGAAGTGTGGCAAATATGGGTGAAAGTTGTAATAAAATGAATTGGTCAGTTGACGAGAAAAGCGTCATAGCTAACGACTGTCGCCTCGAATTTTCGATAATTTATTGTGTCTACACAAAAAAATTGTATGGAGAGGCGGATCAGACCTCAATTTTTACTAAGCAAAAGAATTTTTATTTTATATTTTTTTTATGTAATACTATTGTATTTTTGGCGCTTCGTATGCCCTCTCTCGATGATTCTTAAGTGTTTCACTCAAATTATTAGATTTCTTCTTTTAGTTCTCTAATTAAAAATTTTTATATTTAACATTTCTTTAGTCTTCATTTTTGTTTCCTTAGCAGACAGAAGATTTTATTTTCATAACATTTTTTCATTTTTGTATTATAATACCAAATCCATTACAACTTTACCCCATATTTGTGTTGCGTTCATTACACAAAGAAAAAGTATAATACCTTTCAATTTGCCCTATGAAAGTCTGTTTAAACATGGCTGTATTAGCGAAATTGGTAGCAAACTATAAATAAAAGTCAATAGCAAGAAATCCGCATACGTAAGCTCATCATAAAATACTCCGATTCAAACCGCATAATCCAACGGAGAACATATGAAAATTTCAAAGTGATTCACTGTCTTGTTTGTAAGACATCATCATTGAAACAATACCAGTTTGTTTATTGAGTATTGAGCTGTAAAGTTGCACACTTTAATTAGGTATATGCGCGAAAATGGAAATAGTGCGTTGGCACTCTGCCAGTATCTTCGTATACTTCGTGAAGCGACGGCTGTTCTCGGCTCGCGTACAGAGCGGAGCATGCTCGGCCGCTATCAGTAAGCTCACTTCTCTCTGGTGTCTCGTGCTTGCGAAAAGCATGCGAGTGATTCGCGATAGTCACCAGTATAGTCACGTTTTTCGAGTCTGTACAGTATTCAGTATTATTCAATATACTATAGTTTTTCTCGTGAACTCTACTTATTCATTTTCAATCCTCCTCATTATCCCAGCATACGCGATATTCCACTGACTGTAACAATATTTAGCTTGTAACAAATTTCTCTTTATTTATTTTAAATAGAAAAATAAAAATCTTCATATGATAACATGGACCATCCTTTACATACACAATCGGTAAGGTAGGATCCGCTTTTATTGAAAACATGAGAATCTCCAATTCTTTATCACAGGCCGTTGGTAACGCATGATGGATAAAATCAGACCCGCTTCAGTAGTATAGGGTCATTTACAACATTTCATATATTTTATAACAGTTTCAGTAGTATAGTGGCGTTACGATTACGTTAATTAATTCCAAGAGCCTTCTCTTGATTATCAGACACCGCGACTTCGATATTCTATTGGTACGATCCAACTGACGTTTATACACATATATTCCCAAATGAACCTCCGCCGGCATACCATGGCACACAATATTATACACATAAGATACCGCGATGACATTCTATATAAGAAATACAAATATCGACATTCAATATAAGAAATACAAATATCGCACACTTTCCAGCAATGGAATAGTTTTAGTAACAATATTTCAACACATGAGCAAAAACTCTCATTTACAGGGTCAAACCGAACCCATATTCTCTCATCGGACAAATCTATTTTGATCTCGAATATACAAAGTAATACACATTCAACTATAGCACAACGTTCTAGGCTAGCACGTTAATTCAGAGTTTATAAGAACTGACCCAATATATAAAAACACTGTTTATGTCTCGCATTGTGAGAGACGTTACTTGCGACCTTCACTTGTTAATGCTCCTGGCGTGGCTCGATCCCGAGTATATCGGTTCCGATAAATATGCACATGACTCGTTACCTTGATTAACGTTGACTTCGAGAATGTTCGAGAATGTGACGGAATTTCTTTAAAGCATTCGGAACAATCTTATATGTCGTGACTTCGAGGAAAGACGCTGATGAATATGACGATTCAGTACGCTTCAATAGGATAGTTCCAGTTCCATGTCGGTCGCAGAGCTCATCGTATTCGTTCTCAGAAATTCCAATGTTACAGAGCCGGCGTCGCAACCGACGTAAAACGCACCTTAGACACACGCAATGCTTCAAGCGCCAAGTAGAAAAGAGCAAGACGCCAAACGAAATAGAAAAGCGCAAACCGCCGAGCGAAGTAGAAAAGCGCAAACCGCCGAGCGCCCAGTCGTCCGACTATTCTATTAAATAAAACAACCGTATAATCACCCATACACAAATAATATAAGAGAGCGCAGAAACATACCTGTATAATTATCAAGGAACTGTTAGAGATGTACTTTTGAATCCTTTGTTCTCGACCGGATGTACGTTGTCAGTTGTCTTGGATGGTCGATGGCGTGAATACTTACGCGGGCTTACGTGATTACGCAGCCGTTGGTCGTTCGCTTGTCAGACCACGTGGCGTCGATACTTGTGGGATCGTCGTGAGAGAACAGACAAGGAATCGTGTCAGGTTTATGCGTACGAATAATGGTTCGTTTATTGAACAATTTAATAGATAATAGAATGAATGAAAACTGATAGGAATAGTATAATAAAGTAAGGTAAGTAATAACGTATAGGTTGAATATTAATTAACGTTCACTGTGGCCTCGTGGCCCGTATCGCGTCGTACTACGTCTGCGTTCGCGTCGAACAGGCCATCGTGCCTTTGTTCGTTGAGATCGTACGTGGCTAACGTCCGTCATCGACAATAGCCAGGGGTTCACTGTCGTTGCCGGGTGGTTGCCTGAGGGTATGCGGGCTCGCGCCTGCGCTCTGCGTGCGTGTAGCACAGCACACGCCGTGCGGCGTAGTTGGCATGCCCTACGCCGGTCGAAGTCCGAAAGCGGTTTGTAACAGAACACTTTTACACCAGGCGGATACGATATAATTATATAAATAACTTATTAGGCTTGATCGCACTCGTGGTCGTCGAACGACTGGGATGAGCCCAAGGCAAACCTCGACGTTCACGCTGCGTACATCAGAGATTTAGTGCGGCTACGAGGATAGCCGAAGGGGCGCTAGCATCGTTCGGCGAAACAGATTGGATATACGAGCGATATTTAAACATGGATTAAATTCCTTACAAGCTTATCTATAGTATGCACGTTTGAGTGACCACGTGTTCCTTACTATATTGTAACGGTATTTCACGTTATCATTCCTCTTGAAGGGTTTTAGTTCGGACTCGAGCAGGGAGGAAATTAATTCAGGCTTCAGTATCGGGTAAAAGTAGGATTTATTTGACAATTATTATAATTTATACAGATGAAAATATTGATTATTTCTAATATTACTTAATTTGACTCCTTTTCTTCGCTAATCCTGAGGATTATGCACTGTACAAAAACTTAACCCGGGTTCACGCACGCCTATATAATCGTGTCCGCAAAAAAAGGAGTTTTTATATGAATTTATTGGAATATTTTCCCTAATGGTATGGCAGTTTCTATATTTTCCACGCAAGGCATGAGAGAGTGTTAACCAGCCGGGCTTGCTATCTATGTTGGCTCTGTTAGTACTCCTTGCCTTTGGAGCGCGTATCCTATATCTATATCTAGTGGACCGTGGTGGGGACGGAGCTCTCGCTTTAACTCTCCTAGCTACACTACCTACTCGCTGGCCCCGTTGCTGCTACGGTGGAGACGTCAGCGAAATGCATCTTTGGTGCATCGGTGCATTGAAACGACGACAGGAGTGTCTATATCTAAATTTCAAAGGGGGGTCCTATTGATTTGATATAATTTTATGATACCATTGTGTTCTCTTCTATTTGTGAGCTCTTGGTGACTCGGATGCTGGACGGCTTGAAGATGTGTTTCTAAGCGGGCTCAGTGGTTGGACTCCGAAAATGTTCGTCTTCGTAAGCTTCAGAAGTATCGGGGCCTGGTCCTTGGAGTAGTGCTACTTGTATGCTCTTCCTTTGGTTAGCCACGTGGTCCGTCTTTGGCTGGTTAGCAGGTCTTCCTCGATTCGCTGGCTGGTCCTTGATGTTTGGTTGAAATCTGTGAACAAAATGCTTCTCGATCGTCGCATTTCGTGTTCTTTTATACTGGCTTTTCCCACTCTTCTTCCATGTTCTTGGTATAACTATTATATATTTGACAGTCGTCCTGTAGCCCATCTCCTGTAACCCATTTTTCGTTAATTCCATATTTCCGATTATTGTATTTAACGTCTCCCTTGTTAATTTCTTTTCATACATATTTTGATACTATAGTAGTTCGAGTGATTGTGGTTGGTTTTCCTGGAATTCTGTTCTTCGTAGTGTTGGTCGTATGTATTATAGGTCCCTCTGGCTGTATGTATTGGGCGTACTTCGGTTTGCTACTCTATGTTTATTTTTTTATTGTGTGTGGTATTGAAGCTTCGCTGTGTATGTAGTGTCCTTGTATTGTGTATATGAGACGTACTCGTCGTCTCAATATATCTTCATGTTTAGTCTTGCGCCACCTTGTCAGTCCTTTCAATGCCAGCGCGGGTAAACTAGCATAATTCTTCTTTATTATTCTAATCGATCTTTTTTCTATTTATCGTTTTTTAACTGGTGCCAAATCATTTTGTGGTGAACAAAAACTTCACCGTTGCGCGCAAGTGTAAACAATGTACTGCAAACATCACGGTAAATACTATGCTGCAACTTTGCCGTAAATATGACATTTCTTCATATCTTAATATTGCCCTCATTGTAACATCACAACGTGCTGCATTTCTGCTATTAACGTGACGTTATATTGTACTGTAATGTTGTTAGCAACGCACCATTGCGTATTGTCGTACATTTGCTGCTAACATGACGTTACTGTTTTCCGCTTATTGACTACATTATAACACCACGAAGTGCTGTAATAGGTCAATTATTCTTTATATTTCGCGCCCTGCCGCCCTTTGCCGACTCATCACGGTCGCCACCGCCGCGATACATGTTCGAGGTTGTACTTTGAACTATCTTGCGCGAGGGTATGTCAACCCCGAGGCGAATCGGTAGAAGTAGTAACCGAGCGGCACTGCTGGGGAGCAGTCAAGATTTCTAGTCGATTAATACTCGCCACTCGAGTCCTGTATCCTGAAGTTGTTATCTGAAGTAACTCGGTTTAAGAGCATGCAGAGTTTCCACGGTTCAACCAGAAAACCTGTAGACTGCTCACCAAACATAATCATAAGTCTTGACCAATGGGCTCATCGCTCAAGGCACAGCTCATTGGGTAAACGATTAACGCCAACTCCGGAGCCTCAACAGCCACCCAGGAATTTGAGGAGAGTCTGAGATTTCTTAGTTCCGAAGGATTCGCTTGGAAGGAAGATACCTGGGTATAATTTTCCACTATTAAAATCGATCCATTCGATCCACAGAGGTGAACGATAATTCTATCCTTAAATGAACGAAGAAATCCATCTGGGAATATTCGATGAAGACGGGTGAGCTATCTAACCGTGAGATTGAAGTAAAAAACGCTCAAGCATCTAACGAATTCCAGTCGAAGAGGCGTGGATCATATCATAACCAGTTTTTATATAACCTGTTCAAGACATTCTTATTGCCTTGCTCGGTGAAGAATGTGTTGTCTTACAATTGAGGTATCGAAATCTGTCAATACCGAGAATATTAGCTCTTAACGCATTACCAAGCAAATGTAGGTAACTGTGTTTAATGCAAACTGTATTATTATTCTTATATGTTGTCGAGCATTTCGACGAATTTATAACATTGAATATTAAACTATCACAATCAGTCAATGCGGAGATTATTGTCTCGTAACGTATTTCAAAGTGAATGGATGTGTTGGATAATCAGCTGGCGCACGGCAATCGATATTCGCCGTGCGTCGACCTGTTGCTGCGGTCGAGCACGCTGCGTTCGGCTGGGCCGGAGATAGCCGAGGAAGGGCCTCGCGGAGCCGGGGTTGTGCCTCGCATGCATGCCGCTTTAAGCGAGAGGTTATCTGTCTCGCTTGGTTTCGGCTTCGCTCACCGGCTATCTCACTCATTTGACTCCTGCGCTCAACGACGCTTTCGTATCACGCAGCCATGTTGAGAAATTAGACGCTTTCTGAAAAATCCACGGGAACAGCGCACGCATCTCCTGCACATCTCGGACCTTGTCACTACATTCACCGGACTGTCTCAACCTTCTGTGCTCACCAGGACTCAAAACTCAGGTAAGAGTACACCGTCATAATTCAATGTATAATAATTCACTGTCAGTGAGGAGTAGAAAATAAGTCGGTTTATCCTCATAAAGGTCTCACCCGTTGACGTGCTCTGCAGCACGGGCTGCACCACGTTTTCAACACTACTTGTTGCTCACCCAATTAATATAATTGCGTATGTGTATATTAGTTCACTGTACTTTTCCCCGACCAAGCTTGCTGGGAAAGTACAGTGAATTTATTCCACTCATTTTGTGCATCCTCAAGTTTACTTTACCGTGCGGTGCAGCGTTGGCTGCTTCACAGTCCGTCATAGTAAAATTCCAGCACTCAAATACCAGAGTTGCATGTGCAAGCACTCACTCTCTGTACATTCTATTTTTCTATCTTGTTGAGAACTTGCTGGAATTAATAAAATCAACCTGCGCACTCACATATCTCATAGCGTGGCGTGCTCCGCAGCGCTGGCTGCAGCACGTACACCACTCTCAGTACTGTAACATGGTTACACTCATGAGCATAGAGACTAATGTAATAATAATCGATGCAATATAATAGAATTAAACTCTTGGGCATCGATTGTTATTTCGAACGGCTGTAAGAGCCCGAATATATTTAGGAGTATCAAGACACCTGAGCAACAGACTCGGTACAAGCAAACCGAGGTTGGCGGGCACTAGACCATTGAACTCATGCTACGTTACACCATCGAAATTCTCTCGCTGATGTAAACAGCGGGTCAGCGACCAGCTGGCCTTGTTGGGAGGCGAGGGGAAGGCGGTGAGCGGGACGACGATTGGCGTCAGAATCAGGAAATGCGTTAGATTTTGAAATTAGGATGAAAAATAGGCAGAGGGGAATGAGGCGAGGGGAGGCCTATAAAAGGTCGGTGCGGGGAGAGAGGAGCTCTCTTAGCATAAAAGTGTAAATCTGAAAGGACAGAAAATAAGAAGAATAAGAGGTATAGTTAAAAAGTGGCAGTTCAAAAACAACAGAAGATACGTAAAGTAGAGTCGGTGTGCACTCCCGGAAGTGAATAAACCCAAATCTCACTCACCTCGAAGTCTAACATTAATTAGTCCCGTGTCAAGCCCGAAATTCCCACGATAAATAAAAATACATGATAACGATAAAAAATTACCGTTACAGTACATACAGCACACAATTAATATGATATAATTGTGTGCTACTCAAGCAATTCACCAGGACAACACATAGCAATAAATATAATTGTGTGCTTTTATTGTTTAATTATTCAAAATTCAATTTCAACTCTTCATATTTTATTTATACTTGCTATTTTGGCTTTTAATTGATATTTTGTAAACCGACAAGAGGAAGGCCACTTTCTCTATCTAAGCATCTATGTGTCTGGCTTCTTTTTCCCTGTCGTGAGTGAAGACTCATCATTTTCAATACATTGTCAGGTCTGTCAAACAACATCTGGAGTAATTCCGCATCAGGATGTTATTATGTATAATGCGAACTTTCCTATTATTATTATATGTGGTCGAGCATTTCGACGAGTTTATCGAATAGAATATGAAAAGCTATCAAGATCTGTCAATGCAGAGAGTATTGCCTTGTAACGTGCTTCAATGTGAATGTACATAATTATAATTAAGGCAAACTTTTCTATTATTGCTATATGTAGTCGAATATTTCGATGAGTTTCGAGAATTGAATCAAACTATAATCATCTGTCAATTAAGAGATTGACATCTCTTAGCGTCATTCAATGAGTGTATGTGCAGTGATATTTTTGTAAGAACTAATATGTCAAATTGAAGACGGGATCCATCTAGGTCGGGTCGAACATCTCTCAAGAGAGAACCAGCTAGTAGCCAGTCGTCTTTCGTGGACCGGTACAATAAATATTGATTTTCTGGTGAAATACCGATTCAGTATTTCTTTTTTCTACAGTTTGAATAATGTTTTTTGGCGTTTTCCTGGTATTCAAAAAAGAAACGCGGGAATAAGTAAAAAATGTTACAGTGCCGTTATTCTTTAACTACCGTGATGTTATAGAAAGTGCAACGTGCAGTTATTGTACCGTTAGAGCTTACCCTATTCATGCCGCAATCTTAATTATTTTAATTTTAATTATTTACGTTTCTAGGCGGTTAAACTGATTCTGATTTTTTGAGCTGCTTCATGTCTCGATCTGTAATATACATTAATTTGATGATTTCATCTCGTTGACTGATAATCGCAGATGTCTTCTTAAATTCTCCACTGATCTTGCTATACCAGATCTTAATCGAAGCAATACGTTTCGCTAATGATAAGTAGCCTAATTGGAATGTTTGGTGCTTGTTATATCACAATGCGAATATTTAACAAATGAATTCCTTGCGACACATTGAACATCTCGATTGCTTCATTACTACTGTCAAAGCTGAGTAGCTGACTACGCGCTATTGCTAAATTACCCGCGCGAGTTACGAGGTTCGACTTCTTCTGCAAGGTCAGAAATTTACAGGGCATTGGCATTCAAAATATGAAGCAATAGATTTGATAGATTATTTATATAGGCTTTAAAGCGGTTTCGCCGGCTCCGCGCTTATGTATTCCCCATGAGACGGGGTCCGATACCACGAGAAGGGAAACGTAGAGTCCGCGATGGGTCGCGTTACTCTCTGGCACAGGATTTGAGAGTGAACACTAAAACAACCAAGGATTTCTCCTAGCTTACTATTTTTACTGACTGGTTAGTGATTTTGAATTTACCTTGTAAAAAAATTAATTAATCTATCACGAACTTTAACACCTGACGGAATACGCCGAAGAGCTTTTATCAAATGAATAGTCTTGCCTCGTTTCTCAGCGAAACGTATAATACATGTCTTCGGTTACTTCCGACAAAGCTTTCTCAACCGGGAAAATACAAGTCGCCGCGGCGTGCATGATTGTAATTCTATCGAGAGCGAGCGAGAAGGAACTCAGTGTAACGCGAAAGAACTCAATTCTGAACATTGTATCTTTAAATTATAGATGCTCGTACAGCGTATGCAAGTGCGGTAATCACTGGTAAGTCTCGAGGGAGTCACGATAGACCTTGTTCGATACGTTGCTGATTACCAAATCAAATTTAACTAAGCTACTACAACCGAATACAATGAATTGGCAAGTACTACAATTTATACTATGGCAAATACATGCGTTTACCATTATATGTATATTGGGTCTGGGAAAAAGTTCGTGGCGTTCTTTTTAGTAAAATTCAACTGGTTTTCTTATAGTGTGGAAATGAGTTTATTTAAACCAAATATGCTCAATTATTATCGACAATGTTTCGCCATTTTTCGGGTAGAGCCATGATGCCAATCGGCGGAAAACTTCTGTGGTTTCTGGATGAAAAACTGAATCAAGTGGTTTTCACAGGCTTCTTTTGAAAGCAGCTCAATTCCATTGAGAGAGTTCTGCAGAGATCGGAATAAGTGATAGTCAGAGGGTGCTATGTCTGGACTATACGCTGGATGCATCAAAACTTCCCAACCAAGCTCTCGCAATTGTTGACGGGTCATCAAAGAAGTGTGTGGTCGGGCGTTGTCATGATGGAAGACAACACCTTTCGTATTAATCAATTCGGGGCGTTTTTTTTCAATTGCTTCGCGTAATCTCTCTAATTGTTCACAGTAGAGTTGAGAATCAATCGTCTGACCAACTGGAAGTAGCTCATGGTAGATGATTCCCTTCCAGTCCCACCACACCACACAGCATCAGCTGTTTCGCCGTCAATCCTAGCTTCGCGAACGCTTGTGACGGCTCACCTTCCCTTGTCCACGATCTTCGACGCTTCCGATTGTCGTATGTGATCCATTTTTCATCACCGGTTATGACACGTTTCAGAAACGACTCGATTTCATTTCGTTTCAGCAGCGCATCGCAGATGTTAATTCGGTCTATTATGTTTTTCGCGCTCAACTTATGAGGAACCCATACATCGAGCTTCTTTTTGTAGCCAGCTTTGTGTAAATGGTTCGAAACAGTTTTGTGGTCAATGCCTAGCTCCATACCAATATCGACACTGCTGATATGCTTACCTCGCTGGACTTTTTCAAGAATTTCATCAGCTTTTACAGTGATTGGACGACCAGAGCGTGACTCATCTTTCACATCAAAATTACCAGAACGAAAGCGAGCGAACCATTTCCGCGCAGTAGATTTTGCTAAAGTACCTTCACCGTACACAGCAAAAATTTGTTCACAAGCCTGCTCAGCGTTCTTCCCTTTGTCGTAATAATATTGCAAAATATAGCGCACCTTCTCCTTACTTTTCTCCATTTTCAAACGCAAACAACTTTCCGACCACTGCACCAATTTCGATGTTTATACACTCAAAGTAACGCTCGAAGTGTCACCTTTCCAACGAGCGTTTAGTGGTGTCGCTGCGATCTGTGTTTCCTGACTTTGTGGCGACGCGTAGTTAAAGTCACACTCTACTTACCGACAGGGCAGTCTAAATGCCCGATACATTTTCTGCCGATTCAGGCAGCGTGATATATGGACAATGTCTATGTGGTTGATAAAACACCCGTTTGGAGAGAGCTAAGACTTCGAAAAGCGTAGAGATCTGTTTTTCTACTACTTCCGTTTCCGACTCACAGGTTAAGGCCACGCGGCAAATGTACAGCGAAAGTTTTACGTATCTATGTAATCCTGTTGATAAAGTACAACTAATTACAAACGACCAGCGAAATCTGGACAAGTTCTGTGTTGGGTCATCCTTTCCCCACAGACTTTTGGTGACCCCGATGTGATCATTCCAGAAAAAAGGAAAACTGCAAGAATGTATGCCTAACCTAAAAACGAGTAGCGGGCCGTAGCGAAGAACGGATGGTGCTTCCGAGATCACCACTGCCCGAGACCAACGACCACCCGGGGAACATCGAGGATAACTCGAATATGGCAGAGAATGGACAGAACGCAAGCGACGGCGAGCCACCACAAATTAATACCGGCGTCGATGTGGAAATCGGAGCGACGCGGGCCGTCAAGCTGCCCAGTTTTTGGAAGGTCAACCCGATATTGTGGTTCGCGCAGGTGGAAGCCGCTTTTGCCATCTCGAACATAACGACTGATATGACAAAATTCAAGTATATCGTCGTTAATTTAGATCCGTCGGTTCTTCCTTTCGTATCTGACATTATATATTCACCCCCGGCAAACGGAAAGTATGAAGCTATTAAATTAAGAATCATTGGGTCTTTCGCCGAAACGAACGAATCAAAATTAAGGAGACTGTTAAGAGGCCAAGAATTTGTCAACGAGAAACTGTCACATTTTCTCCAAAGGCTACGCAACCTCACCGCGGGTCAATGTAACGACTCAGTCCTGCGTACATTATTCCTCGAGCATTTGCCCGATCATGTGAAGGGTATACTATCAATCAGTGAAGTCGTTGAGACCTCTAAACTCGCTTTGCAGGCGGACAAAATTCTAGAGATAATGGAATCGAACGCCGCATCGCTCACACCTGCCGAGTCCATAGCCCAAGTGCGACAGAAGGAAGACTCTGCCATGTCCGAGTTGAGGGAGCTGTTCAAAAGCTTGTCACGTGACATCAGCGACAACTTTGTGGGGAAAGGATGACCCAACACAGAACTTGTCCAGACTTCGCTGGTCGTTTGTAATTAGTCGTATTTTATTGGCAGGATTACATAGATACGTAAAACTTTCGCTGTATAGTAGAAAAACAGTTCTCTACACTTTTCGAAGTCTTAGCTCTCTCCAAACGGGTGTTTTACCAGCTACATAGACATTGTCCATATATCACGCTGCCTGAATCGGCAGAAAATGTATCGGGAATTTAGACTGCCCTGTCGGTAAGTAGAGTGTGACTTTAACTACGCATCGCCACAACTTTGTGGCCACCAGCAGCAACCTTGGCGATCCACCGACTGTCATGCCACTACCTGTGAATTTACCAACTAGTTTACCCCCTATTTTCAGGTGACCACTCTGGTTACTTTTCTTCTTGTCGTTTCTTGAGTAGTAGACTTACTACAGATAGTTTTTAAGGGCTCTTGGTCTGGTTCATGGATCCTAGCCTGTATATAACCTATATCTTTTTCAACCACGTTTACTTCTGTATAAATATTAAATATCAGTTCGCTTGTAAATAAATAAATATATCGTTTAATCAAATCCACTAATCACTTGAACATTTATTAGTATAGCCAAAGAGCTATAATTGGTGACCCCGACGTGATTAAAGTGGATTTTCAAAACCGCGATTCAATCCATCCACGCGGTGATATTCGTTTTTAAGTCAGTGCGCGGTGATAACGCAAGATCGGCAAAAAGGAAACACATAGTGACGTAATGCCGACTGAACGCTCTCCGACACGCGATACTCCGAACCCCATAACGCAAGATTTAAACCAAGACTTGTTAACCGGACAGTCTACGTGCTACGGAGACACACCGTCACACATCCAACAGTTAACGCAGCCTCAGCAGCTTTTTACCATGAATGCAGATCATCTTGCTGCAATCAGCAAACCACAGCTGCCGGCCTTCATGAAGGAAAGACCAGACATTTGGTTTCATTTGATTGAAGCAGAATTTGCGGCATTAAGGACCCGCAGTGACGTCGTCAAATTCACTGCTACACTGCGAGCTTTAGACCCGGAGACTCTGCACCAGATTACTGATGTCATCGCAGTACCTCCAGCTGCCAACAAGTACGAAGCTCTGAAACAAGCGATCATTAAACGAGTTGCTGACTCTCGGAAGAAGCAAATGCATCGATTGCTCAACGACCTCGTCCTTAGCGATAAGAAGCCATCACAACTGCTGAGGGAGATGAAAGACTTGGCGGCTGGCAGCATCAATAACGAGATGTTACACAATCTCTGGGTGAGTCGATTACCTATTACACTAAGACCGCTGCTCGTAATTTCAGAAACGCTGAATATTGACGCATTGGCTGAGATGGCTGACCGGCTGTTTGAATCAGTTACGCTGAATGAGCCTGTCACCCGAAGACTACCATACTCTGTAGCAGCAATAAATAGTCAGCAGTCGAGATCCACGACACCACCTCGGTCTTCTCTAGACACTAGGTTGACCGAAATACAATCTGCGCTTGCTTATTGCTTAAAGGAAATTCTAGATTCAAAAAAAGAGCAGCAGCAACTGGGAGTAGAACTTCGATCGCAGCATAATGGAAGATCTCGTTCCAGAGACAGAAACAACAATCAGCGTAGTCCAGGCCGATCAGGTCTTTGCTACTATCACAGGCGTTTTGAACAAAACGCTACACGCTGCACCACACCTTGCACATTCACTACCACAACTAACCAGGGAAACTAACCACGCTGTCGCATGTTCACGCAGTCACTAACGTCAGCGCATCAAGTACTGCTTTCTCTGCTTCTGATATTCGCTTGCACCTGCATGATAAGCGATCCCACCTGCGATATTTGATCGACTCAGGATCTGTTGTCTCCCTGCTGCCGGTGCGTTTATTCAGAAGACGTGCAAGGAATAATAATCTTACATTGTTTGCAGCAAATTCATCACCGATACCGACTTATGGATCGCATACAGGCGACATCGATTTGGGTCTGCGACGCCAATTTCGTTGGAGTTTCATAATTGCTGATGTCCCAGAATCGATCCTGGGAGCAGATTTTTTGCGGCAATTTGGCCTCCTAATCGACATGCGAAACCAACAATTGATCGACTCCACAACAGGTTGCACCACGAGAGGAAAAATCTTGAGAACAGCTGTTCACAGCGTGTCTACGATCAGTACGACCATGACATATGCTGACCTGCTGACCAAGTTCGTCAACATCACTAAGCCAAGGCAATTTCCTCCGAATCCAAACAGCGAATTCAGTCACACAATCGCCACTACCGGACCACCTGTCACTGAACGCTCTCGCAAACTGTTCGGTGAAAAGGCAACAGCAGCCAAAGCAGAAATTCAACGACTCCTGGACAATGGGGTAATTCGTCCGTCCAACAGTCCGTGGGCAAGCCCAATCCACCTCACCAAAAAGAAGGATGATACTTACCGTCTTTGTGGTGATTATCGCAAGCTCAACAGTATAACTATTCCCGACAAATACGCACCGCCATTAATTCAAAGTCTCTTTTTGGTCATCCGCGGAAACAACATTTTTTCAACAATTGATCTAGAGAGAGCCTACAACCAGATTCCGGTGAACACTGACAGCATTCAAAAGACTGCAATAACCACTCCTTGGGGATTATTCGAGTACGTTGGAAAGCCCTTTGGTTTGAAAAACGCTACTCAGACATTTACTACTGACATAGTCTACGTGAAGGGAGAGGATAATGTAGCCGCTGACACCTTTTCACGCATCAACACCGTCAACATGCCAACTCTATTGGACTCACAGCTGATACAACAACATCAACAGGACGACGATGAATTACAACAACTTCTCGAGAACAACAGTTCTTCACTCAAATTTGACAAACTCAAACTGGACAATGCAGACATCTATTGCGATATTTCAACTGGAATAGTCCGATCATACTTACCACGGTCACTTCGCAAAACAGCTTTTGACGTCATTCACGGGCTCTCGCACCCAAGCAGTAAAGTCACGTCACTTAAAGTACGAGAGAAATTTGTCTGGCCAGGAATTAAAAAGGACGTCATCACATGGGCCCGACAATGCATACCATGTCAACGGTCAAAAATACATCGTCACACTCGCCTGCAGCCTAAACACATAGACATTCCGGATGATCGTTTTAAGCACATACACATCGACATCATCATGGTTCCAGAACGTAAAGGTCATAAATATTGTCTTACCATCATCGATCGCTTTTCAAGATGGCCAGTCGCCGTACCTCTTAGAGATATTACGGCTGACACAGTTACTACAGCTTTATTTGACCACTGGATCGCACATTATGGAACGCCAACAACTATCACTTCAGATCAAGGTTCACAATTTGAGTCATCCTTGTTTCAAGCATTTGTTACATTTATAGGTTGTAAAAAGCAGAGAACAACTCCTTATCATCCACAATTAAATGGTATTATCGAACGATGGCATCGAACAGAAATCTTATCCACGGTATTACTGGGACTACGAACGTGTCTGAAAGAGGACATTCAAGCTTCACCGGCAGAAATGCTTTACGGAACGACACTACGTGTTCCCGGGGAATTCTTCATCAACTCCGACTTCGCTGCGGATCCACAAATCTTTTTAGAAAAACATCGTGAGTTCATGAGAGGTTTGAGACCAATCCCAACAGCGCACCACGTGAAGTCAAGAATATTTATTCCCAAGGATCTACACACCTGCAGTCATGCATTCCTTAGATCTGACCACGTAAAAGCACCGCTGGAGCATCCATACAGAGGACCGTATGAAATTACGAACAGACACTCAGACATTTTATTCGAATTACATGTGGACGGCACACGAAGAAACATAAACATCGATCGGCTGAAGCCTGCATACATCTCGAAGACAGACGCAGATATCAGCATTGAACACTCACCAACGGAACGAGTACAAGATTACAAATGGTACTCCACAACAAACCCATCGACAAGAACATATAAGAACAAAAAAGTCTCTTTCAAACTCCCGCCTGAAAAGACTTAGGAAGAGTACTGTGGCCACCAGCAGCAACCTTGGCGATCCACCGACTGTCATGCCACTACCTGTGAATTTACCAACTAGTTTACCCCCTATTTTCAGGTGACCACTCTGGTTACTTTTCTTCTTGTCGTTTCTTGAGTAGTAGACTTACTACAGATAGTTTTTAAGGGCTCTTGGTCTGGTTCATGGAACCTAGCCTGTATATAACCTATATCTTTTTCAACCACGTTTACTTCTGTATAAATATTAAATATCAGTTCGCTTGTAAATAAATAAATATATCGTTTAATCAAATCCACTAATCACTTGAACATTTATTAGTATAGCCAAAGAGCTATAACTTATTTGCAATTGATGCCATCTATCGGGAAAAATGCCACGAACTTTTTCTCAGACCCAATATAAACTTTGCATATAGTCGAATAGTCTATGTTCCGCGTCTACTAAGCATTTCGTACACTCTGTTAGGGCAATGAAGACAGTAAATTAATAATTAGAATTCAAATAATCAGTAAACCAAAATTATATCAGAAATAATTACTTCCATTTCAGATTTATTTTTATAAATTTAAACCTTTTTAAATCAGTCATGTATATTATATTTGTTTGCAACTGAGAGATACAAAGTTTTTTTTTCTCTTGCAATTATATTTTTCGTATCCAATGAACAAATATTGTCCAGGCATCCGTGCGTAACAGTTTAATTTTTATGATTTGCCATTGACTCGATTCTCTTAACATTTCGTAAATAATTCCACATAACTACATGCTGTGGATGGTATGTGTAAGCGTTGATTGGAAAGTCGTAGGTTGAAGCTCACTGGATGATGAAAATTGAATAGGAAGATACTTAGGATCTACGTAATAAGCCGTTCACGGTTACGTAAGAAAAGCCGTCAATACTTGCACGCGACTTAATGAACGGTACTCGAAATCAAAGTACTGCGTTCGGTTTCTTGCTGTAGAGACAGGATCGACAAGTGATGAGGGTGGGTTGACACTGAAGTGATTAGTGAGTGGGAATGATTACTTGCCATCCCCTGAACTACCGACCCCGTAAGTGTAAAAATACTTGAAACCGGAAATCGCAGGAGAGTTCGTGAACGTTTTCATTGGTGTTGTGTTAGATGGTTTGATAAAACATGTGATATAGTTAAAATTGTTTTTTTATACGACACATTATTACATCAATCTTATGTAGAAGCATACAATTTCCCAATACATGAAGTATGAGCAAATTATACTTTCCGTTTCCCTTGTCTGTTATACTCTCTATCAACTACTATGAAAGGTACGAAGCGGTATTTGCCAGGCACTGCTTTATTCACACATAATTTTACTTATTATTAATTAAACAGAATTCGTTTGATTTACCTGCCTAAATGATAGCTTTCTTTTCATTTTGTCCTTTGTATATCCAAATGTTAACTTAAAAAAAAAATTTTTGTTTACTTTTAGTGTACCAAACTGATGATTGTTGGAGAATTGCTATCTTGTGATATTCGAGTTAGTTCGTATTATAAAATAATTATAGCAAACTATCATGAAATGCTCTATGAATGTATAGTTATTTTTATTACCATTTTTTAAATATTCAACTAATTTCACAAAATTATATAATAGGAATCAATTTAATTGGATTTAATGTTCATGGTTTCTGGTCTAAATGAATAAAATGTTTGCCAATACGTGGTCGGTTTTGTCTTTTTTTTTTTTTCAGAATTGAGATTTAACGTAAATTAGATTTATCAATGAGGTATCGTTTGGCAGTTACTTTCAATGAACTGTTACAGAAAAAATAGGGATGACAGATTTTAAGAGCTCTGACACTATTGATATAGGCATCCGTAGATCACCGTCCATTATAATGTAATATACGGAGTATAATGTTTATTTCGTAAATACTGCAGATAGTGTGAATAAATGCCTGTAAAAACAATGATTTTTTTTCACTTTAATTCTCTTGCAAAACAAAGTTAGATTGACCATCTGATGTGGTGACGCTGTTGATTTTCGCTTATTCAAAAATGATGAAAGATAATCTGTAGGAAAGTTAGGAATTCAAATGAGACTATATATAATCGTAAACACCTGGGTATTAGTCCTCTTTCATGTGTCCCTCATCTTCTGCAATGTGTAAAATGATATCGTTAAACCGTCATGCTCTGGATTATACGGAATGTCGAAATTTCTAGATACAAATTTCACTTTACCATCGTCTAATATGTCGGGGCAGCAAATACCATAACAGATCAACGATAGAAAAAGAGCAGGCAATCCAAAGAGAAGCATGGTTAAAATAGGGTTGCCTTTCCACATGGATAAAAGTGACATCCGTATCTCAAACCATGATCTGTACACCTGCACAAGCCATCCATTGCCTCCGTATATCTGGAAAATTTTCCCAATCCAAAATCTTATTTATATTCCTTATTTTTATGTGCATTTTATTTTGTTATATTCAGGTGACCTGCTAAACGATCGGACGAGCGACGCGCACATCGAGAGAAAAATTCCTCAGAAACGATTGCAATACCGACTTTTTGCGCTAATTTATAAATTTCTTTTAGCTACAATATAGCTTAAGGGGTCGAATCTCCTAAAAATCATAGAAATAAAATCTTGTTGCAATTGCATGTATGAAAACTTAAATTTCAGACACAAAGTTACAGAGGAAATTTGCTGAGAAATTACTCCATAATGAAAGTTCACTTCAAAAGTGAGTATATCTTTGGCTAAAGAGCTTCAAACAAAAAATCCTATACTCTGCCCAGACAGTCTTTTTACGACGAGGAAATGTTTGCGTCGTCAATTGAGTCCATCAATTCAACCTGAACAGAAGTTAAAAATAGAAAAAAAATTGAACTAATAAACTGGGCTACAGAAAAAATAAATCACACTAAAACTATTTCTTTTTTTTGTACTTGTCAAGTGGTGTTTTTATCCAAGTTATAATTAATTTGTGCAGTTATAGCACAACATAAATTTCATGACTTCCAGGTGACTTGGCCATCTTAAAGTATCTGTTATATGTATTTTAAAAAAAACAATTTTTTATATTGGAATGTCTAACTTGTCTAAAGTCCCTCAGAATGCCGTGATCCTTTAATCATATGATCAAAACTTATTAATTAAGTGAAGAATGTTAAAACAAATAGAGCAAGACAGTTTTATACCGGAGCTGTTTCGTTACGTATGTGATCTAGGAACATCTCAATGACTTGCGGAGTTAATTTCCTCGGTTCGTCGTCTGGAATGTGATGATGACTCGTGCTCGTATTAATTACAATGAGGCTTGGTAAAGGCATAACCGTCATGGCTATGCTATTAATTAGTTCGCCATTAGCTATCCACCCGAACTGGAACTTACTGAAATAGCAAGAAAATAAGTTAACAGAATATAATGTGACTTATTTTACGTACGTCTGGAGTAAGCCTGAAAATGAGAACTTGTAATAAGGTTGCCGGATCGAAAACAAATCTTAAACTATAAAATAGAAAATACTCGTATCCGTCCGTCACACAACAATTCCGCATCGGTGACTCCTGACGTCATGACATTTTTCACTCTTTCACGTAGTGAGCTGAAAATTTCACGTTGACGTAGTGAGCTGAAATTTTCAGCTCGCCTGACGTATAACGATTTTTTTGGACGCGCAACATCAATCTTCATTACATCATGCGTTTGTTTTTTTAAATAATTTTGAGATGTCAATTTACGTTAGTTTTTTTCAAATCTTTTGGAGATGTCAATTTTGACAGTCAATACCAATATTATTCATTGTGTCAACTATTGCTTCAAACTGCCGGAAAGGAAGAGAGCTATTTTTTTGGATCATGCACAAGGGCAAAACGTCGAAGAATGTTGCGAGCTGTGCAATCTGATGGAAAACGGTCACAAGAGCGCGAAGCCAACAGAATTCAACATGCTGTGAGACGACGCAATGGGCCAGTTGAAGGGTCTGAAACGTGTCGAACATCTGATCATCTTCGAGAGCTGAGGAAAGAGATAAATAGCAACAGTAGCGATAAGCTATTTGTTACCGTAACAGAATTTTGGCTGAAACTATTGAAGTACGCCAAGATCGACTACATTATGAAAGAGCGCGACAAGACACTTTGAGGGTAGGTGTGTCTTTGAAAAATGCAGCCTTTAACTATAATCGTGAAGTAGATTATTCAAGGGTACTTCAAATCGAAATTGGCAACGTGTCTGTGAAATGCATTTTTTGTTATGCACTTAAGTTTGAAGGCGAAACACAAGGTTTCTGCTGCTTAGGTGGAAAGGTTTCCTTGCCATCAGAACTTCCTAAACTGCCTAAGCCACAGACAAGTCTGATGAATAGATCAACCCAAGTAAAAATAATTCTTTGACTAGATTCGAAGGTACAACTGAAAGTGCAGCTTCGAAATCACGTCGTTCGGGACATCTGTACCAATGCCACAATCGTATGGATGGTGACGACTTTCAAGATTCAGGGACAGGTTTATCACAAGATAGACTCTCTCATACCACTTTCAAATGAAGAATCGAAATTTTTTACAAATATATTTTCTTTACAATAAACAAAATGAAGCGCAACGTCGATGTTCTGAGATTCCAGGCACCAACAAGTCTGATTGAGTTCTTGCAAAAAAAGCTGCATGAAAAAAATTAATACATAATGCAATTTCAAATAATACTATACGACAATACAACTGATGACCTAAAGATCGTCATGAAGACACACAAGAGTCCAGCCGCGGGTCATGCACGAGTATTTAACGCACAGGTGGCCAATGAAGTCGCCATCATCATTGCCGGTAATGATTTAGAGCAGGGGTCTCCAAACTACGGCCCGCGGGCCACATTCGGCCCGCGGACAGATTTTGGACTATTTCACTTTTTACCACCAGCAACAATGATAATATGGTTTTGGCCCTCGGAACTTACTGGAGTAATCAGTATGGCCCTAAGGCTGGAAAGTTTGGAGACCCCTGATTTAGAGAAACGAGACAATGTTTTAACGATGCGCAGCAATAAACGCAAGAATATTTCCAAGACCCACATTTCGAATGGCGTTTTGCAATATCCCTTGATGTTTCCTTGAGGCGAAGATGATTATGCAATTAACATTAATTAAATGTAGCTTGAAATATTGAATAGAAGCAACACAATTCACGAAACACGTCATTGACTGGATGTTTCGAGCTGCGCAAAACAGACGATTTTGCGAAAACGCTGCTCTACTGCAAAGTTTCAAAGTTTTACACATAAAGGAAAAGAGTCTGATTCGCCATAAAAAATTAGAACTCTCTGTGCAGTAATTTTGTCATTCTGTGAACCATTGAATCCTAACAAAACTTTAGGAGAGCCACAAAGATAGCATGTCAGAAGACGTTTGATATCGATTACGCCTAGAAAATCCTCAATTGACACTGTACTTCAGCGAAGGTATATATAATGAGGCACTGACCATAACTGAAGACATGAAGGCAGCAAGTGATAAACACGACCAGAGAAATAATTCGAGAATTCTCGTATGACACTGAGAACATGCTTACTTACATCAATCAAAATAAGTTTTTGTTCAATGCAGATCATCAAATAATTTAACAGGAAGTCCTACACCGACACTATAACAACGAAGGTGGTGTAATTTTCATCGTTGCACCTGGCGGAACAGAAAAGACTTTCTTGCTCAATTTGTTTTTGGCATGAATCAGAGGAGAAAAGAAAATTGCACTTGATGGTGCATCTTCTGGCATTGCGGCAACGCTGATGACTGGTGGATGAACAACACATTCGACACTACAAATCCCAATTGACTTGGTTCACAACGAAGCGCACGTTTGCAACATTAAGAAAGGAACTGGAAAGACCATAGTCCTCCACGAAACCAAAGCATTCTTCTGGGTTAAAATATCTACGATGCACAAGCACGGAATTAGAGGTGGTTAACAAAACAGTGCAAGATATTGGTAACAATAACAATCTGATGGGTGATTTGATAATTGTACTTGTTGGAGACTTCTATCAAACTTGGCTTGTTTTGCCAAGAGGCACGATGATCAACAAGATAAAAGCTTGCCTGAAATTATTACAGCTTTGGAGAGAAGTGACGATAATAAAGCTTTTGCTACCAACATGCATGTTGAGCATTCAAATAGTTATGATTCCAATAACTTACTAAACATGAATGGAAAAGTACCAACAAACGAATGGAGAATGGAAAAGTACCAATAAACAATGATACCAAAAAAATCAAACTCAACAAGGCATTTTGGAAAATCTGTCAAACGTTGAAGTCTGATTATCTGTGTGTATCCATACATAAGATAAAATGTCATGAATCGAAAATGGCTTCAGGAACGTGCCATCCTAACACAGCTGAACGTCAAAGTTGATAAAATTAACATTAGCATTCAAGAAACGATTCTAGCTACTGTGCAAACATGCTTCTTGATTGACAAATGCATGAATCAAGGTAAAGCCCAAAGTTATCCGGTAGAATTTTTGAATTCTTTGAGCCCAAACGGAATTCCACCACAGAAATTCCAATTGAAAGTTGGATCTCCAATTATGGTGGTTAGAAATTTGGACCTATCAAAGTTGTGCAACGGATCCAGACTGACAGTAAAAGTGTTAAATGCTTACGTTATTGCGAATCCATCAAAGTTGTATATTGTCGCCGATGAAGAAAACAATGAACAAAATGTTGTGTATGGTCAAGTCTTAAAATAATTTAAAAAATATTGAATAAATAATTTGTGATGACTGAATTAGTGAAATTGATTACTTTTAGCATTTTTTATTTCTCACGAGCATCATTTATTCAGGTTTTTCCAAGAATATAAAATTATAATACCCCACTCTAAATCCTGGTCAAAGCCAGGTAATAAAGTTAGTAAATTAATGAAAGAAATAAAATGAATTTAAAGGGAGGTTAAAACACTTACGGTCATATGTTTACTCGAATGCTACACGGAGGATTTACTTACTCGTGGTACTTTTCACGTTTATGTTTAATTACAGATTCAACCATGTCTCGAAACTCAAGCATATCCGGCGAAACATCTTCAACTGCGTTTTCTTCTACCACTGCCAAGACAAGATATTTGTTCGTCAGAAACAGTTGATTCAAGTTCCCTCTCGTTACTTTCGGGAACGTCGGAAATCGTTCTGCATTTATCCAATTGTATATCGTTTTATTTAATTTGTCAATGTTACTGTGATTATGCCCTAAAGAAAAACAATATTACATAAATAATATCAATCGAATTTCTCATGGGAAATTTCTGAAGGGTGGCGAAAAAAATAACTGCAAACATTGCATATATTCTCAGTTTCAAGCATTTTTTACATCTATAAAAATATTGTGTACAGTGGTCATGTTTTACCTGCAAATGTGTAGTGGGAACTTTCTTTGTAGACAAAGACGGACGGCGAATTCTCCACTGGTGCATGTTTACCGACTACGTTCGGATGAGATTGGTAAAAAAAAGCGTGAGGTTGAAATACGTTGGCGGATTCATGGTAGAGATCCTGCATTAAAAATCAAATTTAATTTCGATCCAAATAAATACCACCAATTTGGATTTCATCCAATTGTCTCTATTACTTACCCATAGCAGTCCATATCGCTCGCCGATGTATAAGAAGTATAAATCACGGTCTTTTTTTATTGTGTCAAAACTCTGTGTTTTCGTGACCTCTTGGACAGGCGGTCCATTCAATCGTAAAGCAAATTTAACTATCTCCTCTTTCGTTCGATCACCATTGTATACGAATTGCTGCTCACCTTTTAAGCTGTAAATGGTTGTAACATGCATTTAACTAGTCACCTATATAGTAGAAATCATCTAGTCGCTAATATCCTCCCTTATGACTATTATAATAAAAGTAAGGTAAATTATAATTGCAATTAAATTATAACTTGCAATAAAATTGTAGGAAAACCGCGAATCTTGAAATTATGAGTGACAGTTGTAAATCTTGTACAGTCCACTCGGCCCACTCGAATTGATGTTGAATAAAGATGTTGAGCAACATGAGCCCAAATAGGATCAAGCCTTTTGCAGTGCGCGCACCATGGTGCATACATCTAAAACCATACAAAATGTATGTATTTTCGTCTCATCATGTCAGTGGGACATTTTTTTAATTTTTCGATAAAATATCATTAACCCCTTAAGCGGCAGAATTGCGTCATCGCAACATAAGTAGCGTATCGATGCACCAATGTATGAATGCCATCAATGTTGCTGAAGGGGTTAAAATCCTTACCATAACTAGCCATTGTCCTTCTTTATGAATTTCCAAGAATCTGTAAAACATTCACGTAAACAAATAAGATTTATATATTGTTGAATAGACATCTGTAGTGAGAAAAACGTATACTGCTTGAACCTGTCGCTTAATTCCAAAACCCGAGAAGCAGCTGTAGTCGCCAAAATTGCTGAAAACATACATCCAATAAAACATGTCTTGTTAATCCTGAAGGATTTGACTGCTATTTGAATACCAGAAAGAAAAATTTCATTGGTTAAGAACTGGCATGCGTCAAGCAAGACCTTTTGTGGTTGCATCGCTTATAATGATTCTTGAACTTGTAAAAAAAAATCTCACAGAAAGATAATAACTTTTTAAAAAAATGTTCTTATTATTAGTATTGCTTCTTCGTAGAGAAAGCTCCGTTTTCAAAAAAATATTTTTTACATCTCACTATAAGTGTTAAATTGAATTTGAAAAAAAAAAAACGAAATGCCTTAATTAAAAAAAAATTATTTTCTGACCAAAGTAGATCCATGAGTTTTCCAGGTGCGCTAGTTTTCCATGTATAGGAACAATGATAAAATAGTTTCAAAAACATTTAAAGATTTTAAAGGAACTTTAATTTTATTACGATCAGAGCTGGGCAAAGGGCTGAAAGTACAAATCACTTAAAGTACTAAGAAATAGACATATTTATGTGGATGGAGTCGAGTAAAAATCACTGAGATTCATAGAGAAATATCTTTCATGTTTGGCTGCTGATATTATAAAAAATAATATATACTTTTGACCCCGAAAACAAAGAATTTTTTACCATGTAGCTAAAAATCTAACTTTTGAAGGTGGCATAAAAAAGAATGTCTTTTTACAATCTGCACATTTTCTCAAGTAAACCGGTAGTCTAAGTATTCCTAAAAAATGTTCCTTTTTAGGTGAGACATATTTTTCACAATGAGTATAGTTTTTTTTTCTTGAAGTTCATAAAGTTATAAGTTGAAGAACAAGAACCTTATGATTTATATATATGATTACATACATACACACACAGAGAGAGGTTTTTCTAATTGTGAAGACAAAGCTTCTTTTATGAGGAAACAAACTCAAAAACCTTTCAAAATCCCAATTTTTTAAATTCAGATAACTAATACATTTTTTTTACAAAAATGGGTATCAAGTTTGTGAGCAACGAGAGAATATACAATTAGATAGTCGAAAATACGACCATAAAAATGATAACCGATTGAATCCATCTGTTGTTTATTTGACTACCCAGGAAAAAGAAGTATTCAAATAGTTTGATTGAAACTAAAGATACGGTTAATAGAAATTTTCAAACAATTGACTTGTTGAGATTTTTAGGGGACTAAAATATGAATAAATTTGTTTGTATTCTACAATTTTTCATGATTATCTGATCAGAAATTTACAGCTGACTACGAATTGAAGCTTTGATAAAAAAATTTTAACACAATAAGAATAATGTAGAAAAAGTAGAATCTTTACTTTTTAATTATATTGTTTTGTGTTTTAACGAAATTAAATTCCTCGGTAATAAGCTGCAGCTTAATATTACGGACACATGATCCTTTGAATAATAACATAGGATTAGAGAGAGTAATATAAAAATCCGAGAATATTATAAGCGTTTTAAAATTCAATCTCCTTCAATTTTATCAGATTCTAATAGATTCTATGAATTTTCAACCTCCGTGGTACAAGAAAAAAAGAATTACCGAATTCCCACAAGGACTTAGTTCGGGCTGAAGTGGGTCAGACTCCAGGTGGCAACCTATTACATATGCAAACCAATCTAGGGTTTGTAGTTAACTAGGCAGCCGTTTGGTCCCTGTGGAAACTTAATATCTGTCGAGACCTATGATAAGCAAATGTAATATATCTAATTTACAAAAAAATTTGTTCAACACATTTGAATGAAAAAGATACTGCAACTGGTTCGAAATTTTTGCTGTCTAAAAGATGACTATTACAAGTCTACCGAAATTCCTGAATTTTGCAGGCTTTCCAGGGTTCCAGGTTGTGTATCTACCCTGAAGGAGTAATCTCTTTTCAAGTAACTTAATACACATTTTAGTTTTTCAGGTTATTAAAGGAATTGATCATTCACACTGAAAATGAAGGTACACAGAGTGAGAGAAAACTGAAGTTTCTGAAGAAATGTACAAAAAGAACCCTAGATTTTCGGTATGACGTAAAAAGGAATACGTCCTTGGCTTCAATAGAAATTAGATGGTTATTATAGACACCTATATATGTAGAGCTGGAGTCGAATTATCGATTGTTCATTATTTGAGTTTGTGTACCAGTGAAGCGGACTTTCTTGCAGCATAAAAATTAGCATGCTTATCATGTATTTATTTGTTTCTTCTTTCATTTCGTTTTTACTACAAAGGAATAAAAGACGATAGAAAATTGTCTCACCACAAAATACAGTAGATAAGGTGATTCGTATTAGAGTAACCATCGCGAAGGCCGAATCGAAACCGAAAATGTTTAACTGCAATCTGCACAAACGAACCGAACCTTATCCATCACTTCCACATATTATAAATGAGTCAATATTTTGATTTTCGTTAGTCGGTGACCATTGTCAAATTTCCACAAATCTTTCTGTTGACAGCATCATCGTGGTTTCGTGAATTATTGTTCAGCACTCAATATGACCAGAGAACATAGATACGGAAACACGGGCCTTATGGCGAGGCGAAACCTCCATACTTGCGCGGATGTGCTACTTCTGTTTCACTCCCCCTTAGCACCATACGAGCCTATCTCTTTCACACACTTGGGTGGAGTATATAGGGCTACGGTCCGAATCACGCTCACAGCGCACATAGCATACTAACGCACGGCAGTGATGCCAGATGAGGGATTTTTGCCCCTATCTCGCTGCCCTCACCACGCTGCCCGTGCTAGGCGCGTCAGGGGAAGGCTTGCGCCGCTCGTAACAAATCTCGTCTCGATTGCGCTTTACGTTGTCTCGCCCCACCCACTTCATAACAGCCACTGCGCGGGCTTTTATGAAATGAGTTATGGAAGATTTCTTAATGAATATATATAAATATTGTATATATAAATAAATAAATGATGAAAGTAAAGAAATATATAAAACGCTCACTAATTTTGCAGCCGTCAGCAAATGAATAGTGCATTACAATATCCAACACCAAATTGTAGTCCTTTACACGAAAGGTTCATTACAATTTAATTTAATAGCCGGGCTGCGTAGTGTGTGACGACACACGCTGCCTGACTGTTGATTGGTCGGTGAGCCGAGTCTGCGCACGGCGTAGTGTGTGATGTCACACGCTGCCTGACTGCTGATTGGTCGGTGCGCCGGGTGCGCGTGCAGTAGGCGCTAAAACAGACCCAGTGGAGAGGGTACCCAAAAGGGACGAAAAATCCCTCATCTGGCATCACTGACACACAGTCCGATCCGTGCTTTCAGCGCTCACCGTTTGCGCTGCAAACGTTATGACGTCATTTTCGAGCGTTCACGACGCTCAGGGGCAGTGATGCCAGATGCGGGAATTTTGCCCCTATCTCGCTGCCCTCACCACGCTGCCCGTGCTAGGCGCGCCAGGGGAAGGGTTGCGCCGTTCGTAACAAATCTCGTCTCGATTGGGCTTTACGTTGTCTCGCCCCACCCACTTCACAACAGCCACTGCGCGGGCTTTTATGAAATGAGTTATGGAAGATTTTGTAATAAATATATATAAATATTATATATATAAATAAATAAATGGTGAAAGTAAAGAAATATATAAAACGCTCACTAATTTTGCAGCCGTCAGCAAATGAATACAATATCCAACACCAAATTGTAGTCCTTTACACAAAAGGTTCATTACAATTTATTGAATAAAAAGAAATTGTAATGCTCTACTCACGTCCCAGGTCCTACCACGTGGAGGTCGCTGCATAAGGACCCACCCGTGGGGCCGTTGCTGTGTTTGTATACCCAAGCAAATACGGACACAGGAAAGACCCCTCTCCATCCCTCCAACAATTTAACGTCTTATTTCTTCATTAAACTAAGAGCAACAAATAAAATATGATTTCGCAAGAACAGTATTTTCTGTTCAAATAAAAAATAAATAATGTTTTCAAATTAAAAAATTAATAAATTTCTGTTTTTGTCTTAGGTTATTGGAATGCGTCATGAAAAGTTAATAAAAGCCAAGTTACAAATTTGGAAAAAATAAATTGCTATATATAATCAACGGTATTATATTGTATCTTTCTAAATTAATAAATAATAAATATATATATTTCTTTTTTTTCTTAAGTCTATGCAATGCGTTATACTGTAGCAAATCTTATTAGGATTTTATATTTCGCGCCGTGCGAGATTTATCCTTCGGGGGTCGCCACCTCTGCGGCATCGGTTTTCGAAGCCGTTCGTTAGCTAGTCGTACGTAAGGGTAGGAGAACCCCGAGACGAGACGGTTACAGGTAGTTGTCGAGCGAAGCTGCCAGCCGGCGGTACTAACCTCTCCAGTCTTACATATGGGGATTCACATTTTGGAGCAAGTCGGTCTGGTAGCACCCATATATCCACCTGTGGCTCAAAAAGTACGCCATCGACTCACAAATCTAGACGGATGAAAATTGCTTTGCTCATGGTGCAGCTCACTTACGGACGATTCACGCCAACTCCGGTGAACCAACATCCAAGGAGAGTATAAGGTTTACACGGACCTAAGGATTCCCATGGAAGGATGCGGCCTGAGCATAAAACACGGGTATTTAATTCTTTCCGTTAGCCCCACCAGGTGAGCGACATATCTATCATCTATAAAATATTGGAATACACCATGGGAATCTGTAAGTAAGACAGGAGTGTTCTTAAAATATTGAGAGTCAAGCCAAACGCTCAAGACCTATCGAAATCCGGTTCAGAAACAGTGGTGACTACAATAACAAGTTTTTGTGTCACCAGTTCGCTCCAATGTTTTGGTCTTGCTCTTCACATAGCCTGTGGGCTAAGTCCTTGGAATTATTATCGCCTATCAATTCCATGTAGAGCAATATAAAGATGTAATTTTATTTTATACAATCGACTGACATAACAGTTTTTTTTGGTCAGACGCTCGATATGTTGTTTCCACCTGTCCTTCAACTCGCTTGTGGACTTTCAACTTGTAAGCTATTTTTATATTTCCATATGAGAGATTATTAGCAGTGGCATGATTACATATGAGTGTGTATTTTCATTGTCTGCGATCAGACAGGTTTCGAAGGATTTCCCAATGTAATATCTTGTATTTGGCCAAATGGCTATGAATGGAACTCATCAATGTAAAGCCTAGTTGATATTATTTATGTGTATGTTTTACTGTAGTTGGATTTATGTTTTATGGACCTATGGGTCGATTATTAGATTGAAGAATGACGCCTCTAAGAATGTGATTTAGAATATTATATGATAAACTGATCTATACCGAAACAATTATCACGAGAGAAAGCTGCTAGTAGTCAATGGTCTCTCGTGGACTGATTCAATAAATGATTATTATTGTTAACTCTCATATTTGGTTTCATTTCTGGTAATTTTCATATAACGTTTTAGCTCTGTCCCCAGTAATTCAAAAAGAAGACGCGGGAGAAAGTCAAAAAGTTACAATACACAATGTTATATTCATTTTTATTCACATTTTTTTTTATGTAACGCGTTCGATTTACTTTATTTCCAGTTTTACCCATTACGTACCCATTACGATATTTATTTATTTTCATTTTTATTTATTCGTGTTTATATTTTTATATTGTTTATTTATTTCATGACCGATTTATTCCCGAAGAACTCTTTAATTATGATATCACAAAGTTTTAAGGAACTATTTAGTCGTTATATCACAAGTTATTTCGCGCAGATTTGGTTTAAGCAATCAATCTTTTTATTATATTCACTTATTTATCCGATATTACGTTGAGATAAAAACGGTGTAGTGTGTCACGTCACACCCTGCCTGACTGTTGATTGGTCGGTGAGCCGGGACTGCGTAGTGTGTGACGTTACACCCTGCCGGACTGTTGATTGGTCGGTAAGCCGGGACTGCGTAGTGTGTGACGTCACACGCTGCCTGACTCTTGATTGGTTGATGAGCCGAGTCTGCGCACGGCGTAGTGTGTGACGTCACACGCTGCCTGACTGCTGATTGGTCGGTGCGCCGGGTGTACGCGCAGTGGGCGCTAAAGCAGACCCAGTGGAGAGGGTACCCAAAGGGAACAAATTTCCCTCATCCGGCATCACAGCTCACGGGTCAGATCGTCAGGACCGTGTCGTAGCACCTATTACTGCTCACAAGTGGTCCGAATTATTAGTACTGTAAACAGACGTTAGCACGCTCACTTAATCGGACCGCACGTTAGCAACTTGTGCATTGTAATCGCTGTGAGCGTGATTCAGACCGTAGCCTAGGTTTCGCCTCGCCTTATGCAAGCATTTGATAGCCACCCCGAGCGCTGCCTGTATATTTGGGATTGGCCCGTGTACGGTTGGAATCTGTCGAAACGAGGCACTGCCGCGTGTGCTGCGAAATCAGCGTGCCTCGCTACCTCGCATGGCTGTAACCGCGCTGTCACGTCTCTGTTGCCGCACTGTTACCGCGGTGTTCCAAGAGTTTTCTCTGCTCTTTTGGACATGACGCGCGAGGTGCTGAGCGGTGCCACATCCAGTCATAAGGCGGAGAATTTGTGCTATTTTTCGTTTAAATCAAATTGCCAGCAATAATACTGCGATGGATGTTTTTCTTTTTGCTTCCTCTTGGACGAAGATTTGTCGTCGTGAAATTTTTTTTTTTCGACATTTAAATGCAAGAGTAGTTTGAAGTTCCAAAACGTCGAGAAATGATATTTAGAAAAAATGTCCGTGCGTATGTATTTGTGATGAGATTAAAACATGGAAATGGCTTTATTCCGAGAATGGGTTTATCGATCTTTCTGAAACTTTGCACACGAGTTAGGTCATAACTCCCGTCAGTTTGCTGCAATTTTTACCAAAATCGCTAACGGGTGACTCATTTTATGGTTATTCGAATTTTTCGAAGAAAAAGTGTCATTACTCAAACTGTCGTAAATTCTAAGCTATCGAGGCAAAACTTTCTACAAGAACAGGCTAGGGCATAAGATTATTCAGTATAGAGTTTTGCAACAATCGATCAAGGAGTTAAGATTGTATGGAATTGTGAGTTTCATACATTTTCCGAAAAAATCTTTTTTCTCTCAAACTTTCCTAAATTTCCACCTATCAAACCGAAATTTGGCGTAAAAATTGGCTAGGCACAAGGGGACTTGGTTTTGAATTTGGTGAGAATCGATCGTGGGGTTTAAATTTGATTAAATGTTCAATGTTAGTACATTTGTTACTTTATTTTTAAACATATTTTCCACCTTCTAAATCGATTGTCCAAAGCTTTTCCAAAATCGATCTACATACTTCCTCATAGAGGTAACTTTATCAAAGGTGGAAAAAAATGCGAAAGCAACGTTCAAGGTTCTACTTAGCATCCTCGTTTTATACCTGGTGTACAAGTATAAAATGTGGATTTTAGAAAACAGATGGCGCACGAATGCAGTTTGTGCTATAAAGATTTGACACTGCGTCATTTAGTTGTGTCATCAACAAGTGTCAGACGCGCACGAGTGATTGTTAAGAAAAGCTGAGTTCAGCGCATTTTTTTTTGTATCGAGTGTACAGGCACAATTTTCTCATTGCGACTGTACCTGAAAAAGAGTCGAATGCGACTCGAGCAACTTCTACAGCTCTCGGGTTACGAAGCAAGCTTGCGTAGCAACCACGCCACAAAGGCAGTCTCGAGTCTCGCCTCGAACAGAACAGAGTATGCTCACAGTAACACTTATTATAGTCAAGTATTAAATGCACAATTAACTCTTCGCATAATAAAGAAATATATCGCTATTAAAGTAAAGAGTTTATTTCTTAACCCGTTCACCCACTCCTGCTCAAACAGGTTATGGGCCCAGTTAACGGCTAACTGTGAAAAAGGGTGTGAACGCGGTGCGAATTATCGAGGCGAGCAACAAGTGGCGCGCAACGTAAGTCGGCCTTTGTTACAGTGTCGATCGTAGCGTGTCGGCAGAAAGTGCATTCGGGAATAGATTCAACGATGTCGGTTGGAATTTCGGTGAATGTACACTTATTATAGTCAAGTATTAAACGCGCAGTTAACTCTTCGCATAATAAAGAAATACATATATCGCTATTAAAGTAAAGAGTTTATTTCTTAACCCGTTCACCCACTCCTGCTCAGTGATAAATTGGAAAAGTGTGTGTATAGTGTTGTTATTGTTATGTTGTTGTTATGTTCAAAATGTCATAATTTATACCGAAAAACAGCATTCGCGGACAGCATTCATTTTTTGTTTTCATTTGAAGAAAACTGCTGCTGAATCATACCGTTTACGTCGAGAAGCTTATGGTGAATATGCTCCATCGCAAGATACGTGTGAACGATGGTTTCGGCGTTTTAAAAGTGGTGACTTCGATGTTGCAGACAACAAACGTGGAAAGCCGCCAAAAAAATACGAAGATATGGAATTGCAAGCATTGTTGGACGAAGATGATTCGCAAACACAAAAACAACTCGCCGAGCAATTGGGCGTTAGTGAACAAGCTGTTTCCAATCGACTACGAGAGATGGGCAAGATTCAGAACACCGGTAGATGGATACCACATGAGTTGAACGAGAGGCAAATGGAAAAGCGCAAAACACATGTGACATTTTGTTCGCTTGGTACAAAAGGAAGTCGTTTTTGCATCATATAGTTACAGGGGATGAAAAGTGGATTTAGTTTGAGAATCCCAAGCGTAAAAAATCATGGGTAGACGCAGGCGCACCATTCACATCGACGCAAAACCGAATCGTTTTGGCAGAAAGACGATGCTCTGTGTTTGGTGGGACCAGAGGGGCGTGGTCTATTATGAGCTATTAAAATTTGGGGAAACGGTTAATACTAAACGTTACCAACAACAAATGACCGATTTGAACCATTCGCTGCTTAAAAAAAGGCCAGAATACCGAAACAGGCAACACAAAGTCATTTTTCTTCATGACAATGCTCTATCACATACGGCAAAACCGGTTCGCGACACGTTGGAAGCACTCAGCTGGAAAGTTCTACCCCATGCGGCTTACTTACCAGACTTGGCTCCTTCCGATTACCACTTGTTTGCATCGATGGGTCACGCACGTGCTGAGCAGCGCTTTGGTTTGTACGAAGATATGCTAAAATGGCTCAATGAATGGTTCACAGCAAAAGGGAAAGATTTTTACTGGCGTGATATTCACAAATTGCCCGAAAGATGGAAAATATATATAACAAGCGATGGAGCATACTTTGAATAAAGCACTTTTTATCATTCTTCCGAATTTAACATGTTTTTTTTAGAAAAAAATCCGCATTTCATACTCGTACACCTGGTATATTATAATGTATTTTTTGTATAGGCTCATCCAGGAACACATGTAACCAGGCGATAATATAGAAAGACAATTGCTTTTATTTTCGATTGACTTTAAATGGCCGATCATTTTTCTATTGGAGTAAAAAAAACTCACCAGCGGTTGGAAATTGCACGAATAAGTTCACAGCGCAGATAAACTGCTTGCCATGAATTCTGGACCGCCTCTTGTGATGCCTCATAGTCCCGGTGTAACGCTATCGTTGAACCGGAAATAGCTGTATGTTCACCATCCCTCACAAAATAAATGGATACTGCTTCATAGAAGTTATCTTCAAACATACAGTAAAAAGTAAAACAAATAAAATGAGACTAAAATAAATAAACTAAAATAAATATAATATCAGGAGTACAAATTGAAAATGCGGGATTTTTTTCTATTTTTGAACGTTTATTCTGAAAAAATGGTAACAAATGAATTATTGAAGGTATTGTCCATCGCTAGCCACAACTTTTTCCCATCTTTCTGGCAATTTACGGATACCGTCGCGAAAAAATTCGGCCGGCTTGGCTGCTATCCAGTCATCGACCCATTTTTGGGCTTCTTCGTAAGAATGGAAGCGCTGGTCAGCTAGGCCATGTGTCATCGATCGGAAAAGGTGGTAATCGGAAGGAGCAATATCTGGGCTATACGGCGGGTGGGGTAAGACTTCCCATTTCAGCGTTTGTAGGTATGTTTTGACCGGCGCTGCAACATGTGGCCGAGCGTTGTCATGTTGCAAAATTACTTTGTCGTGTCTTTGCTCGTATTGTGGCCGTTTTTCTTTGAGTGCGCGGCTCAAACGCATCAATTGAGTTCGGTATAGTGCTCCTGTGATGGTTTCGTTCGATTTCAATAGCTCATAATACACCACACCCAGCTGGTCCCACCAAATACAGAGCATGAGCTTGGCGCCGTGAATATTTGGTTTGGCCGTCGATGATGATGCATGGCCGGGGTAACCATATGATTTTTTGCGCTTCGGGTTATCGTAATGGATCCACTTTTCATCACCAGTGACAATGCGATGCAAAAAACCCTTCCGTTTTTGCCGTTCGAGCAGCAGTTCGCATGCAAAAAAACGGCGCTCGACGTCTCTCGGCTTCAGCTCATACGGCACCCAATGTCCTTGCTTTTGGATCATTCCGAGGGCTTTTATACGATGGGAAATGGCTTGTTGTGTCACTCCCAATGAATCTGCGAGCTCTTGTTGAGTTTGACACGAGTCTTCATTGAGTATTGCCTCCAATTCAGCATTCTCAAACTTTTTCACTTGGCCCGGCCGCTCTTTGTCCTCAACGTCAAAATCACCACTTCTAAACCGCACAAACCATCTCTCGCACGTTGAAACCGATGGAACATGACTCGGATAAGCCTCGGAGACCAATCGATGTGCTTCAGCAGCACTTTTCTTCAAATTAAAGAAGTAAATTAAAACTTCCCGCAAATGCTGTTTTGTTGGCACGAAACTCGACATATTGAGAGCTCAAAAAAACTATGAATTTGACACTGCGACAAATTGACACATACTGAAAATTAAAGCTATAAGACGTAGCTTTGACATGAACATAGTCACAGTACTGCCTGATGCGTATAGCGTTAGTAACGCCATCTGTTATCAAACCCGCATTTTCAATTTGTACCCCTGATAATAAAATGAGAGAATAAAATGAGGGTTGCGACCCGACTAGCGTGCAAAGTTTCAGGATGGTCGAGTAGCACGTTCTGGAGATATATCCATCACAACTTTGGAAACTCATCACACACACACACACACGCACGCACGCACGCACGCACGCACGCACGCACGCACGCACGCACGCACGCACGCACGCACACACACACACAAACAAACACGCGCGCGTGCGCGGACATTTTTTGTAAATTATTTCTCGACGTTTTGGGACTTTGAAGTGCTCTGACATACAAATCTCGAGAACATTTTTTTCCACGAAAACAGCTTCCCTATAAGGAAGCAATAAATGGATCATAGACGCTATAGCTATATCGATATTTAAAATGCACACCATCGCTTGCCTATAATTATGTTTGGAACCATGCCCCCTGTGCACGTGACCAAGGCGTGACGAGCGACCACACGAGCGACGAGCGCATGCGTCAGCCCGCGCAGCGCGAGCACGAGGAAGAAGCGAAGACACGGACCGGCGTGAGTGAGCAACGAGCTGTGAGGGAGCATCCCTGCCGTTGCAGAGACAAGCGAATAAAGAACGGTTAAGGTTGCGTTGAACACCGAGCCGTGAGGAACATTGCTGTGTGCTTAGTAGTTGTTGAGAATCCGTCTGATGTAATTGACCGACCTGCGAATATATTGAGAACACATGAAATCTCACTCTAGACAAGGTGATAAATAAACCAGACATGGCGTTGTTATGTTGCGAAAATGGTTTTATTCCACTTTCCGGCAGGTGGTATACAAAATACAATTTAAATATAATTTGTAAAAAAAAAACGATAAAAGTGAAAACCAATACAAAAATAGGTTGAATTTAGAAAAATACAAAATTGATATAAAATTAAAACACCAACAAATTAACATATTTAGAGTACATATAACCAAGTGAATTGATTCTATGGTATGAGCAGAGAACCAGCAAAAATGAGTGCGTAAGATTTTATAAATTATTCACTGCAAGCTCTCAGCAGTTTGTTGAAGAGAGGTTACAGTGAATAGATGAGAGCACTAGCAATTAAATTGCTTGAGTGCTCTGAATGTATGTGAGACAAGCTACGCAGGCAGCACTGCGTAACACAATACAACATATACTGAGGATGCACCATTGAGCAGAGAACATTCACAGCAGTCTCCCAGCAGGTTTACTGGGGGAAACTACAGCGAATATAAGCACATGCATGATTATATTAATTACACCGGCAAAATACAGTGAGGAGAACGTGGTGCAGCATGTGCTGCAACGCACGCCACAGAGTGAGACAAGAATGATAAGGTATCGATATTTTCCTCCTCACTGACAGTGAATGGCCCTGCATTATATCAGTGCACTCTTACTCAGAACTCAATCTGAGTCCTGGGGAGCGAGAAAACTGAGTGAATCCGGTGAATAGCGACAGAGAAAACAGTCCAAGAGTCCTGATGAGCGTGCTGTTCCACTGATGCGTTGCCAAAAAGTGTCTAAATTTTCAACATGGCTGCGAGTATGAAAGCGTCGTTGGGCGCTGAAGTCAGTTGAGCGAGATAGCCGGTGAGCGAAACCGAAGTCAAGCGAGAGACATCCTCTCGCTCGACGCGGCATGCCAACGAGGCACAGCCTCGGCTTCGCGAAGCCCTGCCTCGGCTATCTTCGGCTCAACCGAACGCAGTGTGCTAGAGCACCGCAACAGGTAAACACACGACGAATGTCGATCGCCGTGCGTCAGCTGATTATCCAACAATAGTTAACGAAAAGACCATTGCTGTGTGCTTGGTAGATCGCGTTAAGAAAAATATTGCTGTGTGTATTCGTTGTTGTATTGAGAATTGTATTCAGAGTATTTCCGTGTGTTTCGTAGTACGTGTCGATAGAGAGTACGTGACTCAGTATACCGAGTGTAAGATAAATCATCGTTGGCGTTGAGTAACGCATTGCTCGTCGAAGTATAATTCGTTTATATATTCAGACATCCAGACATTGTTCGTCAAGGCTAGTCGAGTATCGTTTCGCAGTAATCCGGAAAAATAGCAGGGTTACAACAATTAGTACCGTGTATGGTATAAGCAATAGTAGAATGTTCTTAAGACTCGGGTGCTATATGCGTCCTCGCGATGAACTGCACAATCGAATCCTAATCCCAAACCAATCCAAATAAATGTAATTTGGAGGGTTGGAGACAAAATTCTCGATAATATACTACATTCCTAATAAAATCCTGAAAAGCTCGGTAAAAATACATATCCGGGGTTGTTTGGGTATGTGCGAAAAAACATAAACGCAAAAGATTAATTTGTAATTTTTAAATAAGGGTTATTTAGGTTCTCCAGGTTCTGTTGGCTCTTCAAGTTCTTTATTTAATTAAGTTTATTTAAGTTTCGACATCAACACTAGGGACGAAAGTATTAGGTCCGCAACTAATTTCCCGCTGTTTTTCAAGAGATGGCTCCAGTAGTAAGTGCTGGTCGATTGGGACATAACCAAAACCTCATGAACAAAGCTTAGACATATGGTAAACAAACCGCTTTGACACATTTTTGATTTTGAATGATTCATTTGTAAACATTTTTTACAATAAAGTTCTATTATAATAAACAAAACAGCGGGAACTTAGTTGCGCACCTAATAGATAAGTATTTACTAAAATGAAAGAACATCTCCGTAGCAGGGTATTCCAGTTGAAAAGTTTAGATTTTTAATCGCTTAGATGTATCACTCTATAGAAACATATGACCGCGTATTGATTAATTAATTAATCTGAAAAAAGGTTTACTATTTGACATTAAAAATAGAGATCGTGAATTAATGTTGCTAAAGCCGCGGTGGCGTAATTGGTAACTTACCAGGCTAGAATTCTGGAGTTCCCGGTTCGAACCCGGGCTGTGGTAATATTTTTTCACGATTTCTTTAGAAGTTAAAAAATCGTCAGGTCTGGTTATCTCATTAATTCTTAATGAATAAGTGAGGCAATCAGAGCTGACAAAAATAATTAATGATTCGATTGTTAGAGATCTTTCTGAGATCGATAACACAGGGATCTAGGCGGCGCTGACTCTAACCGGGTTGCGAACTGCCAGAAATATTCCATCATAAAATTTGGTCAAAAACATTGTCGCTTAGATTTATCACTCTTTAGATTTTTAATGCTTCGTGAGATCTGCAAAAGTGGGGTTATGTATGGCAACAGTTATTTTGTGTTTCCTATAACGGTCATGTTGAGAAAAGTAATGTATATGAAATAATTACCAATAAGTTTATATGTCAAAAGAGAATTATACAATTTTATTCACATTTCACAAAAGGAATCAACCGGAGAAGCCGGTCGTGTGGTAGAACAGACAGTAATCGGTGGCAAATGCTAGGGATGATCAATCAATCAATTAACGTATCACGGTGTATCTAAGCCGTATATAATTATAGCAATAATTTATGGGCCAGATTTCAAATTCTATTGCACTTATAACCTTGTCAAAAGGTTAAAACGAGTAATCGATTAACAAAAGTTATTTTTTCGATTTATAATATGGAATTATGAATAATGCTTAACTTATTAATGTCAGTTCTAAAATTTGTGAAATTATTGTGTTCTTTTATGCAAATCATTTCCATGAGAAGAAGTTTGTTTAAAAAGGATTCAAAAGCAAATATTCAAAAAATATCAAAAGCATGTTTAGTTGCATTAATTTGACTGCCTAAGGTGGTTCGACCATGTTACAGGTGATTTCTCTATTTCTATACTCTCGAATGCGTGCCTATTAATTCATTCAATATCAGTTACAGAACAATATCTTCATAGTAACAAATAAACTAATTTGGATTTTAACAACGAGGGAATTTTATTCTTCGTTGAGACGCTAATCAAGTTAATGTTATGTTTGTCATTTGTAACTAGATTAAATTCAAATTATTTAATAAGCCTTACTGAAGGATAGTATGTATATCATATGAACAATTAATAATCCATCCTGCGTCAATTAAAAAATTTTCTTCTTGAGTGCCTGGGAATAGTCGTTATAGTCCGTCTTTTAACATGAATGGTCCATTTAATGAAATGTATAGGATTACAAGTTAAGAGTAACGTGTCATTAATGAATTTCAAGTCTTTACTTCAGAACTGTAAATGTGAAAGTTTTAATGCTCTGTCTACGAGCATGTATATAATGCATATTTTTTATGACTGAAGAAACAGTTAATAAATCTACCAGACCAGATTTCGATACCAATCTGTGATAATGATCTCATTTTCCCTAATTAATAACAAATCCAGGAATGGTATTTTATTATCTTTTTCTTTCTTTTATTATCTTTCTCTTACTCAATAGTAAATTAGAGTTCGGATGCTGAGTATTGAAAATTGTCGAAGTTCATTGAATTTGTTTTGAGAGAGCAAAAAGGTAATCACGTGGTCTACGTGCCTTGTGAATAAAATTGGAGTGTAATAAAGTTCTGTCAAGCGACATTCTTCTCAAGCAGCCATAACTACTATGTGATATAAAATTGAAGCTAATGGAAAGCCCATAGGAAGCCCAGAAATTTGTTTGTAAATTTTATTATCAAAAGTGAAATAAGTAAAAGACATAATTATCTCAGTTTATTTTTTAATTCGACGATAACACGGCCCTTTCCACACAAATACCTTCTTTTTAAGACGGTTTAAAACTAATAGTAAAGATACATTTGTTTAACGAGAGGTCACATCTAATGAAACTAAAATGTATTAAGCAGGTAAAATGATTTGCGTAACCAATGATTTCAGAGAAGAACTATCATAAACATTACGAATCAACTCTTAATACGCTTCGCCAATATTTTATGAATAAAATCAACTGATTTTGTGTGTGGGACAATTGATAGACTAAGCTATTGGCCTAGTTGGGATGTTCAGTTTGTATATTTTTGCTAAAGTGCATATTCTAGCTAAATATGTATTATCAGGTCTTAAGTAATGATAGTTAGTTTCGTTAATGAATTTTGCTCGATTTCAGATATCTAGACGTCTAGTAACTGATTTGTGTACAATTTTTGTTGTATCAGTTACCATAAACTTGTAAATAATTTTCGTCGTTTAAGAGTGCAAGGGATTTTTGTATGTAATAAATAGACTTTAGAAGAATAGTGCTATTCACTTTGTCATCTCTGGTGATTTTTATATCACGGTGTAAAGATAAAGATATCTTAGTATCAAGTATGACTTTACTAGTGTATTTTTTGTGTTAGTGCAATGTAATTTATTTCAAGTATTAGTTAGTAAGCGTCTCGCATTACTCAACTTATCTTTCTGAATCAAATCTGACTGTGATTCAACTTCAGAAATAACTTTATGAATGGCACCTTTGGCTTTCTTTGTGAGTAAGTGTTTGAGAAATCCGTCTGATGGTGTTGTTTGACAGATCTTGAACCTGTGAATATATTGGAAAGATATGAGACTTCACTCACAACAGGGTGGAAATAAAACCAGACTAGTAGATGGAATTTGGAGAAAGTGGTTTATTCTACCTTCCACTTCTTACAAGAAAATGTCAAATTTTTCGAAAATATTTGCATTAAAATAGATTTAGAAAAAATACAAAATTGATATAAAAAATAAATACACCAAAAAACTGAGAATTACAATTATAACCAAAAATGCCTGAATTGAATTTAATGTCGGAACTGAGAACCAGCACACAATTATACTAATTGTGTGCTGTGAGTATTGAGAGTGGTGCACGTACAGCAGTCAGTGCTGCGTAGCACACCACGCTAAGAGAAAAATGAGTGCGTAGAATGTGGAAATTATTCACTGCAAGCTCTCAGCAGTTTTGTCGAAGAGAAGTTGCAGTGAATAGATGAGAGCACTTGCAATTGAATTGCTTGAGTGCTGTGAAAGGATGTGAGAACAGCTATCTACGCTGCAGAGCACTGAAGTGTGAGCTTGAGGATGCACAAATGATTAGACTGAATTCACAACACTTTCCCAGCAAGTTTAATTGGGGGAAAGTGCAGTGAATTGGTAAAACACACACAATTATATTAATCGAGCATGCTAATAATTGAGTGAAAACGTGGTGCAGCCCGCGCTGCAGAGCACGCCACAGTGTGAGACCTTTATGAGGATGTACCGATGTGTAGTTCACTCCTCACCGTCATTGAATTACGTTAAATTGTAACGGTGTACTCTTACTTGAGTTTTGAGTCCTGGTGAGCATGATGAGCGCGTCCTGAGCGAAAAGCCAACGAGAAAAGTCGAAGATGATGGTGCGCCGTTCCTCGATGTCGTCGCAAAAGTCACTGAATTTTTCAATATGGCTTCGGAATATGAATTTAACGTTGAGCGCTGAAGTCAGTTGAGCGAAATAGCCGGTGAGCGAAACCGAAGTCAAGCGAGAGAGACATCCTCTCGCTCGACGCGGCGTGCCAACGAGGCACATCCTCGGCTTCGCGAAGCCCTGCCTCGGCTATCTTCGGCTCAACCGAACGACGTGTGCTTGAGCACAGCAACAGGTCGACGCACGGCGAATATCGATCGCCGTGCGCCAGCTGATTATCCAACAGTAAGTATTACAAAATTTAGGTTCGTCCGATAGAAAATACTGGATAGATTGATCAATCAGCATTTTGTAAGACTTTTGTTAGAGTTGTAAGTTCCGAGTCCGTTCAAAATAGTCTTAAGATGGATAATGGAATAAATATTTGTTGTATTGTTAGTGCTGCGATCAGTTGACTTTGAATTCGAATTGAATTAACTTTGGGGTTTATTTGACTTTTCTCCGGACCGTCGCAACGCCGTAAAATACTCATCTAATCAGATGAGTATGTATGAGTATGTATGTTGTAACGGTAATTTTTATCGCTAACATATATTGTTATTTATCGTGGGGATTTGGGCTCGATACATAACTAATTAATTGAGACTTCATGGTGGTTAATAGTGATGCTTTATAAAAAAAAAACAGTTTCATAAAAAACGTCACTTTTTAATTACGTTCATTTAAATTTTGCGTAATCATCTTTTTAAACTCGTAATTCTAGCGATTATTTCTGCAATTTATTATATTATTTCACTGGCTATTTTGCCTCGCACTCACTCCTTCGATAGAGCGTGTCAGCTCTATTTACGATTCTTTCTCTTTTACTCTTATTATGCTTTCTCTCGCTTCTCGTCAAACGGTATCACTGTATATCTGTTGCATAAGTATCTCGCTTCACTCGCTATCTTGCTACGCATTCGCTCCTTTGATAGAGTGTATCAACTCTACTTACAATTCTTTCTTTTACACTCTTATTTCACTCGCACACAGTTTATCATTTATATTTTCCCATACGATCTCTGTTTATTCAAATTCATTAATCCTATGCATCTTAATTCTACCTATTTCTTATCCTCTACATTTCCTAATTCTATATTCCGCTCTGTGTTGAGATTCCGGAATTCCTACGATTATTTTATTATAATTTCTTCTTATTTGAACATAAATTCTCGGTATTCTCGGGCTCGTACCTCGATGACGTGTTGACGCCCTGGTATTCCCTAGCTGCTCACACCGGTACCGCCTCACGCACACGCTCACTACTTGTACAGAGTGTATCAACTCTGTGTACAATTCTTTCTCACTTATTCCCGTCTCACTTTCTCTCTGTCTTCCTTCCATGTACACGATTCCGGCGACTTTTATTTATATTATCGGTTTAAAAGTCCATACCATTTCATCTTATTCTACGTTCTTATTTCGATGCACTCCTTACAAAATGCTTACAGACTACTCACCTACACGTATTTATTCCCCGACGGATCTACTCTATTTAACTTATTGATTACCTAAATTGTGGTTATTTGATGATTTCCACAATTATTATTTGTTAACGTTTAGGATTTCGGCACTTCCTCGTCTATAGCCACCTTTCACTGGTTTTCTATTTCTGATCACAACTTCCGTACCTTTTCCGTTTGAACGATTTCGCTAAGAGAGCTTCTCTCTCCCCGCACCGGCCTTTTATAGCCTTCCCCTCGCTCCGCTGAACCCTACGTCATCATTTCGCTCTGATTTCGAATGTAACGCATTTCCTAATTTCTACGGTTCGCCGCTGCCGCGCTCACCGCCTTCCCCTCGCCGCCCAGCAAGGCCAGCTGGTCGCTGACCTGCTCTTTACGTCAGCGAGGGAATTTCGGAGCGGCGACAGCTCTAGTTTTTCTACCGGGGGCAATGGTCTGTTGCCCGCAAGCCTCGGTACTCTTGTACCGAGTCTAATTTTGTAGGTGTTATCGCATCCTCTCGGCTCTTATGACCGTTCGACATAAGAAAATAGGCTAGAGAGTGTAACTCTGTTACAATGTATGAGATGTAAATTTACAACGAAAGCGGTCACTGCGTTTACAAACGATTGTCTACACTGGCATACAAATAAACATGGATTTATTTGGAAGTCTATATAGAAGATTTGGATCTACGCATCTACAACAATTTCAAAATTTGTAAGAAGACTAATGAAAAGGAACTACGTCTTCAGGAACAACTCGAATTTCTCCTCTGCTCTCGTTAGGAAGGTCTAGTCCAGAAACATTTAAATTCTACTGTACTTTACAACTTAGAAATTTTTAATAGCAAAAATCGACCAGGATTTTAAAAAATACTTCACCTAATACATACAAAAATGCTAAATGCAGATATGGATGATATCATCTTTAGAAAAAAACTAATCTATCATGGAATTAACAAAACATTAATGACGCTTAAAAACTCCAACGTGTATCCGCAAAGATTTTTTAACATTAAAAAAGTACATAACAGTTATCAAAAAACTTCAACGATCACTTTGTGCCAAAACTTTTACGCATAACTTTATTTTCGGTAGTAGAGATTATTTGCTCTCTCGTGTTCTCACAAAGATATAATTTACTCAACAAATCGGAATAATGACCATAACATACAATATAACTTATCAGGACGACTACGACGACGGCAACGATATACACCCGGGGAATACTTCTTCAAAACGTTGGAAAACAAAAGTAATAAAAGTGTTTGAAAAGTGGATAAAGATTTTGAACATGTTGTACAACGAGCGGTGAAAGATGACTTTCGAAAAAGTGTACTATGATCCTTCGCATCCAGCTGGATACGCTAGTGTGCGGCGTTTAATCAGTAGCAAAAATAAAGCAGACTCCGGGTATGACTGACTGACTCAGCAGGATAGTTATACCATTCATAGACCTGTGCACCGTGTCTTTCCACGACTGTATTACAATGTTACAAATATTGACGATGCTGGGAGGCCGATCTTGTGGATCTACGTTCATTTAGTAGCTATAACGACAACGTCTCCTACCTGCTCATGGTAATTGACGTTGTCAGCAAATACGCCTGGGTCGAACCCTTGCAGGACAAAACTGTGCGCGAAGTAACAAAGGCATTTAAACGTATTCTCGAGCGTAACGATGGTCGTACACCTGTTTCACTACAAACCGACCGTGGAAAAGAATTCCTCGGTGGTCAACTCCAAAAATTTCTCAAAGATGAAAACATACAATTTCGCGTTGCTCGTAATCCGGATGTAAAAGCCTCGATTGTCGAGCGTTTAAATCGCACTCTAGAGGAGCGAATGTGGCGTTACTTCACCATCGTAATACTCATCGTTACATCGATATACTACAACAAATGGTTTCTATACACTCGAGCATTAAAATGCAGCCGGCTGCCGTAACGCTATATAATACCGATACAGCGGTGTGCAATATGACAATTAGTGCCGTAAAGCGACGTGAAAACAAACGTTTCACAACGTATAAATACAAACCCAGAGATTACGTTCGAATCAGTAGAACTAAAGACAACTTCGAAAAAGGTTACGACAAAAATTGAAGTGAAGAAATTTTCCTTATCAAAAAAGTTTTACATAGGCAGGGATTGTATGTGTATGTGTTGTGTGATCTCAAAGACGAAACTATCGATGGCTTCTTTTACCCCGAAGAATTGACGAGTGTTCATGAGAAGCGTGTGGAGAAGAATAAAGAATTCAAGATTGATCAAGTTTTACGGACAAAAGGACACGTTGCGAAAAAAGAAATTTTCGGGAGTTGGGTGGGATATCCGGCAAAATTTAACTCGTGGATACCAGCGTTAAACGTTCACGGTCTCGAATATACGAAATTTTATGGATACAGCGAGCAAAGAACCTCTTTCACCCCGTGCTACCTATGAACTAGAGACTGCTATTTGCTCTGTGCCGTAAGTGTACAGAGTCTATGGTTGAAGACACGTGCATTCATGAGAACCCTGACGACAGGGCTTTCACCGGTACCTGGGTGACGGATGAGGTGCGGAAGGCAATAGATATGAGCTATAAAATCTTTAAAATTTCGATGATTTGGGCGTACAAAACAACAATGTACAATCCCGTTACACGCGAGGGTGGACTGTTTGCCTCTTATGTACTATAAATACATTTTTGAAGATTAAACAGGAGGCGAGCGGTTGGCCCGAGCACTGTATCGACGAAGCGTCTCGCGAGGAATATATAAATTATTACGAACGCTTGGAGGGTATCCGGCTGAACGCTAACAACATTACGCATAATCAGGGCTTACGCTCAGTTGCTAAGCTTTGCTTAAATTCGTTCTGGGGTAAGTTCGGTCAGTGGGATAACTTGACGCACACGGAAATAATTAAAACTCGCGAGAAGCTATTGTTGTATTTGTACGACAATGACAAAGAAATTCAACTCCTGCTACCGGTTAACGACGATTTGTTATATTTGAATTGGGTATCTCGCGAGGGAGCTATTACCCCTAGCCCCTTAACTAGTGTGGTTATAGCTGCATTTACAACGGCCTTGGCCCGCCTGAAACTTTATAGCTACCTCGAGCTACTGGACAGACGGGTTTATTATTACGACACGGATTCTGTTATTTACGTGATTACTGGTGATGATGCTTGGAAGCCCTCGATAGGTAATCTCCTCGGTGACATGAACAACGAATTGATATCGGTGACTCCGAACGCTTATATCAACTCGTTCGTCTCCGGAGGTCCGAAATTTTATGGTTATACGGGTACCGAGGATCCTGAAACGGTGGTGGATACTATTTGCGAAGTGAAGGGGATAAGTTTGAATTATAAAAACTCACAAACAATTAATTTTAATACAATAAGTGAACTTATAAAATCTTAATTAAAATTTTTTATAAATTCAAAGAACACCCCTCCACAACGTCATCAGCCGTACAATGTATAAAACTTGTCGTGTCGTATGTCGTAAACGTCGCCATATTACACACCGGTTATCACTACCGTTTGGCTTTAAAGATAACGATGCTGATGATGGCTAGTAACAACTGTGTAATATAAACTTTGTAAATATGTAAATATGTATGAATATGTAAATAGAGTGCACGCTCCTGTGTACGCGCGCGTGTGCCTGTGTGTGTATGCGCGTGCGTGTAGTCGTTTATGTACGAGGGTCAATCAATAAATAGTCGGCCTTGCGCCATCTGTTGGTCGAGGAAAGAAGTCAATAGCGACGTTTAGTAGTGCCATCCTTCACATGACTGTGGTCAAAGTTTCAGCTCGCTGCGATGTTTAGTTTGCGTTTGACAGCCATCGAAAGACAAACAACTTCTGGGTTTTTACAAAAATGTAAAAAAATTAGTATCATGCAGTGATTCGATTTTTGTTTTTGAAAAAGAAAACGAACAATGAAATCAAAGCGGAGCTAGACGAAGTTTATATGGACCTTGCACCTTCGTTATCAATCATTAAATATTGGACAGCTGAATTTAAATGCGGTCGTACGAGCATTGTTGACGATGAACGACCAAGTCATCCAAATGAGGTCGTCATACCAGAAACAATTGAAAAAGTCCACGATATGGTGTTAAATGATCGGAGACTAAAAGTGCGTGAGATTGCTGAGGCCACAGGCATATCATATGGCTCAGTGATTTCAATCCTGAGTGATCAGTTGGGTATGAAAAAGTTATCCGCATGATGGGTGCCGCGTTTGCTTACTGTCGACGATAAAAGAGAACGTGTAGCTGATTCAAAGGCGTGTTTGGCGATCTATAAGCGTGATCCTGTTGAGTTTTTGCGTCGTTACGTAACCGTGGACGAAACACGGATCCATCGCTATACACCAGAGACAAAGGAACAATCGAAACAATGGACTTTACCGACCAAACGTGTTCCGAAGAAGGCGAAGACGGTGCCATCGGCTGGTAAGGTTATGGCCACAGTTTTTTGGGAAGCACGCGACATAATCTACATCGATTACCTTCCGCCGAAAAAAACGATTAATGGCCAATACTATGCAGTCGTACTGACCCGATTCAACGACGAATTGAAGAAAAAACGTCCACATTTGGCGAGGAAAAAAGTGCTCTTCCATCAAGACAATGCACGCGTTCACACGTGCCCAGTTGCCATGGCCAAAATTCATGAATTTAAATACGAATTGCTTTCGCATCCACCGTATTCTCCAGATTTGGCCCCCTCCGACTACTTTCCGTTTCTGTGTGTGTGTGTGTGTGTGTGTGTGTGTGTGTGTGTGTGATGAATATTATCGTAGTTTGTATGTATGTATATGTGTAAAAATATGCGGCTTTATTTATTTAATTTTGTAAAATAATAATAAAAACACGTATGTACAAGCGTGTACAGAACCATTTGAAATTAGTATGAATAAATTCGAACCTTTGAATTTCCTGTCTTATTATTATTATTTGAAAGTACTCCCACCATACACATTTTCATATTTAACTATGATGACCATCAAAGAGACGCCAGATGTATATATCCAATCGTAACAGCTGTGATAAAAAGTTAGTTGAAAAGGAAACGTCGTGGTGAAAGTATCTTTGCCTCTCTTTCCAACCACAATGAATACTATTGACAGTATACTCGTGATCAACTGCTGCAAAGACCCCCGAGACTTCGCCAAAGTGGATCTCGCGTACATACCAAAACCGCTGCTGTTGAAACATTGGGGAGGAAAAATAGAAATTCTGTATGACAAACTACCGGAGCATCTGAAGGTTGACCGTGTGGTCTCCTCGTACATGCCGTGCTATGTACATTACAACAAATCGGGTACGAAAACACATATTGATGGTCCATCACCAGCTCGCCGTAACTGCACCAGATGTCATTGAAAATTACGGGTGAACAAGAATAATGCATGTTTGTTATACGAGAATGTTAAAATACAACAGTTTTTTATAAAACTAAAAAATAACGAGTGTTTTCACTTACCGTTGTTATAAATAATAGTTTCAATTAAAAAATTTTGTGAATTGACAAAATTTTTTAAAAAGCTATGGAGGTGTCTCGGTTATCGACGTCGAGGCATGTTTAACCGGTGGATGGGTACACAATATTATTTACCGTAAGACCCAATTTACTTATCTTCCGTAAGTCCCAAATTTGCTCTAGCGATGATCGGCTACACACCGACGGTTGACAACCGATCTACTTTACCGATCGCCGATACATTTTCCACTAGACCGACTGCCAACATTTGATGTACTTTATCGACTGTCGGTAACACGACTACCAATAGTAGATGGTGCATCGGCAATTAATTTCCTTCTCGACCGGCTGCCAACATTCGATCTACTTTGACCGACTGTCAGTAACACGATTACTAATAGTAGATGGCGCATCGGTAATTAAGTATAGGTCAAAATCCGTCAGATGGCGCTGCGATGCTGCACCAATCAGAACACTGGGATAGGTGGTCTGGGGGTGAGGACTGCTGGGGTCCAATCAAGGATAGGGGTAGGAGTAGTGGGGGTTGTGGGGGGCGAATCAAGAACGGGGGTGGGGTGGTGGGGATAAACACGCCTGTTCACACCCAAGGACCCACCAATGAGAATGCAGCATGAGCTAGTGGTGGGGAGGGGGTGGGGCTAGTCTAGAGACGCCCTGGCGCCAGGAGGCCACGCCCTATCTTTCTATAAAGGGCCCCTTCTACTTGTATTACTACTTGTATCTACGATGCATTCGCACTGAGTATGTCGAGTGACAGCTGCAAATAATAATATTAAGGTTCCTGGTGACAAGTATGTTAAATTAAATGCACTCACTATTTAACAAGAATAAATCACCGTTTATTGAATCAAATAACAATAGTTAAATAATACCTGAGTCGGCTCGTTGATTCGCGTGGATGATCCTGATGAGGTGGTCTGACTGTAGAGCTCTGTTCTGATGCCACATGATAGGCTGGTGAGTGAGCTATAGTCAACGTATGGTGCGAGGCTGCGTGGCGTCTATGCTGCCAACGACGCACCATGCCAATGACGTTAATGTGAATATTTCTCAAGTTCTGGTGATCTGCGGTGATTTGCACTTACACTGATTGGAAATATGGGTGATTTGACAATAAATGTAACACACTACACTACTGAGTAGGTAAAATATGAGTGGAGCTAATGAGTAGAAAAGTGAGATGACGCGTGAATATCTAGCGCGAACGACTCGAGTGAGAACAATGGCTACATCCGTAGACCACGAGGCAGAGTATCAAGAGGGCGGACGTGCGTCACAGCTTGCGTGAGTTATGATTCGCCGCCAGCAATGGAAAGTGAGTCCTGTGAGTGGTCTTGCCGCTGGGGCCACGCTAGGAGTGTTGGCCGCTTGAGTGAGCTTCGATCGAGGATGCGAGCTGATGGGCGATGCGCTTGAGTGTGCTGGGTCGATAAAGCGATATAGTATGCCTGTGAGCTATACCATATGACGCGAGGCGTCATATGGTTGTGAGTGTAGTGCGTGCATGAGTTGATTGTGTGCATGATCGGTGCGAAAACTGAACAACAAGCAATGGGAAAGATTTTAAAGGAAGGAAAATGGGTGCCACATCGAGTGAACGAAGGACAAATGGAAAACCGAAAAGTCATCAGTAAAATGTTGCTTCAATTCCAATTCAATTATTTTGGGAATTCCAAACGCAGAAAATCATGGCTTGATCGAAATCAATTATCAACATCGACTGCAAGGTTTAATCGCTTCGGAAAGAAGACTCTGTGTTTGGTGGGATCAGGAAGGGGTGGTGTAATATGAGCTTCTAAAATAAGCTGAAACCGTTAATAATGATCGCTACCGAAAATAATCAATTTGAACCCCGCTTTGATGGTAAAACGACCAGAATGATACAGAAAACACGGCAAAGTAATTTTGCTTCATGATAATACGCAATCACACTTATCAAAAGTAGTTAACCATACGTTAAAAGAACTTGCCTAGGAAGTATTAACCCACCCGCCATATTCACCAGACCTTGCTCCTTTAGATTATCACTCTTCCCAATCGATGACACAAGCACTTTCTGAGCAGCACTTTAAAACGCACGAAGAGGTGGAAAATTAGGTCTCCGAATGGTTTGCCTTAAAACAAGAAATGTTCTATTAGGACGGTATCCATAAATTATTTGAAAGATAGGGGAATGTGTATATAGCGATGGAGATTACTTTAGGTAAAGCACTTTTGATGTTTCTTTTAAAATTATCGTATTTTCTTTCATTACAAGACCCACATTATCAACCGGTGGACCTAGTATATTATTTTTCACCAAGTTTATTATAATTTAAATTTCCCTTTCAATTATGTAATTAGAAAACACGTGCTTGACATACTTCGCATGTTTTATTGTATCATGTTTTCATTTTATTTGACAACTTATTGTCAATATAGGAGATTATGTAGGTAAATGTACTTGTCCCAAGCTTTTTATAAATTGTGTTTCTTTGGGAAATTTATCTGCTTTTTATAAAATTTATATTACATGCGCTAAATCATGACAATCAAACCTTCCAATTAGGCTACTAATCATTAGCGAATGTGTTTGCTGCAATTAAGACCTAGTATAGCAAATTCGGTGGAGAATTATAATTTTATCAACTAAAACATGTGTTAATAACCCTGCGTTTATTTTCTGGCCAGTCACGTTCGTTGATGCTAGTTAGACCACATGCGTATACTTGCTACATCAGCTGTCGAATCCATATTGCGCTTGGAGCAGAACAGGAAGTAAACCATGCTGCTAAAATAAATTATAACGATTTAATATTGTGAACAAAATCACACTGTTGGAAAATCAGCTGACTCGCCGTACGTCGGCCTGTTGCTACTCACAATCAGTGATGTGCTGCGCTCGGCTGTCGCGAAGATAGCCGAGGCAGCGCTTCGCAGGCATGCTACTTAAACGAGAGGCCATCTCTCTCGCTTGACTTCAGCGTCTCACAATGACGCATTTATACTGCTCAGCCATCTTGAAGATTTTGACACCTCTCGTGAAAAGCGCTTGGACAGCTCCAACACACTGCTCTCACCCGGACAATTTTCACCGATTTCTCAGGATCTACTCAACTCTGAAGTGCTCAACAGGACTCAAAATACACGGTAAGAGTGCACCGTCATCATTTACATAAATTCAATAAGGGTGAGGTGGGGAAATCTCAATTGTGCATCCTCATAAGTCTCATCTCGTGGCGTGCTCTGCAATGCGGGCTACACCACGTTTCACCTCACAAATTTCAGCACACAATTAATATAATTGTATATGTTTCTCATCAAAATTCACTCAAAATTTATTTGTGCAATTTTTTTAGATATATATTTTTGTAGTTTGCTAGTCGATGGTAGAATAAAACCACTTTCTCTACCTACATCTTTTGGTCTGGTTATTTCACACCTGTCGTAAGTGAAAACTCATTCCTTTTCAATATCTTGCAGATTCGGCAACACCAGCATTGCCAGCATTCTCAACACACACTGTTTATTCAATATTAAAGAAAACAAATAATGTTAATTCAACAAGTATGCTTTTTTGCTCGGGAACTCACTCAACGATTTCTTTATCGATTTGATGAATAACTTGAAATTGTTTTTTTGTTCGAATGCGTTAGCATGTTTATAGTAAGCTACAGGAAATTCTTTCAAATAATCAATATGGCTATGTACCAGGTGTATGCATACGTTTTTTCCGGTTTAACTAAGAGATAGCGCCAGCGAAAAGTACGCAGCGTATTAATTTGACACATACGTCATTTTGTTCGTCTGACATTAACCTACAAACACACACAAGTTGAGTCCGCCAAAAACTAGCGTCTTTGTTTTATCGTTCAGTGATCATGTCGAGTTTTGTGCCTGAAAAAGAACATTTGCGGCACGCATTGCTTTTCTTATTTAATCAAAAGAAAAAAGCTGCTGAAAGTCAACGTTTGCTGGTAGAAACATATAGTGAACACGCTCCATCGATTAAAACATGTGAGACATGGTTTCGACAATTTAAAAGTGGTGATTTCAATGTGAAAGACAGTGAGCGCTCTGGTAGACCACAAAAATGCGAAGACGAGCTATTGCAGGAGTTATTGGATGATGACCCAACTCAAACTCAACGGCAATTAGCAGAAGCATTACATGTGCCACAAGAAACAATCAGCAGACGTTTGCGAGTAATGAGGAAGATCAATAAACTCGGTAAATGGGCCCCACACGATTTGAATGAACGTCAAATAGAAAATCGCAAAGTCACTTGTGAAGTGCTGCTTCAACGCCACGAAAGGAAATCATTTTTGCATCGAATTGTGACGGATGACGAAAAATGGATTTATTTTGAAAACCCGAAACGGAAAAAATCGTGGCTTTCACCTGGCGAAGCCGGTCCTTCAACACCAAGGCCAAATCGCTTCGGCAAGAAGACCATGCTCTGTGTCTGGTGGGACCAGAGCGGTATTGTATATTATGAACTCTTGAAACCCAGCGAAACCGTTAATACACAACGCTATCGCCAACAAATTATTAATTTAAACCACGCATTAATCGAAAGACGACCGGAATGGGCCAGAAGACATGGCAAAGTGATTTTGTTACACGACAATGCGTCGTCTCACAGAGCAAAAGCAGTGAAAGACACCTTGAAATTGCTTGGATGGGACATCCTTCCGCATCCGCCGTATTCGCCAGACCTGGCGCCATCTGACTATCACCTCTTCGCATCAATGGGGCACGCGCTCCCAGAGCAGCACTTCAGTAATTTCGAGGAAGTTGGAAAATGGCTCGACGGATGGTTTGCCGCAAAAGACAAGCAGTTTTTCTGGCATGGTATTCATAAGTTACCTGAAAGATGGGCGAAATGTGTAGAAGCCGATGGCCAATATTTTGAATAAAACAAAAATTAATTTCCCTTGCAAATTACGTGTTTTTTTTTTACCAAAAAACCGGAAAAAACTTATGCATACACCTGGTATATCAAATATTTTAAACTCCTGAACGGTGCAAGTTACAAGACTATATAAGACGTTTTGTAATTCATATTCCGACTTGAACAATAAAGATCCTGTCAAGTTACGTTGACAGACGTACCGTTTTCGAGTCAAGATCTGTAGTCTGTACCCTAAAATAGAGACTACAAAAGGCAAAATCCACAAATCGCTGTTAAATTCGATAGCGATTTCTATTACAACCGATAGCTGAAGAACCTTTTTATTCAGAATTCAAGCTGAACAATATAGCTCCTTTCGAGTATCACTGTAAAGTTAGCAAATCAACTATTAGCATAAAAAAAGGTGCAGATTTACTTACATCCAACATAATTCTATAGTTCCTGATGGGTTTCAATAATAGTTCCGTTGATTGACCCCTACGATCACGATTTAAACGGATGAGATGCCAACTTCGGAACTGCCATTATAGAATCTCATCAAACTTTAAGTATTTGAGCATAAAGAAGTTATATACTCCACAGTTTCCGAGAGTTTCTGACAATAGTTCTGTTGATGAAGTCTTAATAACGCGACTCAGAAAACCTAACTTTCTGAAAGATTTCTCCATATCATAAATTAAAATTTAAACATTCATGTTTAAGTACTCGTATATATGAGATTCAAATGAGGATAAGTTGTTTGTACAAGTGAAATAATAAATTAAAAAATCATCACCATAAGTACAGGTATACGTAAAATTAGGGTATCAAGCGCGGTCAACGCAACACAATAAATAACACAAATCTATTTCCAACACCATTTAGTTCGACATGTAGTTCATATCCTTTGACAATACAAATTTTAACAATGATAAATTTACACTATATATATATATTTTGTTTGTGAAACATCCATCACCATAAACAATTAGTATAGATTTGGGACAGTTAAGCAAAATATTCGTGATATAAAATTCCACATACATACCATACATTCACATTCATATCCCATATATAATTGCATTCATAATAATAACTTTTTGAATGCTTTCTTACTTTGAATCTTCTTTCGACGTATTTGAAAAAATTTAGATTACTCATATGTAATTATCATATCCTTCCTTCACTTAAATTACTATGAAGATCCATGGAGCGTCATAGCGTATCTTGGGTGATAATTTATTTGTATCAGATAGATATCTCTCTATACCGGACTGTAGTTCATCAATAAAATTAAAACGAGTATGGCACGACACTGTGTTGTTTAGGTTATACTCTTGTATCGTGCCAATATCTAGTTTAAATTACTTGAATAATCGTTTGTTTGCTGGATATGCTATCGAATGATGAGAAATTTCCTGGTTATGTATATAATTCAGCAGAGGTATAGTAATATCAGTCAACTAACTTATGTTCAAAATACGGGTTGATAAGAAGTTTCTATAGCATTTCTATTGTGGCGCGTGTGACTGTTGTCAGTAGACAGATATCAAGATCGCATATTCGACTGGCGTGACATCCCCTCCCCTGCTGGCTCTTGATTGATCCCACAACCAACCCACCCCATACCTGATTGGCCCGCCACTATCTATTTTCACCCTGTTCCCTTATTTAATTGGTATCCTCACCCTATACCACCTGACTCATGCGCCTTGTAGGCGACACGTGCACTATCTGTCGGACGGTGGACCGTACTTTGCTGCCGATGCCGAAAACAGATCGACAACTTATGGTCGGTAGAGTAAATTCGGGTCTGCTACTGATAGTTAGTGGTAGTTTAGTATTCCATCATTGATAAGGTAGGCTAAACCCTACCGCCGGTAATGAAGATTGGGTCCCAACCGTCGATAACACAAATAAGGCCCTGCCATCGATTAAAAAGATTATAGAACATCGTCAGTAGAACAGATTTGGGCCCTATCTCTGATAAGTAAATTTGGATTCTGCAGTCAATAATTCGACTGGTATCCTACTGTCGATAAATAGATTTGAGCCCAATACTTCTGAGTTTTTTTACTTTTTACTATTTGACATCAATTAGAAATATATCTTTCGATTCTTTTCAAAGTAGCTATTCATAATAGTGGTAAGTAAAAGACGCTAGTAATTATCTGAAGCTTGATGAGAACTGCTCATTTATTTATAGTTTGTTCAACGTATAACAAAGATTTGTAGACAATTTCTTCTCATCCTCGGCGACTGCTAATTTACTCTGACACCCTGTGCAGTTTCTACGAGCTGGTGCTTGACCATCAATATGCACCCTGCTACGCACTCTGCTTAACCAGTGTCGGTAACGTGAAGATGGTAAAGTGAGGTGGTGTGGGTACTTTGGTGAGCATGAAAGCGTAGAGATAAGAGAAGGATGGAGCAAAGGTGTACACATACTTGGAAAAAGGAATAAAATTAGGTACTCACCACCTCTCCCGTTGTTGATGTCCACCTTCCTTCCACGGCAAATTTAAACTCCTGTCTCTCTCTCTCTCTCTGTCTCTGTCGCTCTCTGTCGCTCTCTGTCGCTCTGTCTCTCTCTGTCTCTCTCCGTCTCTCTCTGTCGCTCTGTCGCTCTGTCTATCTGTCTGTCTGTCTGTCTGTCTCTCTCTCTCTCACACACACACACACTCTTACTCTCACTCTCACTCTCACTCACACTCTCACTCTCACTCTCACTCACACTCTCACTCTCACTCACACTCACACTTACACTGACACTTACACTCACACTCACACACGCACACGCACGCACTTTCACACACGAGCATCGTCCGCTTCAGGAAGCTAAGGGTCCTCGAAGCATTCGTCTACGTCCCCGACATCGTTCCTGACGTCTATTTCGGCGCCGAGGACCCCGAACCCATGACCCCCCACATCCACATGATCCTCCGTCATTAGTCGCACGGTGAGCATGCGGCTGTCGCTCCTCGGCACCGCCCCAAGCAATGATTCGGTGGAACTACACACCAACTCGAAGAGTGGTATCAGTCCAGAGTAGTCCACACTTTTCAGTCCATACAGACGACACCCTATGCACAACGGCGGTATCATTGCGCCGAGGGTGTCAGGATAATAGAGAAGATCCCAGTTAACGAATATCGAGTACCCCTGGCCGACCAGGAGTACCTCCGAGTATCCGTCAGCATCTAAATGGATCAGCTCACAGCGGTCCGCATGCCCATGATGCACAACCACGCACCTCATCCGCGTATAAATATCTTCCAGGGTGATACTGAGGCCCCTCAGGATCCGACTCATACAAGGTACGATGTAGAATTTTCTCCATATTCTCATATGCGTCCCACATATACGACGTACGCAGGTGAACCACCATATCCAGATCTATATATAGCACAGTATACCAAAAGGCCACACCCAGAACGCTAGCGTCGTAACGAGGATGCATTTCGAAAAATTTGACGCGTTTTTGACTGCATGATTACGAAGTTAAAAACAGACTAAATGCTCCGGATGCTGCTAGCGGGTATCACGGGGCTTGAAGATAACAAACCCCTCTAAATCATAACCAGGTGTCTAGCGCTTTGACTGTAACGACAGCGTTTTTGCACTTGGGTATCGCTTTGCGCTGTGCACCTCGCGAAGCGCCTGCTCTGCAGTAAAAGGCTCAGAGGTATTTGGTTTTAATTAATCAATATTTTATTCAAATCACTGTACACACAATTACCGTCGCATGCAACGTCCCTGCAAACACGGTAATCTTCGCTCGGAGATTCCTCCACCGTTAAATTTATTTTTATCACTGTCTGACCATCGATAAGTAAAAGCATTGTAATATTCACGTACTATTCTATCGTTTTTCATTACATTATCGCTAAAGAGATTATTAAATTGCGACATGGTGAGTCCGCATGACATAAGATGCAGGAATATGATACAAAATTGTCCACACACATCTGACGTATTACTCTGTAGCTGCTTGAGGCCGTACCGATAGAACTGGCAGTTTCTTCGTAGCCGAGCGAGATGTTACGGTACAATCGGTGGTAGCCCGTAGCTATCAATGTACATGCCTTTTCCATGATGGTTAACGTACATGGCGATCCAGTGCTCTCCAGGTCCGTCGTGGTTATCTGTGTTAACTACAAGTCCGGCCGGTAATGACCGTACACGAGGAATTCTGTCAGCTGGGTATACTCTAACGGTTGAAAGTAGTAGACTCTCGTAGACTCTCGTAGATTTGTCTAGTGTTCATGATGAACACATAGTCAATGATTAAATGATGACCTAAACGCTTTGATAGACGCATATATGAAAAATTTATTTCACAGCATCATCGATCGTGTCACGACTACACGGTGAAGATTGTTCTTCTTTCTTATTCTCTTCCTCTTCATCTGTCGACCAAACATCTATGTACGATTCTCCTTTAAACGGGTGCTCGCGAAGCCAATTTTTTATGTGGAAAGTCTGGCGCATTGTACAAGACAAAGACGCTGTATCGTTTATCATAGCATGTCTAAAGCATTTTCGCCAAGATTCGGCATAAATGTGTACGATGGAGCGCCCTTCTCATTCTCCACGTTGGAAATTTCACGACTCATGATATCGCAAAGAAGTATGCCCTCTCGTGACCGCGTATATAGATACGTCTTGATTTTCGCGAAATTTCACGCAAGTTAGCGTGTGCTTGTTTACAGCTCCCATCGCCCTCGTAACATTCAAGACCGTGCAATTATTTCGAGAGAAAATTATTCTGGCTTCTCGAATGCTGCGGTAATTCGGCAAAGTGAGACGATGGTGCGACGATCCAATGGGGGAGTACGGTCTATCGACTGCTAACACGGCAATTGCTTTCGGAACAAATTCCGAGTTTTTAACACGCAACCCCTGTATATCCACGGCGATATCCATTTTCGCGTCTAATCTGTGCAGATGCTCAAGTTAGACTGATTAGTTACTCACAAAGACGCTCTTAAGGCTCTTAAAACGAGACAATTTAATTCCGACATCGGTACATTTTTTCGCTTATCCGGTAAAATCCACCATTACCTACCGAGAGGCATCGATTTTAAGGACATTTTAATATTCCGCGTAGACAACACAATTTACCGTTGAAGCAAGCGCATCCTCAAATCGGACCTTGATTCTCACACTACTGTGCTTTATTAAATTGCAATGTGAATTGCTATTTGCCGAAAGATCGGGTGTCAAATCAAAAGCAAACAGACAGTATTTATCGCGATAATTATCACGATCGACCGAATTATCATCGTTCAAGAAATGTATTCCAGTTCCCGAAAGCAACGTTTGAAAAGCATCCACATACAGATAATTTTTCATGAAATCAGGTTGTAACGGGTTCGAAGGTATTTGAGCACCATCTGCATACAACGAGAGATAATTTATCTTGTAATTTTGGAAATTGAATGGATTCATATTGTAGTCACCGTTCGCAATGCAGATGGCCGAGCAAGTCTACAGTATCGACATTTAAAAATTGTTTTCTCTTTACAAGATCCGCATTTCCCGGTGTTATGTCATCCATTCTTCCGGGGGTATCATCATACCAGAGAACGCTCGTGAGATGCGAATTTTTGGCAGCTGGACCGTAATTCAAAAATGTTTCTATGTTCGCTCAATAAGCGTAGGCATTATTTGGAAGTGACTAGTTTTTGATTTAGATATACGTCCACCTGATTGAACATACAATGCAAGAGATCGCTTACAGAGCCAGTACTTACTTTCGGCGCTGCGCCCGAAGCAATTTCCGTAGAAGGAGATGTTATTTTCACTCTCAGACTAACAAGGAACGATAGTGTTTGAGAATCCGTCCAGATGTGTTGGATGCAATCTGAGAAGATATTGAAAAAATATGAGTATTCACTCGACGCAGGGAAAAATAAAACCAGACAGAAAGATGGTCTATAGAGAAAGTGGTTTTAATTCTACCATCCACTCTTTCACTACAAAATATCTAAAATAGAAAAAAAAAGATATAAATTAAAATACAAAGAATTAAAGTTAAATTTTGATTTGAGTGAAACATTTGAGCAGCACATAATTACATTAATTGTGTGTTGCATTTATGAGTTACTTGAGTAGCACATAATTATATTAATTGTGTGCTGAGATTATTGAGAGCAGTGTACGTGCTGCAGCCAGTGCTGCGGAGCACGCCACGCAATGAGATATGTGAGTGCGCAGATTGATTTTACTAATTCCAGGAACTTCTCAATAAGCTAGAAAATTTGAATGCACAGAGAGTCAGTGCTGGCACATGCAACTCTGGTACTTGAGTGCTGGAATTCTTAGAACGGACTGTGAAGCAGTCAACGCTGCGCTGCACAACAAAATGAGAGTATGAGGTTGCACAAATGAGTAGAAATATTCACAGTATTTTCCCAGCAGGTTTACTGGGGGAAAATACAGTGAATAGAGAGCACATGCGCAATTATATTAATCGAGCAGGCAAAATGTAGTGATGAAAACCGTGGCACAGCCAGTGCTACAGAGCACGCCAAAGTGTGAGACCTTTATGTTGATGTACCGACGTATTTTCTACTCCTCACCGACATTGAATTGCACTGAATTGTGACGGTGTACTCTTGCCGTGTATTTGGGTCCTGTTGAGCTTGAAAATGCTGAGAAAATCCGGTGAGCTGGTGAAGCTGGTGAGCTGTCCAGGCGGTCTTTCACAGAAGTGTCAAAAATAGCCATATGGCTGCGTAATACGAAAGCGTCGTTGAGCGCTGGAGTCAAATGAGGGAGATAGCCGGTGAGCGCAGCCGAAGTCAAGCGAGAGAGATAACCTCTCGCTTAACGCGGCATGCCTGCGAGGCACAGCCTCGGCTCCGCGAGGCACTTCCTCGGCTCCGCGAGGCCCTTCCTCGGCTATCTCCGACCCAACCGAGCGCGGCGTGCTACACAGCAGCAACAGGTCGACGCACGGTGAATATCGATCGCCGTGCACCAGCTGATCTTCCAACAGATAGTTTGGTGTCCCCCTCCGATTTTGATGAAACTCTCGTATGTTGTAGAGCATCGAAAACTAAAAGACACGTATTTTTTTTATCGGCGGAAAAACATTTCTAAGGGGTAAAATCGCCCTCCAAAGTTAGGGGTGATTATGCAGTTTCACCCCTGCAAATGAATTTTTTTCTTCAACTTCACGTGGAATTTTTATTGTCTTCAATGAGGAGTATTTTGGTTTTTGTTTCATTAAAATCGGTTGACGCCTTCTGGGCGAAACTGCATAATCACCCCTCGACATGCCTAACTTTGAAGGGCGATTTCACCCCTTAGAAATGTTTTTCCGCCGATAAAAAAAAATACGTGTCTTTTAATTTTTGATCCTCTACAACATACGTAAGTTTCATCAAATCGGAGGGGGACACCAAACTATCCTTCCTCGTAAGGATCCTGGTGACAAGTATAATTAAGTGAATGTACTCAGTATGTAACAACAATAATTCAACGTTTATTCAATTAATTAACATTAGTTGCATAAGAAATACCTGTTGAATACAGAACGTATGTAATTTGATTTGTCTGGCCTGTGTTATGATGTACTGAAGGTGATTGGGATCTCAGGCCGTTGAGTTGACTTGTTGATCCGTGTGGATGATCCTGGTGATGTGGTCTGGTTGTAGAGCTCTAATGAAGCCACACGGCAGGCTGATAAGTGGGCTATATCCGACGTGAGATGCGAGGCTGAATGGCGTCTCTGCTGTCAACGGCGAACCACGCCGTTGACGGTTATGTGAAGGTTGCGATAGTCCTGTTGGTTTGCTGTGATTCGCACTGACACTGAGTTGAAACACGGGTGATTTGACCAAGAATGTAATACGCTACACTACTGAGTAGACAAAAATTGTGAGTGGACCTAATGAATATCTACGTGAGTTTACGCGGGAACGTATAGCGCCAACGACTCGAGTGAGAACAATGGCCACATCCGTCGACCACGAGGCAGAGTATCAAGAGGGCGGACGTGCGTCACAGCTTGCTTGAGTTGTGATTCGCCGCCAGCGATGGAACGTGAGCCTTGTGAGTGGCTTTGTCGCTGGGGCCACGCTAGCAGCGTTGGCCGCTTGAGTGAGCTTCGATCGAGGATGTGAGCTGATCGACAATGTGCTTGAGTGCGCGGTCGATAAATCGATATAGCATACCTGCGAGCTATACCATATGACGCGAGGCGTCAGATGATTGTGAGTATAGCGTGTGCATGTGTTGAGTGTGTGCTTGGTAGGTGCGAAAACTGAACAGGCGTCAACCGATTTTAATGAAACAAAAACCAAAATATTCCTCATTGAAGACAATAAAAATTCCACGTGAAATTGAAGAAAAAAATTCATTTGCAGGGGTGAGACTGCATAATCACCCCTAACTTTGAAGGGCGATTTCACCCCTTAGATATCTTTTTCCGTCGATAAAAAAAAATACGTGTGTTTTAGTTTTTGATGCTCTACAATATACGTGAGCTTTATCGAAATCGGAGGGGGATACAAAACTATCCTTCCTTGTAAGTATAGTATGCGCCAGACCGATATACTCATCACCCTGTCCAGGAATAACAAATTCAATAGGTGAATCATCTGTTGGTGAAGAAATTGGCTTATAATACAACTAATCGGAGACTTCGATAGTAGTTTGCGTCGGTGGGAGTGAAAATAATTCAACTTCCGACTTAAGACACTCACACGAGTGCGCATGCAGAAAAGCCATCTTTTTCAGCTATCCAAAAATATCTGCAACGGTTCGTTGACGAGTCTTCTTCTTCTTATTGTTTTTATTCGTCTCCTTCTTCTTTTTTATTGCTTTTCTTTTTACGGTAGATACGTCGTGTTCTACGTTCGTTCGATGAATGAGCAGTTCGCAAAATTTTGCGCTTTTTATAATCGGACCTCCGCATGAGAGTGTCAATTTTTTCAGAGGCTTTGCGTTTGAGATTACTGCCGGATTCTCGCGCTCTCTCTCGCGAACACATCTTTCACAGTTATATGTCTATGGAGGATATTAACGGCTACGTTTACACCATCTCGCAATACCTCTTTTCCAACTGCTTTAGAACCCTTCTTTACACGTGGTAACACTCGACGAAACAGACCCCGAAAAAACTGCCGATACCGTGTCCACGTTGATTGGGCGTTCCGATATAAACATGACTAATACTGCCGTACCCGCGAAGGGTCCTAACCGTGCTGCACACTGTCAATACCATCCATAGTGGCGTAATCAATCGTGGGACCTTTCGAAATGTCGTGTCACAGTCAACGTTCCCTATTCGAGTGGTATATGATTTCCAAACTCGGCTCTTATATTGATCTCGATAGTATGTAAATTGTTGCGCAAGAGAGGTATATATCGTGGCGCACGAAAACGATTCAATTTTTATCGAATCATAGTGAAAGTCATCAGCATCAATGGGAACAACTCGTAAGAGGGGTGTTTGTACATCGCCTGTAATATAACTCTCGCAGATATCGGTGTATAGAAATATGCTGCTTGTTATAGCACCGGTGAGAGATGCAGACCTCGACCCCGTGTATTCGCAATGCGGTTGTATCCTTACAGACCTACAGGCCTCTTCCGAGAATCCGAGTAATCTTGCGATAGCGGGTGTTACGTCCTGACGTAACCATACTTCAATATCTTTCTTTCTTTTAAAGAAGATTATAAGCCTGCACTGTGGTCGGGTCCTATAGTTACCAGAGATTATACAGGAATAATGATGGCGGGAGGGGTGAGACCTGCAGCCACACCGAGGCAGGGCAGTGAAAACACACGGTGCGCGCCACGAGAGGACAGCCAGGTTCACCACTGTACCTAATAACGAAAAACTAAGAGTTGGTAGGGCACTGCCCCCATTCTAACGGTCAGTGTCGTGGAGCCTGAATCTCGTATCAAGAGTTTCCCTTTATGACCTGTGGATATTATTGGCGGCGCGTGTCGCCGAAGTCTTTAATTGGTTCGTGCCCACTTGCTCTGTTGACGACTGTCGGGAGCTCACTCCCTTCTCCATATCGTGTACCGTATCTTATTCACGAAAGTAAGCCAACTACCCTTGCAACGTCTTCGCTGCTATGGAAGTTCTTATGCTACGACGAATGTTGCAATGAACGAAAGATTGATATTCAATATTACAAAAAGACGTCTGTCTCATTAATTGTATTGATGGAAAATTGGATTTTGTTTTTGACTTCAGAACACCAAAAACCCAAAAAGCAGCTCTTCAAAATTTCTGAATAGACAAATAACAATTAAAATACATTTGGCGCACGGCGATCGATATTCGTCGTGCGCCTACCTGATGCGGTGCTCTAGCACACGTTGTTCGGTTGAGCCGAAGATAGCCGAGGCAGGGCTTCGCGAAGCCGAGGATGTGCCTCGTTGGCTTGCCGCGTCTCTCTCGGTTGACTTCGGTTTCGCTCACCGGCTATCTCGCTCAACTGACTTCAGCGCTCAACGTTGATTTTATATTCCGCAGCCATATTGAAAATTTGACACTCTTTTTCGCTACACATCCACTGGACAGCACGCACATCTACTTGGCTCAGGCTTTTCCACGGACTTTATTCATCGGACTTACTCAACCTCTTGCTCTTCCGGACTCATTGCTCAAGGTAAGAAAAATGGTACATCAGCACTTGGTCTCACTTGTGGCGTGCGTTGCAGAAACATGCTGTACCACGTTCTCCTTATGTTACTTTGCCGGCTTAATTAATATAATTAAGCATGTGCCTCATATTCACTGTATTTCCCCCCAGTAAATCTGCTGGGAAAGTACAGTGAATATTTTTTGCTCAACCGTACAGCCTCATTTTATGTTGTATTGTGCTACGCAGCGCTGACTGCGTAGCCGTTCTCACATACAGTCACAGCACTCAAGCAATGTTAATTGCAAGTGCTCTCATTAACTCATTCAAACCTCTCTGCAATACACTCCTAAGAGTTTGCAGTGAATCGCTGATATACACTTTCGCACTCATTATTCACAGCGTGACGTGCTACGCAGTACTGACTGAGGTACACGCACTGCTCTCAAAGCTCAAGCTATCATCCTCAGCACACAATTAATATAATTGTGTGCTGCTCAATAATATTCAAAATTCAATTTGTTTATTTATTTTTATAATTGTGTATTTTATCTAAATTTATATTTCGGACAATTTTCTAAATTAAATCAATTTTGGTGTAAACTTTAATTGTAGTGTCCACGCATTTTCTGTTAAAATTGTATTTCTACAATATTTTAGGAAGGTAGAATAAATCACTTCCTCAATATAACATCTCTGTGTCTGGTTTATTTTCCCTCTTGTATCGAGTGAGGCTTCATTCGTTTTCAATATCTTCACAGATCGGTCAAGCCACATTGGAAGGAATTCTCAACAGATTCTTTACGAAGTAAATATTCAGGAGACGGAAAATATATATATATCCAATAGATAAATCGATAATTTAAAAGAAATAAAACATCTAAATGCAAGTTTGATATAAAAATTAAGCAATAATATCATACAGATAGCCAAAGTTAAAATAGGATAAAATAAGAAAGATGTCGCATATTAGTCATTGGAGCGACGGCAAAGACGGTTCGAAGCTACGGTAGCAGTTGCTGGTGGGGGAACATACCCCTCAACGCTTCAGGTCGCACCGGAGCTGATGCCGTCTTTCCCCTCTCTCTGTGTTAACACCATGAGACGAGGAGTGTTCCTTCGAAACAATACATACTTATAAAACATATACTTTGCGGTCCACTGCAAATCTAAGCAGCCATTTAATATACAATAATTTGGACTCACGAACAATTTTAAAATTATGATAAGAATTCAGAAAAGAAATGTTTACCCAAAAGGATACTGCAATTTGGAAATTTCAACTAAATTGTTTAACTGAACAGTTAAAATCGTGAAAGGATATAAAAACAATTAACATTTAGTTGCTTTGGTAGATGTATAAGCCCCTTCACACTATACATTATTTAGAATAAAAATAAATTTAACATTATCGAAGAACTGCATTCCGTAGTAGTCGAAAAGGGGCAGCAGAAGCGACTCGGATCTGCAGCGCAGCGTGACCCGAACTCCTCGACACCTCGTTTCCCGGCCAAGGCGTTTTTCGCTCTCTCTCTCTCTATCGCGGCGCGTGCCACCGAGGCGAGGGGTAATCCCTCGAAAGAATATATAGATGGAAATATTAATATATCATATACATATCGAATGCATTTCTTTGAAAATTAATAAGAGGAGTTATCTTCTTCTTCTTATATATAAGAATGAATGTTTGTCTGTCTGTCCGGCTATACAAAGCTACACGCGTTAACCGATTTTAGCCAAACTTTATACCAATATTGTTGAAGACCAAAGGAAGGCGACTGTATATATCTCACCCCTGAAAACCACCCCCTTAATCCCCTAAAAAAATTCTTAATAAAATCCACACGCCGTCACCGATTATAACCAAACCAAGCACAAATATTGTTAAGAGCCTAAGGAAGGTCACTGGATATATCTCACCCCTAAACCCCACCCTCTTCATCCCCTAAAAAAAGATTCTTCAAAAATATTCACGCAAATCAACTGATTTCAACCAAACCTTACACAAATATTATAGCGGGTCTAAGACGGGTACGACAAAGGTCGTACTGTATACATATCCACCCACTTAAGACCTTAAAAACAGATTTAGTATAAAAATCCACACCCCTTGACTGATTTCAACCGAACTTTACACAAATTTTGATAAGTTCTAATGGAAGGTCACTGTATAAATATAACTCACCCCTTAAAATCGTGCCTTCATCCCCTAAAAATAGTTAGTTTTTCTGCCTTAACGGATTCAAACAAAACTTCACAAACAAAATAGAAACTCACTCACTCTATTGTAACGGTATTTTCACGTTAACATTAACTTTTTAGTCTTCTGAGGGGAAGAATTCGGACTCGAACACTAAGACAATTAATTATAGACTTCTATAGGAGGTATAAGTAGGTTTTATTCAATAATTAATAGAGAATTCTGCGGTGTTAGGCTTTTTGGCGCCGTGATCCGTAGAATTCATTTGTGAAGTATAATCGCTTTAAAGGTTCCGCGCTCTTCTTTATCCGTGATGATATCGGATTTTGGCTTCTGCGCTCAGCGGTGGATGTCCCAACTAGGCAGAATCGAGCTCAGCCGTCTCGATCTTTTGCTCGCCTGGCTGCTGATGCGCGGTCTGCTTGACTCGATGAGCTGTTGGTGGCGCGTCGGTCAGCTGATACAGACGCCGGGTCTGTGTCCGTGTCCGCGTTGTCTTGTTAATTAATCCAAATAATTTGTTTTTCGTGTTGTTTCGCGTTCGGGCTCTTTGTTTGTTATGGTCGTGCCGTTCCCGTGAATTTCCAGCGTGTTTTCCCGTGGTAATAGTGCTCTTGGTTCGCGAGTGATGTTCTTTATGTGTTGAAAGATGACAGTTACAGTACCACTATTTTCCAGTGATTCTTCATTATTGATCATTTATTTGATGGATTTCTTCAGCAATCGTTGGTGTTGGATCCGGACGTTCCAGTTATTCTTCTATCTTGGTGAGTCGGTCTTTTATTTGATCTTTTTCTTATTCTTTATGTCTTGCTGAGTGGTGTTGTTCTCATCCGACGCGCTTGACAAAGCTAATAAAATTGTTGCTTCCCTAATTATTTTTCTATTAGTCCTAAAATTCTCAATTGACTTTTCCTAAGTCTGGTTTGGTATTTACCTCCTAATTCCACTTATTAATTAATTTTCCTACTCTTTATTTATAATTCTACTCCATAAACTATCCGTACTCGTTGCGTAGACTTATTACATCTTTTAAGTCTATCGTACCATGCCTGTGTTTCTTAATATCCTTAAATTTTATTTGTTATTCTACCTCCTTTCTCTATGTTGTACCACTATTTCTTCCACTCTGCTTAATCCTTCAACCTCTTGGTGTCACTTAACAAGTTTCTGTCACATTTGTCGATGCGCAGCGGTAACAATTCTCCTTATAGACTAATCCTACTTATTTCTAATTATGCGATTTAAAACTACCTTATGCTATTTTCTTAAGTCTCCTAACTAAACCCTACTCATCTATTTCAATGCCACCAACTTTCTCTTCTCAATGCGTTTTTTAGAATATTTTCTGTTTTTACACGGTCTGATGCTGTTTGCTATTAATATTTATATTTGTTTCTCCACTAACTTGCACTGTATTTTTATTTGTTAATGTTCTAATAAATTTGTAGGGCTAACTCACACCGTTTTCTGTTAGAATTCTTAGATTTAATATGAAACTTCCAGATTTAGCAAAAATTTCTACTGCTGTGCACAAGCGAGTTCTGACTTGTCTGTCGACTGTTGAAACGAATAAGAGCCTTTCTCTCTTTGAAGCTGCCTTATATATGCTCTACCAGCCTTCCCACTCTCTAATTTTAACTCTTCTCCTTATCATGTCTTATATAATTTCTTCTTGTTTCAGATGCCCCGCCACCGTGCCCTGCCGTTCCCCTCACCGCTCGAGCGAGGCCAGGCGGTCGCTGACCCGCTGTTTTTCGGCAGTGAGGGAATATTCAGGATCCAGCCTGTTTCGCTGTGTCTCCTTACAGCTCTTGCTTCCGAGAATTTTCTGTCTTTTATTCTATCTGCTTTCTGTACTTTCTTTACCTTTTTGGAAATAAATGATGTATTCATTCTAATTTTTATATTCAAATATATGATTTTTTATTTGTATTTATCTGTTTCTTATTTCTCTATCTTTCTCAGGTCGTGACTATGTGACACTATATATCCCACCCCATAAAACCACCCGCAACGAAAACAATCTTTATCCTCCTCTGAAAGTAATGTGGTTTTTTCAACTTTTTTAAACACCGATTTAGCTGTTATTCTTCATATGATGTGTCACTCGGGCATCGCCGGGAAATCAGCTATAAATTATAATCAGAGCTCGAAATTATCTTCTGATGATAATCTCACTCAACCAACAGCTCAATACACTCGAAAATTCTCATACATGTGAAGAGAGTTTATATTGAAGCGAGCGTAACAAAGAGCGCTGAGCGATTTGATAATTTGCAAAATAAGCGCCGCACTTTACTTTGTGTATAATATATGTATATGGTATATAATATACATTATACAAATACACATAGTACGCACGGCGCTTGCGAGCAGCGATACGGAGAGAGATAAGGACACGTTACGCAAAATTTATACAACGATATTTACTATGCAATACAAAATTATGTTAGTATGAATGCGTCGCTTAATCTATGCGACGAAGAGAGTAGGAACGATATTATCTCTCTTTTCCCCTCTACTGGACAGAGCGCCTCACTTTTTAGTTCGGTGCTCGAGCCGATTTGGTCTTCCGTGGCATAAACAATTGTCGAATATCAAAATGTCAAAATGTCAAAATATTACGTGTTCAATTTATCAGTTGTTCACATGACATATTGATTGAAAACTCAAAGAGCGAATCCCCCAATCAAAGATCAGAATATCCCAAAATCCGAAGTTACATCAAGGAACGGATCTTCCCGGATACGGGCCACTCAAAACAACATCACCGTCCTGACATCGTCATTTCAGTCGACCAATCGTTTTATTGGAGTGAAACCCGAAATCTCCAGAACCAACCCCAGGGAGGAAAGAGCCACCTGTACTCACGACAAAAGGGAATAGAGCTGAGTAATTTTGACTTACAGTATCGATCGATATTTTCTTTTTGTTACTAACTTAATAATTTCCTTGTCAATTTGATTCCGAAGAAAGCGAAAGAATGAGTGAATAAGGGTATAAATATGAATGTATGACTGGGGACTAACCCAAACATTGAATATATTAATGTAAACGACGGAATATATGGTACTCATTTTCATCTGCCGGAGGTATATCAAAAATGCCATAGTCTGTCACAACGGACGATCTCGCTTCGTTCTGTCAATAACGGTGCGGGTGCCACTTTTCCTTATTTTAGTTCGCGAATACGTTGCAACCCCTTGCGTGAACTTTCGATAATACCCGATGGTGTGTCTGCATAATCGGCGTCTATACTCCTACGACTTCTGGAAGTACTCCATAATCAACATAGCGCGTAAACCACATGGAAATTTAATCACAACGCTGACGATTTAACTTCATTTAACACCCAGTGAGATGAAAATAATATAAATCGTCGAATTACGCTTTTAACATTTTTATCGTTGACATTTGTTCTCTTTTTAATTTATGACTCAACTTAAATAGAAGGTTGATTTTAAAAAAGTTTACGAAGGCTTAAAGGTTAATCAAGTCCTTCAGCTTTTATTCTTCAACCTTTACACAATTTTATGACCTCTTTATACACATAAGAGTGGAGAGAGGTCGCGTATTATAAAGTATATATTTAGTTATGTGACTCTATATACTCGGGCAGTCGCGATCTTTCTGGGCGAGATAACACATTGAATCTGTTAATTAAATTGACTCCAATGGGATTTGGTACTTGTGTCGGATGACAATTTCGTTCAATGAAAGAAAAAAGTGACAAATTCGAATATAAGTGACATATCTCCACGATTCTATTCCATTGTCTTCTGATATTATAATTAGACGAGACTACAGTTCAGATCTACGGTAAGTTTCCATAATTCAAAATTTATATAAAGGTTCTTTATTTAGTCTGTTTCTAATTACTGTTATTTAAGATTATGCCTCCCAAAAAACGACCAGCAATTGGAAAAAATTATACAGAAGCGAAACGAAAGCGACTCGCGAGGGCAAGTGAGACACCAGATCAAACTCAACAAAGACAAGCTGATGATCGGTCTCGAGCCTCTACTTCCAGAGCAAGTGAGACTGCAGAGCAGACTCGACAAAGGCAAGCTGTCGATCAATCCAGAGCCTCTACTTCCAGGGCAAGTGAGACTGCAGAGCAGACTCAACAAAGGCAAGCTGCCGATCAATCCAGAGCCTCTACTTCCCGGGCAAGTGAGACTCCAGAACAAACACGAGGAAGACAAGCTGCAGTCCGATCTAGAACTTCCATTCCTAGACATCGGGATTTTCAAAATCTGAAAAAAGCAGCATTTGCATACAATGCTGCAATCAATTATCACGAACATCCAACTGTTTTCATTGGCAAAATGGAAAAGATCTGTGTCCATTGCAAAGCTTATAAATGGAATGGCGAAACACCTGGGATGTGCTGCTCAAATGGAAAGGTAAAACTACCATTGATCAATCCACCAGCTGAACCACTTCACACTTTGATGGCTGGAAAGACAAAAGATTCAAAACACTTTCTGCAAAACATCAGAACGTATAACTCATGCTTCCAAATGACTTCTTTCGGAGCAACAAAAGAAATAATTGAGCCTGGATTCATGCCTACATTCAAAGTACAGGGACAAATCTACCATCGCTCAGGGTCACTGCTCCCAGGACCAAATGAAGAGCCGAAATTCCTGTAGATTTTTTTCATGGGAGACCAACATGCAGAAGCCCGTCAGCGTTGCTCCAATATTCCAACCGTCAAACCACATATCGTTCTGGCTCTGCAACAATTTCAAAAATGCCAACAGATGATTACCAAATAATTATCAGAGCAGATAAGACTCCATTACGTGATCATCCACGGAGATTCAACGCACCAACAATTGATAAGGTTGCGATTTTAATTGTGGGAAATGAATTTGAAAGTCGCGATATAGTTCTACAAAAAAAAACAGAATCCAGAAAGTAGCGGAGACTCATCGATCTTACGATGCTCTGCAATATCCAATCATCTTTTGGCAAGGCAATGATGGCTATAGTTTAGGAATTCCTAAGATTAACCCAACCACAGGTGACCCGCTACTAGGAAAAAAAGTATCTGCCATGAACTTTTATGCTTTCAGAGTGATGAGAAGAGTAGGGGATGAAAACCACATATTAAAAACCCAACAGCTCTTCCATCAGTTTATTGTGTATATGTACGTCAAAATCGAAAGTGAGCGGTTGCTCTACATTCGACTAAACCAACAGAAACTGAGAGTAGATGACTACATTCACCTTAGAGATGCCATGGCCAATGACGTGAATCCAAATGAAATGGGGCGAATGGTGATATTACCAGTAACCTTCACTGGAAGTCCAAGACACATGCATGAATACACCCAGGATGCAATGGTTTATATCAGGAATTATGGCCGCCCTGACCTTTTCATCACCTGTACATGCAATCCACTTTGGTCAGAAATACAAGAGGCCTTTCTACCTGGTCAAAAAGCTATGGATCGGCACGACCTGATTGCTAGAGTGTTCAAGAGGAAATTAACCAAATTAATGGACGTCGTGAAGAATGGTCACATTTTTGGAGAAACGAAGTGCTATATGTATTCCATCGAATGGCAAAAACGAGGTCTTCCGCATGCCCACATCCTCATCTGGCTGCGAGAAAAAATACGACCAACTGATATCGACAAGGTTATCTCAGCCGAATTGGCTGATCCAGATCTAGATCCATTGTTGTGAAACAATCATCACCAAAAATATGATACACGGGCCCTGCGGAGCACTTAACATGAATGCTCCTTGCATGGTAAATGGAAAATGCTACAAGAAATATCCACGCAAAATGCTGCAAGAAACACAGATTGGGCGAGATGGCTATCCCCTATACCGAAGACAAAAGCTCGGAGATGGAGGATTTACGACTAAATTGAAAATACGTCAAACGGATGTTGACGTTGACAATAGCTGGGTAGTTCCGTATTCTCCAATGTTGTCAAAAATGTTTCAAGCGCACATTAATGTAGAGTCCTGCCAGTCTGTAAAAGCCATTAAGTATATTTGCAAGTACTTCAACAAAGGAAGTGATCAAGCAATTTTTGGATTGGGACAACAAGCGAACGATGAGATTTCTACGTTTCAATTGGGAAGATATATTTGCCGCAACGAAGCCTTTTGGCGAATCTTCAGTTTCCAGATTCACGAACGCTACCCATCGGTTCAACATCTGAGCGTACACCTTGAAAATGGCCAGAGGGTATTTTACAATCCCGACAACCTCCAAGCAAACAACTTGCAACAGCCACCAAAGACAACACTGACCGAATTCTTTGAACTATGTAAGACCGACGTATTTGCCAAAACACTTTTCTACTGTGATCTTCCGCGATTCAGACATCTTTTTGGCATCATATTATCTACACTATCTGTGTCAAATCCACTTTAATTGTGGGAAAAATACAAAGATGATCTCGAAGACATTCTTATGAGAGTCAGACGGGAAAATCCAAGCATAGAAATATACTTATCAACAAACATTTACAATGAAGCTCTCATTCATCTAGAAGATCTTTGTTTGTCAATGGCTGGGAAAAATCTGAGACAGTGCTTTCTGCATCTGTCACCGCAGCGGAATAGCACAAACAATCTTGCTTTTGAAATTTTGCGGGAAAGAAATTACGATGTTAATGAATTACAGTCATATATTGCAGCGAAAGAACAACTCCTTATTCCGAACCAAATACAGGTCTACAATGAAATTCAGCAAATGATAAACAAAGGGAATGGCGGCATCTGCTTCCTCGATGCTCCCGGTGGCACTGGAAAAACGTTTGTTATTAATTTACTCTTAGCGAAGGTGAGACAACAAAAGAAAATTGCGGTAGCAGTGGCCTCTTCAGGCAAGTGTTGCAAGAGTGCAGTATCATAGTGTGGGATGAGTGTACAATGTCTCACAAGCGGGCCCTACAAGCGTTCGACATGGCACTTAAAGATCTGCGAGAAAATCAGCAGCTCATGGGAAACGTAGTTGTTATGTTGGCAGGAGACTTTCGCCAGACTCTGCCAGTTGTTCCGCGTTCAACACCAGCTGATGAAATCAATGCTTGCCTCAAATCATCAACACTCTGGCATAAAGTTAAAAAATTATCTTTAACTACCAACATGCGGGTTGAACTGCAAAATGACTCAACACTTCGGTCATTTTCAAATCAGTTGCTACAACTTGGCAATGGAAGAATTACTGTAGACCAAGACACTGGATTGATTGCATTCCCAACTGGATTTTGCCAATTGTTGAATTCAGTTGAAGAACTTGCAGAAAAAGTCTTTCCAAATATACAACAAAATCACAAGAACCATGAGTGGCTTTGCGAGAGAGCGATTCTGGCGCCAAAAAATAACAGTGTCAACAATATCAACAAAGAAATCCAGAACCTTTTTCCAGGAGATTCCAAATGATACAAATCTGTTGACACTGTCACAGACACAGCACAGGCTGTGATCTATCCGGCAGAATTTTTGAATTCTTTGGACATTCCGGGTGTACCACCACACAATTTGACTCTTAAAGTTGGAACACCTATAATACTATTAGGAAATTTGGACACACCGAGACTATGCAATGGAACCAGGCTCTGCGTGAAGAAATTACACAATAACATCATTGAAGCAACAATTCTAATTGGATGTGCCAAAGGAGAAGACGTTTTCATTCCACGTATTCCAATAATTACTGAAGAAATGCCATTCAGCTTCAAGCGATTACAGTTCCCGGTGCGTTTAGCTTTTGCCATGACCATCAACAAAGCGCAAGAGCAGTCGTTAGCAGTGGTATGCATCAACCTTCATGAGCCATATTTTTCACACGTACAGCTTTACGTCGCCTGTTCGCGTGTTGGCAATCCAAAAAATTTGTATTAGGTGTACAAATAAGTTTCCGCCGTTTTTAATAAAAAATTGGGAATTTATTGTGAAAGGACGGTACCTAATGTTTTATCCGAAGTATTGTCCATCGCTTGCCAGTACTTTTTCCCATCTTTCTGGTAGCATACGGATACCGCGTCGGAAGAATGCTTCATCTTTTGAGGCTATCCACGAATCGACCCAATTTTTGGTATCTTCATATGATGTGAAGTGTTGCTCACATAGATCATGCGCCATCGACTGAAACAAGTGGAAATCAAAAGGAGCAATGTCTGGTGAATACGGCGGGTGGGGTAAAACTTCCCAATTGAGTGTTTCCAAATAGGTTTTGACCGGCGCCGCAACATGTGGACGAGCATTATCATGCAGGAGAATAACTTTGTCGTGTCTGTAGTAGTAGTGGGCTCGCTTTTCCTTGAGTGCTCGACTCAATCTCATCAATTGTATTCGGTAGACAGCTTTAGTAATGATTTCGTTCGGTTTGAGAAACTCATAATACACGACACCAAGCTGATCCCACCAAATACACAAGAGTTTTTTTCCATGAATATTTGGCTTAGCTGTAGATGTTGAAGCATGGCCAGGTGGTCCCCATGATTTCTTCCTTTTTGGATTATCATAGTGGATCCATTTTTCATCACCAGTGACTATACGGTGTAGACAACCCTTTCGTTTATGCCTGGCAAATAGCATTTCACATGTGAAAAACCGGCGTTCAACGTTTCTCGGCGTCAGTTCATAAGGAACCCAATTTCCTTGTTTTTGAATCATTCCCAATCATTTCAACCGATGTGAAATTGCTTGTTGAGTCACTCCTAATATAAGTGCAAGTTCTTCTTGCGTTTGGCACGAATCTTGATCCAATAATGCTTCCAATTCCGCGTCTTCGTACACTTTCGGCCTTCCGCTACGTTCTTTGTCTTCGATGTCAAATTCACCGTTCTTAAGCTTTTGAAACCACTCACGACAACTTCTCTCATATAAGGCTGCCTCACCATATACTTCTACAAGCAATCGATACGCCTCAGCTGCAGATTTCTTCAAATTGAAGAAGTAAATCAAAAGTTCCCGCAAATGACGCTCATTCGGCTCAAACCTCGACATTTTCGCATACAAAAGAATATATTATACTGATAAAAAATCACTAATGTTTTAAGGTTATGTTGTTGCCTGATGTCCAACCTTACGATAATGACGTTTACATCTGACAATTTTAACAATAACTTACTGGTGGCGACATCTTTTGCTCTCATCACACTCAACAGGACTCAAAATCAGGTACGAGTACGTTGCTATAATTTACCGCAAATTTAATGGTAACGAGGAGTTGCATGCTCATCGGTACATCTACATTTTTGGCCTCACTTTTTGGCGGCATTGCAGCACATGTCAAGCCACATTTTTCTCACCATAATTTGCTGGTATAATTAATATAATTATGCAGGTGTACTATATTCACTGTACTTTTCCCCAGAATATCTGCTGGAAGAGTACAGCGGCTATACACTGCTCATTTTGTGCATCCTCACTATGTGTTGTGTAGTGCTACGCAGTGCTGCCTGCGTAGCTGGTCTCATACGTATAGAGTACTCAAGCAATTTTTATTGCAAGTGCTCTCATTTGTTCACAGCAACCTCTCTGCATTAAGCTGCAGAGAGCTTGCTGTGAATTATACTACCACCTTACGCACTCATACATCTCACTGCGTTGCATGCTCCGCAGCATTGGCTCTGGTGCTCAGTACTCAGAGCACACAATTAATATAATTGTGTGCTGGCTCTCAGCTCAGACAATCAAATCCAGTTTACTAATTTAAATTCAGTTTGTTATTCTCAATTTTGGTGCATTTATTTATATTATTTTGTATTTTTTCTAAATTTGATTTTTCCTGTATTTATTTTCACTTTTAGTGTTTGCTCAAAATTATATGATTTGTTTGTAGTTATGCGGAAGGTGCATAAACCACTTTCTCTAATTTAACATCTATGTGTCTGGTTTATTCTTACCCTGTCATCGAGTGAAGCTTCATTAGTTTCAATATATTTCAGATCTGTCAAATACCATCACCAGGCGGATTCTCAAACAATTATATTAAAATTGTTTTCACTTTTTATGAGAAAATGTATTTCATAATTACAGCTCACCCCTTAAAACCGCCCCTTTATCCCTAAAATAGTTTGTTTTTCTGCCTTAACCGATTTAAACAAAACTTCACAAACAAATAGATAAGACCTAAGCAAGGTCACTCGATATATCTCACACCTTAAAACCACCCTGACAAAACACCCTTTATCGTACCACTAAAAATAATGTGGCTTTTAATAACATTTTAAAAATTCAATTTTGCTGTTATTCCCCGTATGATGTGACACTCGGGCAACGCCGGGTAAATCACCTAGTTGTTCATAAAACGGCTATAACAATCGAGTAAAAACTCGTCACACCCATACTCAATTTGTTACCAAAGATATCCAACTTAAAAGACTTAAGGAAAACTATCGAGAAATTTTGAGTCAATAAGGCCTTTTTAGACATTAACTAATGAGCGTTTAAATAAATTCCAAATATAAACTTCAATTAAAATAATAAGTCTTAGTCTATAACGGAAAAAGAAAAAGAAAGAAAGCTAATACTAAAGAGAAGCATATTGGCTCTACCGGCGTCCGAGTCGGTTTATTCCTCGTTATCTATCTCGACACGTGTCATCGAAGCAAGGAATGATTCCTCGCGACAACGTGTCGTCGAAGCAAAGAATGGTTCCTCGCGACACGTGTCGTCGAAGCAAGGAAAGGTTCCTTGCTACACGTGGTACCGCAGCTTGAAATAAGAATTGAACGAGACCGGGTTTAGATGAGAATTACAGCATGAATCACCAGAGGCTCGTTGGATCCACTTAAAAGTCTGAGCCTTTTTCGAAGTAGCTTCACTTTACCTGAGATGTGTCACTTCACCCCAAGCAACTCGGAACGAGAATCAAACGAGGGCATGTCTAGAAGAAAAATTAGTCACCGCAATGAGCCCCAAAGTCCAAGCGCTATTGTAATTCTAAGAATCCCCAGCATAGAAAATTAGACCATCCACGACCTATATAAGGAACGGAAAATGCCCGAAAAGAAGAATAGCTTAGATAGTCATATAGTCGGAGTTCAGTAGAGCAGAGTAGAAAGTAAGGGGCTCCTAGGTTAGAGACCGATGGAGAACAGCTTACACTGCGTACAGCTGCAGTATCGAGGGTTCGATCAGTCGCGATAAAAACTGGCGAGGTAAAAAGGCTCCCACCGCGGATGAACCCCCCCCCCCTGTAGAGTCAGCTAAAATTCTGTGAGTACTTAGAAGAAGAGTGAGTACTTAGAAGAAGAGTGAGTACTTAGAAGAAGAACGGTTGAACAGTCTAAATTCAGTTGGAATTTACTTTTTCTCGATTTTAATGTCAATCATACGGAATTAAGAAATCTAGAAGAAATTGAATTCAATTTTTCTCTGCCGTTTTTGTACTAGTCTACACTGTTTATTTCGTTTTACTGCTTTATCGAATCATAAGTATCACATTAAGAGCATTGCACCGAAAAGTAACGATCGCTCGCGCACGGTAATAGCGACCGTACGTGTATCACTTATTCGGTTATTTGAATAAATTTTAACAGCTTCACGAATCATCCAGATTAGCATTTTTATTTTAACAAACGGTTGCCATCTTTCCCCTTCAACGCATCGGTTACCGGCGAAACAACTTCACCAGAAAACCGAACGTAAGTATAAGAGCAATTCTTCTAATTTATATTTTCTGATATCTCCGTAAACTTTTCCCCAAGTGAAAGTAACCTACCATTTTCCTTCCTCCCTAAAATCTTTTCCTCCGCGAGTCAATTTATCGATCTAGAGTATCGAGTCGAGTGACGGTTAACGCGAGCAATCAACGAGCATTCTCAGCCCTGGCCTAAGTAATTTTCTGAAGGGTTAGACTCAAAAGAGGGCTTGCGTCTTCGGTGTTTCTTGTTAGGTGTGGTAAAAGGAGAATTCATTCTCCTTGACCAGAGTACGGAAAACTCACGCCGAATCGCCCCACACGTCTTGAATTTGTCGGTATTTGTAAAAACATCGCGCGGGTTTGACGCAACAAAAATTGGGTGCTCGTCCGGGATCCTAAAAGAGTGTTCATTTTGTTCAAATTAACTAGTCATCTTTGTCGCGAATAAATTCAATTAGTGAAAATTGGATTTGAGAAAAAAAAACTATCAAGTTAATTAGTAACTTTTATCGCGAGTAAATAAAAATCGAAAAAAAAGAAGGGGTTACTTTATAAAGTAAATTGTTCTTGTTGTTCGAATTAATGAATCGGTTCTTTCGTGAATCAATTAAAATGTGAAAATTGATGTCTTAAAAAAGTGTCACTCCTGTGTCTCGTGAATCAATTTATGTGTCGAAATTTAGATATTTTGAATAAAGTGTCACTTTGGGTCGTGTTAATTGATCCGCCTTTGTAATTCGATTTAATTCATCAAATCTAGCTTTTCCCTTTTTACCGCGCTTTAATATGTTGATTTAATTCGTGAAAACCGATTTTTTCATTTTTATTGATTTTTAGTGAACCAACCCAATTCGTGATTTCCTTTCAACCGCGTGTGTTGTAAATCGTTTAAAAACATAAAATCTAACTTTCCCCTTTTTTACCGAGTGTGGATTTAATGTGTAAAAATTGATTTTTTCCTTTTTGTTATTATAATCGGGTTTCAATAAACCGATTTTATTCATAGAAATTGATTTAGTTGAAAGTGACACTTAAATTTGAGTTAGATGATGGGATTTACCCTCGAATAATTTTAAATTGAGAACGTTCGTTGATGTGGTTCAAGTCCATTGTTCGACATCGTTGCAAAAATTGATTTCTTTTAGAGAGTATCCGCTATTATTCAAGTTATTTGGTAAGCCTTTTTCGTAAGTACATTGACCTTGCAAAAATCAAATGTTGAAGCTAATTTTTAATAATGACTGGTAAATAATAAGACATAGAATGTGTATTGAAGGACCTATACGTGGATATATTGTAACGGAACGCATTAAGGCGATCCGCTACTATGACTCACAACCTTCACCACATCTAAACCAACCTACACAAACTGAAATAAGACATATAATATACCAAAATAAGACAAAGCACACAAAATAGTTCTTGGTAGACAAAACACTCCAGACCGGATCGAAAGAAGTATCGACCGGACGAGGAGAATTGAAAGGACTAGTAGGTACACACGCAGAATTACAAGCACACACCCTAAAAGTAATGGCGTAAATAAGAGGCCTGCCTAGCCAAAGATCACGATGTAAACATAACAGTAGGCGTAACAACAAGAACACACCGGCCTACTAGACCAGCGTAGTAGCCCCCGCCCTACACAATCACCAGACCAAGCCTTAAACATACGGCACAACCCCCAAATAGGCCACTCTATCCAAAAGGCGAGAACATCGGGAACGCCACGGCCCGGCAAACGTAGGAAAGAATTCATGGAACTATGGAGATACCACGACACATAGAGAAAGATCAACAAGGTAACTCCTCATGAAACGTCGCTACTTACCCCCACTCATGAATAAAACATTAACATTAATAAAACACATAAAACAAACTCATATCGACCAAAAACCAAGAAAAACACATAGAGAAAAACGATCCTCACGTAGGAGAACACCGGAAAATAACAAAAAACATAAAAATCCACAAGAAATCTGTCAGAAACACACCAAGGAAGAGATAATTAACCACAATTAATTATCCTGGGCAATTAGTCATCAACGAAACAGCAGGGCAGCGGCCTACAAAACAGAGAAAGACCCATAGGGGCCTGAATCGGGAAAAACCATAAACAAACCGGAGAAAAAATAGATAAAAAGTTTGAACCTACAACAAGTAGGAGAATAACATTGTCCGACGAATTTCAACCTCGCAGAAACCTCGCTTGAAACCCTAGAGCAGGGGTCTCCAAACTTTCCAGCCTTAGGGCCATACTGATTACTCCAGTAAGTTCCGAGGGCCAAAACCATATTATCATTGTTGCCGGTGGTAAAAAGTGAAATAGTCCAAAATCTGTCCGCGGGCCGAATGTGGCCCTCGGGCCGTAGTTTGGAGACCTCTGCCCTAGAGGGACAAAGATCGGCTAAGAATAGAAATTCGAGAAATAACGGTACTCCTACACGTCACCCCGCACCTCTCTCACCTAGTCATTGAAGTGCGACAAACATCACGTGACCTACCTCAAAACACCCCCCCCCCCCCCGGGGTCCATCCGCCAACCTATATAAACCGCGACAGGATAAGCCTCGGGGCTCGTGTCAAACCTAATAAGTCAAGACGAAGTGCTGCTCGACAGCACACCGAGAACATAAGAATCACACGTAAAATCTACATGTAACAAAGACGTGTTCTTTCGATCAAACCGATTCCCCTGCATTGCGCTTGGCCGTCGTTTGACCGAACGAACCGAAAGGAAACACATACTAACCGTTTGGGAAATACCATGTTAGAACGAGTGTTCGTTTTATCAACTGATTCCCCTGCATTGCGCTTGGCCGTCAGTTGAGTAAACGAACTCATTAGGATACTCTGTGAGGAGTAAGGCTTCCCTGCACTGCGCTTGGCCGCCCCTACTCACAGCGTCAGGGCACACTCCACTAACGGGTCCCCACGCACGGCGTCGTGGCTATCCGTCTCTTGGAGTGTGAAGCAGCACGAGTGACACAAGGTCAAGGGAGTGGCATCCCGACTGAGTGCACCGCGCATTAGACTCGTAGGGTGTACCTGCGTGGGTGGGACCACGTTAGGGCCAGCACCAGCTACCACCTGCATCTTACGGATACCTCGGCTGGTCACAATTAATTAAAGAACCAAATCGTACGCCTCTTAATGGCGCGAGAGGGTGCTTAATTAATTACGAATAAAGGCTTCAGTATCCGGGGTCTAGGAAGAGCTAGCTGGTCAAGCTGCGAACCCGGTGTCTCTTGCGAACAGAGAGCTATAGCTAGGGACCCAAACAATAACAAAGCGAGAAACGATAGGTAGGTAAAATTATACACGCCGCCTCACCACATGACACTCGCGTCCCTACTATAAACTCTTTGCGCGACCATCGGCAGGGCGGAGCCTCAAGAGGCAAAACTCGCAAACGGGCAGTCCGAAACAATAACATTCGAAATAGCATAACACCAGCTAACGTCCAATGATTAAAATAAGGCGAACCGGTACATCTAATGAAAGTACGAAGGAACGCCCCGTATGAGGACCAAGCCCAGCGACTAGACCACCCTTTCAACATCTAAAATAGAGACACGCAAAACGCAAATGGCCAACAGGATTCTGCCATCCATATCCTAATAGAGATCGAGATCTAACGTCAAAATTATACCAGATTTAACGAACCCGAAATAGACAAAATTGAGTGTTGAGCTCCGTAAAAGTGATATCTAATCACTTTGCGAATATTAGAGTCAAAACCCATAAGAAAACATGGAATTTCCTAAATTCTACATACGTAGGATTAGAAAAATCGCGCACTAAGCAGCCGCGATTCCCTTGAAATTGATAAATTGAGTGTCAAGCTCCGTACAAGTGATACCTAATCACTTTGCGAATATTAGAGTTGAAACCGATATGAAAAGGAACTGGAAGCGATTCCTCATATGTAGACGTTAAGTAACGAATGTAAAGTGAGCGTGAGTTCCTAAGAGCGACTAGATCGTTCCACAAACCATCCTCCCCACCTTAGCTGAACTAACCATCGAGCAGAAGCTTATCCAGCAATCACGGGCCTTCCGTCCAGTAAAAATAAAGAAAGAATTACCCAAACAGTAAAAAAGACCAATGATGAAAGGGTAAACAAAACCGCATGTCTGTCACGGACAAATGCGACGCAACAAAAACCTAAACTGAGGTCTGACCAACAAAAACAATAAAAATTACTAATAAACAACCTAATATTGATTGCAAATCTACACATCCACGGATCCTCTCGCTCCCTCCAGCCCAGTGCACGAACTAGCTTCGAGCAAGCTGCCTCTCCACACGATCACAGTAGATATCACTCGGAACAAAATTCAAACTTGACGCGATTTTACACCGCAACCGAACTCTCGCGCATCGTAGCCGAAAACAAAAAGGAGTGCTAGAAATCGCGAAACGTTTCAATATATATGATTATAAAATTATACTCTGTTGCATGGGACCACTGGAAAATTAGTGGAACTTCAAGTGCGTATAAAGGAACTCAAGGTTCTCGCGCAAGAACTCATTGACAAGTCACGCAAGAAATTTTCTTAAATCCACTCGGTTTAGAATAAAACAGCAAGAATAATCGCTAAAACGTACGTGAGGAGAACTACAAGGAAACCATGTGCTAATTTAGTGGGATTGCAATTTGGCAAATATTAAGCCAACCTTCCTATCTTAACCTCGTTGCGCGGCTCACCGCGAACAACAAAAAAGGGGAAGTTGCGCGGCCATACGCGAATTCTCTTCCTTGTTCGCATCCTAACCCACTGCAAAATTCTCCTCCTTATTTTCATCCTAACCTAAATACACATAAAGACATTTCACTAATACACTTACTAATTCTGTGCCAGTGAGGTCTGAACTTCTTCGGTCGTCCGCTTACATATTCGATGAAAGTGAGACCGGCGTAACTCACACACATCACAAAACACATTACACAAGTGGGAGAAATGCTAAGTTTTAGCCCCTCGCGGAAGTGAGGTCAAGGTTAGCAGGGTTCTCTCACAAAACACATTACAAACGAGACCCATATCACTCACTTATTTTCTCAATTATCCATAACACTCCCTTATTCTCTTACAATGACCCTACTCTTCCTTCCACCAATAAATGTTCCTAAATCAACGGGAAAACGACGTTCGGGAGGACGTAAGAATCAGTTAAGGAAAATAATTGCAGTACATAACGGCTACTCGAGGCAAGAAAGGAATAGAAATTGAAATTCTAATAAAACAAATTGTCTTTTAACGATAACAGCGAGTGAATCGTATAGCAAGCAAAATTTTGGAGTCTCTAGCATTAAATCTATAAAAGATAACAAAGGTATTTTCCTTAACAAAGAAAAAATCATAGGGTTTCAGGGACCTTTAGGTAAACCAGTAGCGGAGTGTCAAAATCACTCGGAAGTTGGAACATCAAACCAAGTAATTGCGGCTGCATACAAAGCAGACAGCAGTTGGGACTTTCAAATTGCCGGCACCGGAATACCTGATAACGGTCAAATATATCATGTTTAAGAAATTCAAACAGTTGAGCGGCAAAAACTCCTAGACGAACTTGTTGCTGATTATAAAGATCATTCGAGATTTGGGATACGATATCATCCATTTGTGACATCCCTTCAAACCTCAAATTACTAAGATCGAATCGTTGAATAACCACCAAATCATCTTCGTCAAGGAAAAACCAGATTTGATTTCGCCTCAAGGAAATTTTGAAACGTAATTAAAAGAATAAAGGACTACAATTCTTCTTTGTTACATATAATAAAAAAAAAGTTATTCCTATTCTCGTCTCCTACCCAATTTCTACCCTAATAATATTCTTATGTATGGTTGCATGTCTCTTTGATGCGGTATACTCCAAAATTATACTTGTGTAAAATATATCATGAATGAGGTCAACTCGTCCAAAGGTAAGAATTGATGAGTCTATAGTCCACGAGTATGCTGAGGAAAGATGAAAAGGCTCCCAAAGGATAATCCTAACAATTTTACACTTGAAGCTATAACCGAATCCTCATGTAATAGTCCCAGTAATTATCCTCCGGAGTTACCAACTCCAATTTCCCACCAAACTTCTCCCTGCATCAGTTAAAATAAGAATTCTGTTGCGCTAACTGTAGACTCAGACTTCAACAAGTTAACTGAAACTCCCACCCATAAAGCAAAAGTAATAAAGTTTGATCAAGACTGTAACATACAATCACTCGAGTTAACTTTTGGCAATATTATCATTTCTCGATCCCAAGAGAATAAAGAAGACGAGACAAGTTCACCCGATACAGTTGAAATTATAGACAGCAATTTCGGGAAATATTATAGTCTGGAATATAGTCCTTTCAACCTCTTTCAACGAAGCTATTCCTAGATCACCTTCCCTCGTCCGCAAATAATCATTATTAATTCCAAAGGGAATAATTAAGAATCATGAAAAATCCACAATAAAGTCAATTATCATATCCTCTGTAACGTAAATTTGTGCCTCAACGCACCACGTTACCTATGACTGGTCCAAGCTATTTTTTCCCTTCCTTTTTATTTTCTCTTTCGAGATGGGCGCCAGGCGCTTTCATGCCGGAAGGAAAAAATACCGAGTTGGATGACCAGCCTCAACCCAAGCCAGCTACAGCTGTTCGAGGCAGAGTGGGTGGTTCGGACTATCAAGTCACTAATTAGACAAAAATAAAATACTGTTGTGCCGCGGAATATTCGTACTTCGTATATTCGGGAATATTCCATAGCAAAGCAACATTGGAATTCGTTCAAGACAGGAAACGAAGTCCAATACCCGATCGTACGATCGACACCAGGAACGCCGACGCAGCATGAGGCGACTCACTTGGCGTTCGACGATAGGCTAACACTAAAAACGCAAACTAAGGGATTTTCGTGAAGACAGCAACTGCTTTACGAAAAGGCAGAATTAATTTAGACTCAAGAAAGAACGGGTTGGTTCCTCGTAAAGACTCGAAATAACTTTTTATTGTACTTTCTTACTTTGACTTTTAAATAGACAACGGAAAGTTACCGTTGCCTATAATAAATACTTCCTTTTATATAAATTCGTGTTTTCATCAATAACTCGAGATTCATCTCCTTATCGGCAAACGATCCCGAAAATAATAACTTTTTAATATTATACCGAATACCGAGTAATCCAATTACGCGGTACCGGCATAACAATACGAATAAAATCAATTAATTAAAAGGAGTCATTAGAATTAACGAACGAAATCAAATAATAAAATATGGTCCATAAATAAGCCAAACGAGAACCATGAATGAAGTCAGCTAAATAAATAATAAATAAATAAATAAAATAATAACAGTAAATAATTTAAACAACAACAGCAGGTACGGGACTTAGTGTACAGGTACAAACTTCTTTATTTCTGGCGAACAGATATTAATTTCCAATAAACATCAAGTTATAATTCAAATAAAATGTCCCGTAAAATTAGTCTCTCCCTTTAAACAATTTTACAAATCTAGTTAGATATCTTAATTTTAATCTTTAATTCGGAGGTAGCAGTTATCCCGTTCTCTCTCTCTCTCTCTCTCTCTCTCTCTCTCTCTCTCTCTCTCTCTCTCCCATACACTGTATATGTCGTATAGCCTATCTCGCTTGCTTCTAATTTCGAATAATATTCCTGGACAAAGTTTAATACTCGGTAGTCTTTGCTCTTGGTTTGCGAGACGGCCTATCCCGAGCTAATCCCTCACACATTCCACAAAACCAAAACAACGGGATGTCGGGAGGTCACGTACGCGAAGCTACCCACGGCTTGCTATTACAATATCGAAATTTATGTGCCGTGTAAAAGCCGATCCACAGAGATTCTCCGCGGTCCATAAAATATAAAATAACGAATAAATGACGACTAATAATTAAATAATAACAAAAATAATAATAATAATGAAATAATTAACATCAGAATAATAATATCAACCGATAATTAGTTTGTTGAATAAAATATACTAAAACACAATCTAACTACACGAGTTACGCCTCGGACCGTACAAGTCCCGCGAATCCACGTCTAAAATACGGGACGACGGCCGATTACGCTCTCCGCGATTCTACGATATCGGTCACACACAGTCCAAAAATAATAAATAATAAATAATAAATAAATCAATAAACAAGTAAATAAATCAGACAGAGTAACGCGGATTAATGTGAACGATACGTGACGCGGTCTAGAACGTGCAACTCCCTCCTACAGCAAATTCACAACGGGACGACGTACGAACGCGCGCACGACCTTCTAAATCGTAACGAAAGGAAACTCAAACCAAATCACGTAAATCCAAAACCCATAATTCGTTAAAATCCGTGACGCGGTCTATCCCATTCCAATCCCACACAAACCAACACACTTCGGGATAACGGCCTAACTCGCGCACGAATTAATTAAAAAACAATTAATAAAGTGACTTTTCTCCGGTTTCTACACGTTAAACGATCTCGAGATTACATTTATTAAACGCCGCGATTCCCAATACAAACTAACACTCTGCACGCAGTGTACCAGAGCCGCAGGGGTGACCAAGCTCGAATAAATTTAGAATAAACAAATCAAATGATAGAATAATAAAATATTAGCGAAAGACCGTAGAAGGGAAGAGAGCTCACCGGGACGACGCTGATGTGCTGTTCCTCGACTTCCGGGAAATCTCGAGGGTCTTTCCGGCCTGAATCCTCGGGTCCAGATAATAGAGAGGATCGAATACAAATTTTGGGTAGACGGATCGGTCGATAGTGATATTCCCAAATGTTGCCAACAGTTGTACGGGACCACTAAAGAGGAGACAGAGAATTACGTCCTCCTTACTCGATGATCACCGGGAAAAAGCCCCGAGGTCCTGCTGGCACGCGTGCCCGTGTACTATGATCCCCACTTAACCCGCTAAACTCGGTTAATTGGGGGAACCGGTGTCGCACGATGACCGCGACTAGCACCTCAGCTGGATGATGGATTACTTAGCGACAGACAATATCAACGTTGCGTAGCCCAGCAGATGACTCTCGGAGATATAGAGATAGAGGCCGCGTACTATTTGGTGCGTCGTCGGGAAAGGGGCATATTCCGACCAAGAAAAACATAAAAGATCGGTCCGAAGTTCCCAAAGTTGTCACATTGCTCTCCTCTCCCTCGTACCCCCTCTCCATCCCTCGGTCGTATCGAACGTATTATATATAAAAAAAATACAACAAAAAAAATAAAAATAAAGAATAAATAAAATACGAAAATTATCCCCTACAGCCCTGAGCGATCGTGCTGGTAGCCGTCGAGCGAGGAGGACGCAGCCCGAATATTCTGCCACGTTACACCTCACATAAAAAACCTAAAAGTTTGACGAAAAAATTACACATTTTGCCGGAATAGAATTTGTTCATTCCCGGTTGCTCCATCTATCCCACGGGGAAAGCCTCAAGCCCAGACAAGACATCGAACAGAATACCGCCAATAAAAATTCCTACTAAAAACCTAATTAAGTCTAACGATTCATCACCAAATACACGCCCCACAATGGTTAATAATAATCAAACATTGTCTCTTCGAGATGCCCTGGCTGTAATACCAAATTATGATGGTCATTCTTTATCACTCGGTACATTTATTTAAGGATGCAAAGAGGCTATAGAGAGGATGCTTTAGCTATGATGAGACCAGGAGCCGAATCAAATTTAGTAAAAGCAGTTCACATGAAAATAATCGGCGAACCTCGTCGCACAATACAGGGACAAACTTTTGAAACAATAGAGGATCTAGGTACATTTCTTAGAGATATTTATGCACCTACGCGAAGCATGTATCAACTCCAAGGGGAATTGGGATCCATATATCAAAGAGAAAATGAGTCCGTCATTGCATATTCCAATCGCGTAAGAGATTTGGGAAACTTAATACTCGAAAATTATGATGCCCGCGAAGATAATCCTTTGACTGACGCATTCATTAATAATACTAAAGAAAGCCTTCCGGCATGTTTTCTACACGTGTTAAAACCAGAAATTGAACAACGTCTAAGTCCGAACAATAATCTTGACGAATTAATTAAACTCGCGGTTCAAACAGAAAAAAGTTTAGTGTCACAGACAGCCCTGCGTAGTGGTCGGCTGAAAACTTCGGGTTCAAATGTAAATAAACCTGAGGCCAAACGGGGAGTACACGTGGTGGCAAGCGAAGAAGTATATTGCCAGCTGTGCAATAAAAAGGGCACGATGCCATAGAATGTTCGACTAAAATTCTAGCCAAGCATTGGTTGTCAGTCGACAAGCTTCGAGAAATATCAATAAGGGACCGAGCATGTGTCAGATCTATCAGAAGACTGGACACTCAGCGGACAAATGTTTCAAAATCTTTCCCCCTTGAAGTAACAATAAACCCAAGTTCGAAGCCTCTTTACTTACTATATGCCAGGTCTGTAATAAACGCGGACACACTGCCGATCGTTGTTATAAAATTTTTCTTCCGGAAAGAAAAGAACATCGAAATATATCTGCATTTTGTCAACTTTGTAAAATTTATGGTCATTTGGCTAATAGATGTTCACGTTTTCCTCCGACCCTCCCTAAATTGATGTCCTTGCGAAAAGAACAGGTACCACAGAATCTTCAATATCAGAATTCAAGTGACATTCGATGTCAGATATGTAAAAAAGAAGACCATGGAGCCCATATTATTTTGTTTCTACCAAGTGTGAACCTATTGGTATATACAGGAACAATAGCACTCCGCAATAATAACGATTTTTCACATTAAAAAAATTTGAAGTTAAAAAAGGCTCAAACAATTGCAAAACGTAGTAATAGATTCAATATAGCCCTACCAATCACCGACAGTTACGGTGGAGGACACACGTTAATCTTAGGAAACATAGTACTAGTACTAGTAGTAGAAACATTGAAAAATGCTCGACATTTAATCGACAAATTATCGCTTCAAACTATTAGTATGTTGAATATATTTTGGGAAGATGTTATCAAACAAATTCGATGAATTTTTGCACAGAGTGAAGTAAAAGTTATTATTTGTAATGGGCTAGTTAGACAACTCCGCGTAGAAGATCAGGTAAAAATAATTGAGGAAACGCACTCTTCAGCTATAGGTGGACACAGACGTGTCTGCAAAACATACAATAGAATCCGTCACGAATTTTACTGGAAAAATCTAACAGCTGACGTTCAATTATATATTAAACGATATTTACAATGTCAATTAAGAAAACTAGTTCGTGGAAAAACTAAACAGCCAATGATCATAACGGATACTCCTGCCATCGCTTGTGATAAAATTGCTATGGACATAGTAGGTCCTTTACCATATACTAATCAGGAGAATGAGTTTATATTGACCATTCAAGACCAATTAACAGAATATTCTGTAGCCATTCCTATACCTAATGCAAATGCAGTAACTATTGCGGAAATATTTGTCAAACGCTTCATTTGTTATTTTCGATCGCCTAAGGCAGTGCTTACTGACCAAGGTAGCAACTTTTTAAGTATATTTGTAAAGCAAATAGCGAAGTTGTTTAAAATTCGGAAAGTTAGAACCAACGCCTTTCACCCCCAATCCAACGAATCATTTGAAAGGTCTCATCACGCACTTGATGAATATCTCAAGCAATTTACAACGAAGCAAAGCGATTGGGACGAATGGGTTGAAATGGCTATTTATAATTCCAATACAAATGTACACGAAGGTACCAAGCACACACCCTATGAAATGGTGTTCGGAAAAATAGCCCGAGTCCCCTCTGGGATGTCACCATCGGATGTGGAGAAAATTGCTACATACGACGACTATTTAACCCAATTAGTTACGCAAATTCACGATAAACAAGAAATTGGTCGACAAAATTTGATTAAATCTAAAGAAAAATCGAAACAATATCAAGATCGCAAAATAAGTCCAATTTAATTTAAAATCGGCGAACCAGTATTTTTGAAAGGACCTAAACCTGAAAAGCTTGATGACCACTATACTGGTCCACATGAAATAACAGCTATATTAACAAAAGGCAATGTACGTATTTGTTGAGAATTCCAGTAGGTGATGGTAGATGGAATCTGTAATATTGGGTCTGGGAAAAAGTTCGTGGCTTTTTTCCCGATAGATGTCATCAATTGCAAATAAGTCAGGAAACACCGATCGCAGCGACACCACTAAACGCTCGTTGGTAAGGTGACGCTTTTAGCGTTACTTTGAGTGCATAAACATCGAAATTAGTGCAGTTATTGGAAAGTTGTTTGCGTTTGAAAATGGAGAAAAGTAATGAAAAATCGCGCTATATTTTGCAATATTATTACGACAAAGGGAAGAACGCTCCGCAGGCTTGTAAAAAAATTTGTGCTGTGTCCGGTGAAGGTACTTTATCAAAATCTGCTGCGCGAAATTGGTTCGCTCACTTTCGTTCTGGTAATTTTTATGTGAAAGATGAGTCACGCTCTGGTCGTCCAATCACTGAAAAAGCTGATAACATTTTTGACAAAATCCAGCAAGATAAACATATCAGTAGTGTCGATATTGGTATGGAGCATTGACCTGAAAACTGTTTTGAACCATTTACACAAAGCTGGCTACAAACAGAAGCTCGATGTATGGGTTCCTCATGAGTTGAGCGCGAAAAACATGATAGACCGAATTAACATCTGCGATGCGCTGCTGAAACGCAATGAAAAAATGGATCACGTACGACTATCGAAAGCGTCAAAGATCGTGGACAAGGAATGGTGAGCCGTCACAAGTGTTCGCGAAGCCAGGATTGACGGCGAAAAAGGTGATGCTGTGTGTGTGATGGAACTGTTAAGAAATCGTCCACCATGAGCTACTTCCAGTTGGTCAGACGATTGATTCTCAACTCTACTGTGGACAATTAGAGAGATTACGCCAAGCAATTGAAAGAAAACGGCCCGAATTGATTAATAGGAAAGGTGTTGTCTTCCACCATGACAACGCCCTACCACACACTTTTTTGATGATCTGTCAAAAATTGCGAGAGCTTGGTTGGGAAGTTTTGATGCATCCACCGTATAGTCCAGACATAGCACCCTCTGAATATCACTTATTCCGATCTCTGCAGAACTCTCTCAATGGAATTAACCTGCTTTCAAAAGAAGCCTGTGAAAACCACCTGATTCCGTTTTTCAATCAGAAACCACAGAAGTTCTTCACCGATGGCATCATGGCTCTACCCGAAAAATGGCGAAACATTGTCGATAATAATGGAGCATGTTTGGTTTAAATAAATTCATTTTCACACTACAAGAAAATCAGTTGAATTTTACTAAAAAAACGCCACGAACTTTTTCCCAGACCCAATATATCGGAAAACAATGAGTTTTCACTCAAGGTAGGTGTAAAATAACCAGACCAAAAGATGTCGATAGAGAAAATGGTTTTATTCCAACTTCGACTTGTAACATAGTTACAATCACAAGCCCACTCTTTTATTATTTCGAACGGCTATAAGAGCCTAAATATTATTTCGGAAGCACCGAGGACGCATAAGTAATATCATCGGTACAGGCTGTAACGAATCGGCCCGGTAGGCTACCAGGTCGATAATCTAAGAAATAATTCAATATTATACGTATCGGGACTACGACTATTTGGTCCTCAAAGTCCCACCGTTCAAGCGTATCAAAGTCTATTGTACCGAGTAAGATGTAGAATATGTGTGGGTAGTGTATACAGTATACGATACGGCACCGATACGCCTCCTAAGAGTACCGAGTAGGTGCTTGTAACGAGATCGCAATTTACTTAGTCGCGGTAGAGCAGTCGCACCGCACGCTTACCTTTGTACCAATATACTCAATTGTTTTATTATAATATCTCGCATGTGTATCAAGGTGATCAGCAAAATCCGTCGCCCTGAAGTAAAAACAGTCATAGAATATGGTGTTATAGGGATTCGGTGGTTGAACACCTTCAATCAATCACATTCATAGAGAAAGTGAATTTTCCGAAAGCATTAGAATGCCCAGAGCACCAATGTTGCATCTTACAACTCTCTGTCATCGTCGTACATCATTTCCAAGGCCAACTGTAATTTCATCGTTGTAACCATGGAATCTTATAGCCTGGCAAACAGCTAATCATTGGCCACATGCATAGATTCGGCCATTATAGAAGCACTTGTGGCAAGTAGCTGTCAGCATTACGGGCGTTGCCAGCAATTCCCCGTGCACCCCCTACGCCGTACATCCAACCGTCGGAAGATGTAAACAACGCGCCATGAAGCTAAGTACCTGCTCTCGTACGATATAATTGTAGTATGCGATCATATTATTCAGAATTCCGGTTCACGTTATAAATTGCGAGGTTTATCTACTTGTATTATAGTGCCTTGCTAATAGAATGTTATTCCATATTACTGAAAGGATATACGAATATGATTTCGTGTTATTCTCAATTTCTTTTATCGTCGTTCATATAATGTGTAAAAGTATCATAATGACGTCAAGAAACCATTGTGGTTGACACTCAAGTCATCCTTTGGGCGGCTAGCCATAAATAGCATATAATTTATATTTAGCCCATTTGGGTATCAGTCGTGAATATAAATATGGTAATTACGTGTATGTATCATCCCTCTCTGGTTAACTCGTGTGTGTTCACAATATAAAAAATGTATAATTTCATGTTATGATTTTGTAGTATATGAAGATGTATAGAATTTGTGTGATATGGATTGAGCGTCGCATTCCCGTGTCATTTTAAATTATAATTCAAATGTTTATAATTAGCACGTTCTCAATACGTGAACACATTAATAGAGATTATTCATGCATATCCAGACAAACTCATGTATACCGAACGGACAACGGTTCACTAGTCGTTCGTCTTGATTGTGGAACACTATCTAGAATAATAATTATGATTTGTGGGCCAATAATGATCGGTCCAAATAAAACAAATTTCTATAAAACAGCATCGGTTCAGAGTTCTTGGGTAGTCTGAAATATACTCGGTTTGTATTCGTCTCTTGAGCCCCAGATTTAGAAAAGTTCCTTCATTCACATCATAGGATCAGTGCAGAAGGACTTGAAAGAAATGTATTACCATTATCATTCTACATAAACGTCAGAAATAATAATAATAAAAACAAACAAACAAATCTCATATAAGGCATATCGAGGTTTGTGGGCACTAACCCACCGAACCCGGAGATATGACAAAAACTAGCTACGTCACACCCCCGGAATTCCCTCGCTGCCGTAAACAGCAGGTCAGCGACCAGCTGGCCTCGCTTGTGGCGAGGGGAAGACGGGTAGCGCGGCGACGGCAAGCTGCAAAATTAAGAAATCGCGTTAGATTTTAAAACAAAAGCGGATGATGACGTAGAGCAGAACGAGGCAAGGAGAAGGCGATAAAAGAGCCTGCGCGAAGGGAGAGAGCTCTCTTAGCGCAGATAGCGGAAGTGAAACAATATAAAGCAACCGAAAGACGAAACGTTATAAAAATCTCGATTTTATCTTAAAGAGTTATCCTCAATCGCATTGTGTAAAAAATTCGGGATTCGGTGAAGAAAGAAAGATAGTCAGTGAAAAGGAAAGACAGCAGGAAGAGAAGAGACAGGCGAGTCGTATACGGTAACTAACATTAAAACTTTGCATCAGCGGAATTCGAGAGAAACTGATAGTAGATGCGGTCTCGAATAGTTCCAAGTGAATAGTTTAATTTTAGTTTTAAGTGAATAGTTTAGTTTTAGTTTTAAGTGAATAGCATTAGGTGCATAGAATTAAGCGGATAGAGTCAAGTGTAGAGAATTAATTCAATAGAATTAGGTCAGTCGTGTTATGTGACGTAGTCACAACCCTAGAAGTAGAGAGGAATAAAAAGAACGGATAAATACAGATAAAAATCATATATTTTAAATATAAAAATCAGATAAGACACAAATTAATACAAATAAAATCATTTATTTCCTAAAGATAAAGAAAATACAAGAGTCGATAAAGTAAAAGACAAGATAATTTCACAGAAGCACAGCGGTGGTGAGACACATAAATTCTCGGAAGCAAGAGCTGTAAGGAGACACAGCGAAACAGGCTGGATCCTGAATATTCCCTCACTGTTGAAAAACAGCGGGTCAGCAACCGGCTGGCCTCGCTCGAGCGGTGAGGGGAACAGCAGGGCACGGTGGCGGGGCATCTGAAACAAGAAGAAATTATATAAGACATGATAAGGAGAAGAGTTCAAATAAGAGAGTGGGAAGGCTGGTAGAGCATATATAAGGCAGCTTCAAAGAGAGAAAGGCTCTTATTCGTTTCAACAGTCGACAAAGTCAGAACTCGCTTGTGCACAGCAGTAGAAATTTTTGTTAAATCCGGAAGTTTCATATTAAATCTAAGAATTCTATCAGGAGTACAAATTGAAAATGCGGGATTTTTTTCTATTTTTGAACGTTTATTCTGAAAAAATGGTAACAAATGAATTATTCAAAGTATTGTCCATCGCTAGCCACAACTTTTTCCCATCTTTCTGGCAATTTACGGATACCGTCGCGAAAAAATTCGGCCGGCTTGGCTGCTATCCAGTCATCGACCCATTTTTGGGCTTCTTCGTAAGAATGGAAGCGCTGGTCAGCTAGGCCATGTGTCATCGATCGGAAAAGGTGGTAATCGGAAGGAGCAATATCTGGGCTATACGGCGGGTGGGGTAAGACTTCCCATTTCAGCGTTTGTAGGTATGTTTTGACCGGCGCTGCAACATGTGGCCGAGCGTTGTCATGTTGCAAAATTACTTTGTCGTGTCTTTGCTCGTATTGTGGCCGTTTTTCTTTGAGTGCGCGGCTCAAACGCATCAATTGAGTTCGGTATAGTGCTCCTGTGATGGTTTCGTTCGATTTCAATAGCTCATAATACACCACACCCAGCTGGTCCCACCAAATAGAGCATGAGCTTGGCGCCGTGAATATTTGGTTTGGCCGTCGATGATGATGCATGGCCGGGGTAACCATATGATTTTTTGCGCTTCGGGTTATCGTAATGGATCCACTTTTCATCACCAGTGACAATGCGATGCAAAAAACCCTTCCGTTTTTGCCGTTCGAGCAGCAGTTCGCATGCAAAAAAACGGCGCTCGACGTCTCTCGGCTTCAGCTCATACGGCACCCAATGTCCTTGCTTTTGGATCATTCCGAGGGCTTTTATACGATGGGAAATGGCTTGTTGTGTCACTCCCAATGAATCTGCGAGCTCTTGTTGAGTTTGACACGAGTCTTCATTGAGTATTGCCTCCAATTCAGCATTCTCAAACTTTTTCACTTGGCCCGGCCGCTCTTTGTCCTCAACGTCAAAATCACCACTTCTAAACCGCACAAACCATCTCTCGCACGTTGAAACCGATGGAACATGACTCGGATAAGCCTCGGAGACCAATCGATGTGCTTCAGCAGCACTTTTCTTCAAATTAAAGAAGTAAATTAAAACTTCCCGCAAATGCTGTTTTGTTGGCACGAAACTCGACATATTGAGAGCTCAAAAAAACTATGAATTTGACACTGCGACAAATTGACACATACTGAAAATTAAAGCTATAAGACGTAGCTTTGACATGAACATAGTCACAGTACTGCCTGATGCGTATAGCGTTAGTAACGCCATCTGTTATCAAACCCGCATTTTCAATTTGTACCCCTGATAACAGAAAAGGGTGTGCGTTAGCCCTACAAATTTATTAGAACATTGACAAATAAAAATACAGTGCAAGTTAGTGGAGGAACAAATAAAAAAATTAATAGCAAATAGCATCGGACCGTGTAAAAACAGAAAATATTCTAAAAAACGAATTGAGAAGAGAAAGTTGGTGGGATTGAAATAGATGAGTAAGGTTTAGTTAGGAGACTTAAGAAAATAGCATAAGGTAGTTTTAAATCGCATAATTAGAAATAAGTAGGGTAAATATGCAGTTTAGGGAACCCACCTTCGATTGCCTTCTAACTAGGCGCGTTCGACGCGTTTTTGTATGCCTAACAACTTTTCCCTTTGACAAAATCGTCGCTCACTGTCCATTAAAAAGTTATTAACAAATAAAGTTGGTAAAATAATAATAAAATAACAATAAAATAAAAAGAACCTAAAGAACCTAAAGAACCTAATTCTGCATTTTTACCAACTTTATTTGTTAATAACTAATAAATAATAATAATAATAAAAAAAAGTTATTAGCCAGAAGTAATATCAAAATAGTTCCTGGTCTGGGGGAGGACAACAACAAGGAGAGGGCGGTTTAGTGGGTAGGCCTACTTTTTTGGGAGTCCCACATACCCCCCCAGTTCGAAAGGCTGGGGGATATCCGTAAAAAGGATTCCGCAACTCCTTGTATAAAAAAAAAAAAAAAAAAAAAAAAGTTATTAACAAATAAAATTGGTAAAACTGCAGAATTAGGGCCTATACACCGATGACCTTCGAAATAGGCTCATTCCTTGAACCTCTAAATGTCTTGAAACAAGTGATTCGTCCTGTAGTCGGCTACTGCCGCGTACAATTATATGTACGTAGCGTGTGTGATTTTTCAGTCTTTAACGGTTAATATCTTTTTCCGGCGGCAAGAACGACGCTTTTGCCAGAGGAAAAAGTTGTTGGGCGTACAAAAACGCGTCGAACGCGCCTAGTTAGAAGGCGATCGGAGGTGGGTCCCCTAAACTTCATATTTACCATAAGTAGGATTAGTCTATAAGGAGAATTGTTACCGCTGCGCATCGACAAATGTGACAGAAACTTGTTAAGTGACACCAAGAGGTTGAAGGATTAAGCAGGGTGGAAGAAATAGTGGTACAACATAGAGAAAGGAGGTAGAATAATAAAAAAAAATTTAAGGATATTAGGAAACACAGGCATGGTACGATAGACTTAAAAGATGTAATAAGTCTACGCAACGAGTAGGGATAGTTTATGGAGTAGAATTATGAATAAAAAGTAGGCAAATTAATTAATAAGTGGAATTAGGAGGTAAATACCAAACCAGACTTAGGAAAATTTAATTGAGAATTTTAGGACTCATAGAAAAATAATTAGGGAAGAAACAATTTTATTAGCTTTGTCAAGCGCGTCGGATGAGAACAACACCACTCAGCAAGACATAAAGAATAAGAAAAAGATCAAATAAAAGACCGACTCACCAAGATAGAAGAATAACTGGAACGTCCAAATCCAACACCGACGATTGCTGGAGAAATCCATCAAATAAATGATCAATAATTAAGAATCACTGGAAAATAGTGATACTGTAACTGTCATCTTTCAACACATAAAGAACATCACTCGCGAATCAAGAGCACTATTACCACGGGAAAACACGCTGGAAATTCACGGGAACGGCACGACCATAACAAACGAAGAGCCCGAACGCGAAACAACACGAAAAACAAATTATTTGGATTAATTAACAACGCGGACACGGACACAGACCCGGCGTCTGTATCAGCTGACCGACGCGCCACCAACAGCTCATCGAGCCAAGCAGACCGCGCATCAGTAGCCAGGCGAGCAAAAGATCAAGATGGCTGAGCTGAATTCTGCCTAGTTGGGACATCCACTGCTGAGTGCAGAAGCCAAAATCCGATATCATCACGGATAAAAAAGAGCGCGGAACCTTTAGAGCGATTATACTTCACAAATAAATTGTACGGCTCACGGCGCCAAAAAGCCTGACACCGCAGAATTCTCTATTAATTATTGAATAAAACCTACTTATACATCCTATAGAAGTCTATAATTAATTATCTTAGTGTTCGAGCCTGAATTCTTCCCCTCAGAAGACTAAAAAATTAATGTTAACGTGAAAATACCGTTACATTTGGCGCCCGAACAGGGACTCGAACACAGATAAGAAAGACTGCAGAGGTAAGGTAGGGCGCGCACATAAGGCATAGGATTGGGTGTAAGAATTAAAGCATGGCTACAGGGGCCGAACAGAATATTCGACTGAGCTCGAGGAAATGAGGATGATGGAGAGTATGGAGGACCATCGACGGCAGGAAGGAGGTAATGAGACAAGTCAGGTATATCTCTGGGAATCTACAACTGCTGAACATTTGTTGGACGGCCAGCGACTGAGAGATCGGGGAAGGATAAACCGACTTTCTGAGATCACGCCCATCGAAGAGAGCGAAGTCGTATCAGACGAATTTGCAAATGGTCAGATCAACGGTGAAAACGGCAGTACGCCGAGACCTACTGACAGGACTACGATCGTCTTACCAAATCCTGTGGAGGTAGGCCAAATCGTGCAACTTCTCCAAAGGATGGAGGAGAAAATCGATAAGAAACACGAGGAGGTGATCCGGACTCAGCAGGAAATTAGAGACGATTGTCTGAGCAGGATAGGAATATTGAGAGAATCTTCTAAGGCTAGACTCGAAGAGGAGATCGCTGCTGTAGAGGACCGGATGGATCGGAAAATTGAAAAGGCACAGGAAAGGGTACGAGAAGAGCGAAATACAACAAATAATTATATTCAACGTACAGGTCGCTAGTCAGAGGGTGACAGCGGAAAAACTAGAAAAAAGAACATTAGAAATGATAGCTGAAATCAGGGCAACACAAGAAATTACCGGGGACCACACGAAAAGAATTGAAAGATTGGAAGAATCTACACAAAGGACGAGTACCTCTATGCATTTTGGTCAGACCATCGGAGGGGGGATGAATGTTACTCGACTATACACAACGGCACAAAAACCTCCTACGTATAATGGGTACGGAAAGCAGAGGCCAATGAAATTTTTGAAGGAATTCCGTGAATTCTGTATCGCCGGTGAAATTGAAGATACCGAAATTCGGCACACCAACGGAACGGCATTAAAAGGTGTCGCTAATGATTGGTGGCTGGTAGTAGAAGGAGCGGTACACGACTTACAGACATTTGAAGAAAAATTTCGTTCAAGATACTGGGCCCGCGACATGCAAGGCAAGGTGAAGAAAAATTTAGAGTTCGGATCGTTCTATTTGGAAGGCCAAACGCTGACACGAGCCGAATATGCGACTCGTGTAATCGGAAATGCACGAGATCTAAGTGAGAAACTGAGTGACGAGGATATAATCCGTCGACTCGCAAAGCATTTTGACGAGGAAGTACGAAGTGCCGTAAGAGTTCGCCAAATACAAGAGATAGACGAATTTCTGGAGCTATTAGAAAGCACGGACGTGGCAGGTCCTTTAAATTACCAGAGAGGAGCGGGTCGTACAGGGGGATATGCGTCACAGGAGCCACAAAGACATTTTAATAGAGGAGCTGTGCGTGAGCAGACAGCGCGTCCATACATTAGATATGAAAATCGGGAAAACTCTCCAAATAATAGTGGGAACCGATTTCCACCATCACCAGGACGTCATGTTGACAGAGGAGGGAGACCACCATGGCAGAACAACGGACCATGGCCTCCAACCAATCCTCTCGGGAAAATAGGTCGGGGCAACAGAGACCACCCTGGCAGGAGAACCGACCAAGATATTTCCAAGGACCAGACAACAGCCGACCAGGAGAAATAACACCACCGAGGCAGGAGCAACTACCGAGTAACTTGGTAAATAGTATTAATCGTGCTCTACAGGGTCCATTTGTGGAACACACGATACCGAGAGAGCCGAAACCAGGATGCTCAGGAGCGGAAAACGCGAGCTCGGGAAACGCTTAGTCGTTGCGCCCGAGGAAGAACGAAAAATAAATAATAACAAAGAGGAGCGGAGCGCAACGGTAAAACAGGAAGAAAAGAAAAGCACGAGACAATGAATGAACGCGAGGAAGAGAGAGAAGAAGAAGATGAGGGATCAGCGGAGAATGGACGAAAAATACGGAAGCAGTGAACAGTCAGTAAGAAGGGATGAAGAGGAGAGCACCGAATGGCGAGGGCAGGCTGAGCCGAGGGAAAAAAGAGTTCAGGAAGACGGTAAAGGCGCACTGAATACGACGAAGAGTATGTGGCCAGAAAACGTTGCCAGAGTTCAAGGAGTACCTGATATCGGAAGGCCAACACCAGGAACGGTGGAGAAAATGGGAGATGACAAAGTAGTCTGTTCAATGTCGACGGAGAATCTTCGAGAATATTTATTTGAGGAGGCGGAGGAAAAACCGAGTAAATGGTATGATGAAAGACATCTGAGATGTCCGGAGATACCGGTGAATGTGGCAGGGATAGCGGAAATGAGTTTAATAGATAGCGGAAGCGAAGTATCATGCATTTCAGAAGAGTTTTTCCGTCAAAATGAAGAAATTTTGAAGAGCTGCCCGATGCTACCAGTCACATCGACACAGGTCGTCGGAGCATTTGGAGGAGAGACTGAACGCGTCAAGAAGCAAATAATGGTGGATGCAGAAACGTAAGGCTCAAAAGGGGTTTTGCAGGTGCCAGTTGTGCCGAAGTTAGTAAGACCAGTGCTGATCGAGATCGACGGGATGTTGATATTAAAAATTTCAATAGATGCCCAACAGCGAATTTTAGCAGTAGGAGATAAAATAATTGCAAAGTTGAATGAAGGATTATGGCAACATGTAAATCCGAAGGAATTTCGTGAAATTGAACCAAATGAAATGTGTGCCACCGTGGCAGTAAAAGATACTACCGAGGGAGAGACAAGTATCAGCCTGACCGAGGAGGAGTTTAACGACAAAATGACCGAATGTACAGGTTTAGGACCAGAAATAAGAGAGGAGTTCAAAAGGATTGTCAAAAGCAGGCGAGAGATCTTCGATAAAATTCCAGGACGAATGACAAAGTATGAACATCGACTCCTGCTGAAAAATCCAAAACCATATTTCCATCGCTCATATCCGGTTTCATTAATGCAACGAGAAAGGGTGCAGAAAGAAATCGAGAGAATGCTTAAAGTCGGGGTGATACAAAAATCGGAAAGTATTTATATCAATCCACTGATGCCAGTTACGAAGGATGACGATTCAGTACGTTTATGTCTTGATGCCCGAGAATTAAATAATTATTTGATAAATGACTACAGCAATGCGCCACCTATCGAGGAAATTTTCCAAAGATGCGGAGGAAAAAAGGTGGTGTCAACGCTGGATCTGACAAGTAGTTTTTGGCAAATACCACTTCATCCAGACTCGAGGAAATACACTGCATTTCAGCATAATGGAAAATGTTATGAGTTCACGGTAACACCATTTGGTCTAAAAACGAGCACTGCAAGTCTAATAAGGGCACTGACGTGGTCCTCGAGGGATTGGACTTTGTGATAAACTTTGTGGATGATCTTTTAATTATGTCAACATCACACGAAGAATATCTCGACCATCTACGAAAATTGTTTGAAAGATTTCTCGAGCATGGGATGACGCTAAAATTTAGCAAATCGCACTTTTTTCGCGAAGGAACGATATTTCTCGGACACATCCTGACGACGGAAGGCTTGAAACCGGATCCTGAAAAAATTAGAGCAATTCAGGAATATCCACGGCCCAAAACAATAAAACAATTAAGGGGATTTTTAGGCTTAATTAATTTTTATACGAAATTCACAAACCGTCATGCGCACGAAACCGCGCCATTGTTAAATCTCCTGAGAAATGGTGTTCGGTGGAAGTGGGATGAAGAGATGGAAAAATAGTTCGAGAAAGTGAAGAAATTATTCTGCAAAGAAATAATACTGCGATTCCCGGATACTCGTAAACCATACACACTTACCACGGACGCAAGTGGATATGCGCTAGGAGCGATCCTGTCGCAGGAGAACGGAACTAGTGAGAGCGAGGTAGTAATGTTTGCGAGTCGAACTCTGAAAGGGGCCGAGATCGGCTATATGATCATGGAGAAGGAACTACTAGCGATTGTGTGGGCTCTTCAAAAATTCCGAACGTATTTGAAAGGAGCACGAATAAACATAAAAACTGATCATAAGGCATTAATCTTTCTGAAAACCTGTCGTTTCGCAGCAGAAAGACTCATGAGATGGGTATTATCGATACAAGATTATAATTTACAGATCGAACATGTTGCAGGGAAAGCAAATGTAGTAGCCGATGCCCTGAGTAGAGTAAAGGGAGACGAGTAGTTATCATCGGCCAATAAGAAAGGGATCATCGTTATCGCAGGAGTGCTTGCGGAGAAACTCCCGCGAGACCTAGCAAAAAGACTCAAATGCATGCAAAAGATGCAGCGAGAACAAGAAGATCTGCGAGTAATCATGGATTTCCTCGATGAAGATGAAGAAGGGGAGGAAGAGAGAAAATTCCGCATCAAAAAAGGCATTTTAGAAAAGAAATCAAAGAATGGTATTTAGCGAGTAATAGTGCCAAACAGCATTATTAAAGAATTAATTAAAGCCTGCCATGCAATGTATAGACACCTCGGGGCGAGAAAATGTTCACGGATGCTGGAGGAAGATTTCACATACCAACACCTAGCCAAAATTACTCGGAATATACTAGCAACTTGCGATACGTGTCAAAGGAATAAAATATCAATACAGACGAGCTACGCAGCAATGCAAACGATTATTCCAGAAAAACCAGGGGATTTCGTATCGATTGATTTTTGGTTTATGATTGATTTATGAACCATTACCAGCGTCGATGGGCGGAGTGAAACACATCCTCGTGACATTAGATGCTTTTAGTAAATATGTAGTATTATATCCCATGAAAAAAGCTAATACGTCAACTGTAATAAAAAGAATATTCGATGACTACATTCCAAAGTATGGAAAGCCACGTAGAATACAATTCGACCATGGCACGCAATTCACCGCGAAAAACTGGCTTAAGAAACTCAAGGATGAGGACATCATGGCGGTATTTTCATCAATCCGTCATCCTCAAGGAAATATCGTCGAAAGAGTTGACCGAGAGCTGGGGAGATTTTTCCGTACTTTCCTGGCCGAGAATCACGCAGGATAGTTCAAATGGGTAAAAGTAATACAGGATTGCATAAATGAATCTCACCATGAGACGACCGAAATCACACCAATGGAGCTACAATGCAAGAAGAAGCCTACCAGGGAATGGAATAAGCAAATGGGTCTTAGGAAAGACGAAGAGGATGCTAGCACCTACGAGATAAAGATCGCGATTGCGAGAGAAAGGATTTCGAAAAAAGGGCGGCGTCAGGCGGAAAAATTCGATGCGACACATAGGCTAACGAATTATGAGGTAGGGGATTTAGTTTTAATTATGCTTAAGAGATATAGGACATACATAGCGATGAAGACATGCGTTGCGTCAGATTATTTAGCGTGAATTTACTGTAGGATAAGTTAGAAATAAGTTTAATAATTAACTCTTAGTATTAAGTTTGAGAATAAGTTGAAAAAAAAAAATTATTAGATAAATAACTAAATAGTCCAATAATCAGAATGCCAATAGTCCTAACAAATCTTTGAATCGGTCGATAACCCGATCCATCAAAGATCTGGGGGGATAATGTGACGTAGTCACAACCCTAGAAGGAGAGAGGAATAAAAAGAACAGATAAATACAGATAAAAATCATATATTTTAAATATAAAAATCAGATAAAGCACAAATTAATACAAATAAAATAATTTATTTCCTAAAGATAAAGAAAATACAAGAGTCGATAAAGTAAAAGACAAGATAATTTCACAGAAGCACAGCGGTGGTGAGACACAGCGAAAACGTGTCAGATCCTGAAGGTTCCCTCACTGCCGAAAAACAGCGGGTCAGCAACCGGCTGGCCTCGCTCGAGCGGTGAGGGGAACGGCAGGGCACGGTGGCGGGACAATCTGAAACAGACAAAATTACATAAGCTATGATAAGGAGAAGAGTTAAAATAAGAGAGTGGGAAAGGATGGAAAAAGTATAAAAGGCGACTTCAAACAGAGAGAACTCTCTTATTCGTTTCAACAGTCGACAAAGTCAGAATTCGCTTGTGCACAGCAGTAGAAATTTTTGCTAAATCCGGAAGTTTCATATTAAATCTAAGAATTCTAACAGAAAAGGGTGTGAGTTAGCCCTACAAATTTATTGGAACATTGACAAATAAAAATACAGTGCAAGTTAGTGGAGGAACAAAGAAAGATTAATAGCAAACAGCATCGGACCGTGTAAAAACAGAAAATATTCTAAAAAACAAATTGAGAAGAGAAAGTTGGTGGGATGGAAATAGATGAGTAGGGTTTAGTTAGGAGACTTAAGAAAATAGCATAAGGTAGTTTTAAATCGCATAATTAGAAATAAGTAGGATTAGTCTATAAGGAGAATTGTTACCGCTGCGCATCGACAAATGTGACAGAAACTTGTTAAGTGACACCAAGAGGTTGAAGGATTAAGCAGGGTGGAAGAAATAGTGGTACAACATAGAGAAAGGAGGTAGAATAATAAATAAAATTTAAGGATATTAGGAAACACAGACATGGCACGATAGACTTAAAAGATGTAATAAGTCTACGCCACGAGTAGGGATAGTTTATGGAGTAGAATTATAAATAAAAAGTAGGAAAATTAATTAATACGGAAAAGTTAATTGAGAATTTTAGGACTAATAGAAAAATAATTAGGGAAGAAACAATTTTATTAGCTTTGTCAAGCGTGTCGGATGAGAACAACACCACTCAGCTAGACATAAAGAATAAGAAAAAGATCAAATAAAAGACCGACTCACCAAGATAGAAGAATAACTGGAACGTCCAGATCCAACACCGACGATTGCTGGAGAAATCCATGAAATAAATGATCAATAATTAAGAATCACTGGAAAATAGTGATACTGTAACTGTCATCTTTCAACACATAAAGAACATCACTCGCGAACCAAGAGCACTATTACCACGGGAAAACACGCTGGAAATTCACGGGAACAGCACGACCATAACAAACAAAGAGCCCGAACGCGAAACAACACGAAAAACAAATTATTTGGATTAATTAACAAGACAACGCGGACACGAACACAGACCCAGCGTCTGTATCAGCTGACCGACGCGCCACCAACAGCTTATCGAGCCAAGCAGACCGCGCATCAGCAGCCAGGCGAGCAAAAGATCAAGACGGCTGAGGTCGATTCTGCCTAGTTGGGACATCCACCGCTGAGCGCAGAAGCCAAATCCGATATCATCACGGATAAAGAAGAGCGCGGAACCTTTAGAGCGATTATACTTCACAAATAAATTGTATGGCTCACGGCGCCAAAAAGCCTAACACCGCAGAATTCTCTATTAATTATTGAATAAAACTTACTTATACCTCCTATAGAAGTCTATAATTAATTGTCTCAGTGTTCGAGCCCGAATTCTTCCCCTCAGAAGACTAAAAAATTAAAGTTAACGTGAAAATACCGTTACAGTTAAGGAAATAGAAGTAGGTCGGATAGGATTTAAACAGGTAGGATAATCGAGAAGCGTGTAAGGATGTGAGAAGCAAAGAGATCGAAAGGAAGTAAACTGTGTGAGAGATAGAGAGGGATAGAGATATAAGCGAGGTATCGGCCCGAAGCGCGAGTCCAAAGTGTTTAGCGGTGTGTGTGTGTGTGTGTGTGCATCAAGCTATAGCTCAATACCACTGTACGAAACAATAACAGATTTTCGAGCCAAGTGTACCGAGAATCTACATACACGTTATCTACGAAAAGAAGTGCGAAAATAATCATCGGAATTACCAAATTCTAATGCATTTTACTGGTTATCGGTGGCAAGAAACCGAACACTGACATTTTTGTTTAATTTGCTTTTGTTAATAAACCCTATTCTCACCTACCTAGAAGTTTAAAATTAATTAACCCTGTGATCGAGCTCGAATTTCCCACGAAAACTAAAAATAATTCATAACGATAAAGAATTACCGTTACAGACTATTACACTACAAAAAAAAAAAATATATATATATAACAGACGCAGAAGAATTTAGATTGAAAATTTGTTGAGAGGCACACAATTGTATTAATTGTGTGCTAAGTTTGTGGGGTGGATGTGCTGCAGCCCGTGCTACAGAGCACGCCACGAGACGAGAATTATAAGGATGAATAATGAGAAGTAATAGTACAAATAAACTCTGAGTGAATTTAATTGCGAGAGAATGAGAATAATTAAGTGGAAACCACATACAATTATATTAATTGCGTGCTGTAGGTTTTAAGGTAAAACGTGGTGCAGCTCGCGCTGCAGAGCACGCCACGGTGTGAGACCTTTATGAGGATGCACCGATGTGTATTTCACTCTTCACCGTCATTGAATTACGATAAATTGTAACGGTGTACTCTTACCTGAGTTTTGAGTTCTGGTGAGCACGAAAAGCTGAGTAGATCCGATGAAAAGCGGTGAAAAGTCTGAGATGTCCAAAGGATGTGTGCGCTGTCCCAGCGAGTTTTCACAGAAATGTCAGATTTTACAATATGGCTGCACTTTACGAAAGCGTTGACCGCTGAAGTCAAATGAATGAGATAGCCGGTGAGCGAAGCCGAAGTCAAGCGAGAGAGATAACCTCTGGCATAACGCGGCATGCCTGCGAGGCACAGCCTCGGCTCTGCGAGGCCCTGCCTGGGCTATCTCCGGCATAGCCGAGCGCAGCATGCTACACAGCAGCAACAGGTCGATACACAGCGAATATCGATCGCCGTGCGCCAGCTGATTTTCCAACAGCATCGTTATGTTACTTTATAAAATTAATCAGTCACAGATATATGGTAGTATTAAGTTGCACTCAAAAGAATAATTAATTAATTAATGAAAGAGAAAAGAATACATAATTAATAATCCATACGTAACGATAGGAATATTATTAACAAGAATCAAGTATAATTTAGGAAAATATGCTATTTCACTCGGACCAACCGTGTGGAAGTATTACTATTCAGGAAAAGCCTGGCTTTTCAGTAGATCAAACATAGACCCTAGAGTGCAGTAGTATTCCAAAGTAAACAAACTGGACTTTTTACTGGAAATTACCACGGCCGGATTCGAAACTTTGCAACAAAATTATTAAATGGGTAACGTACAAAAGAAAAACAGAAGAAAAGTTAATAAAAGATACGTAATAATAATGCTGGTAAATATGCTGTTGAGGGGACCCACCTCCGATCGCCTTCTAACTAAGCGTGTTAGACGCGTTTTTGTATGCCCAACAACTTTTTCCTCTGGCAAAAGCGTCGCTCTTGCCGCCGGAAAAAGATATGAACCGTTAAAGATTGAAAAATCACACGCGCTACGTACATATAATTGTACGCGGCAGTAGCCGACTACAGGACGAATCACTTGTTTCAAGACATTTAGAGGTTCAAGGAATGAGCCTATTTCGAAGGTCATCGGGGTATAGGCCCTAATTCTGCAGTTTTAACAACTTTATTTGTTAATAACTAATGACTTATAACTAATGACTAAATAATAATAATAATAATAATAATAATAATAATAATAATAATAATAATAATAATAATAATAATAATAATAATAATAATAATAATAATAATAATAATAATAATAATAATAATAATAATAATAATAATAATAATAATAATAATAATAATAATAATAATAATAATAATAATAATAATAATAATATATTTTTTTTTCGAGGGGTGGTGGAAAATCTTTAGAAAGACAGAGAGGAGGGAACGCACTCCTCGATAGTGTAGGATTTATACCCACTAAAAACCACCAACCCTTTTTCCAGATGTTGTGTAACGACCCCGGAACCGCTTCCGCATTTCGTCAGGGTCGTTCTGTTCCTTTGCCTTCCAGGCCTCTTCATTCTTTCCTGCTTGCTTATGGCCGCGTCCGGCGCAAGCTGTGATTCTCTGCCCGATTCCATTCGCTGACACGCTATGGAATAACTGTTTCCACTGTGTCACTTCACTGTGGTTAGCTGGACTCGGCACTATTTTCTCGCACTGCACTGTTCACTATGCTCACGATGTCCAACTAGTTGTTGTCTGCTCCGGCTATTACTCTGTTGTTTTCTTCTTGTTTCTTCTGGCGTAGAACTGTTTCGGCAATATTTGTCACCGCATCCCACTTCTCCGCGCTGATCAGCATCGATGCCACTATGTTCTCTGGGGTGATAAGACCTAGTGACTCCTCCATCCTTTTCCTCTCATCCCTCCATCGATTACACTCGAAGAAGGTGTGATGAGCGTCGTCGCGTTCAGAATCCCCGTAGATACATCGCGGATTTTCCACTTTCCCGATCTTGTGAAGGTATGCGCAAAAGAAGCCATGCCCGCTCAACAGTTGGGCTAGGTAGAAAGTCACTTTCCCATGTTTACGATTTGTCCATAGGGCCAGATGTTTGATAAGTCTGGCTGTCCATCTTCCTCTTGCGTCACTGTCCCACATGTCCTGCCAAAGCTCCATGGTGCGATCCCTCTCCTGGTTCTTCGTCTGTTTTCGATCGTGTTCAGCTCGTCGTAGGTAGACTCGTTTCTTCTCTCTCGCGAGGAGCTCGATGGGTACCACTCCAGCAATGACCAGGGCCGCCGGTCCTGATACCGTCCGGTATGCACAGGCCACTCTCAGGGCTCCTCTTCTTTGTACCGCGGCTATACGCTTCCTTCGACTTTCCGCTTCCAGTGCGTCCGCCCAGATCTCTGCTCCATAAAGGAGAATCGAGTGCGTCACTGACATCAGAAGCCGACGTTTGCTGGTCGTTGGTCCTCTCAGGTTTGCCGTGAGACGGCTCAGTACTGCTACCATAGTCGCCGCTTTGTCTGTCGCTTTCCTGATGTGTTCCTAGAAGGTTAGTTTGGTGTCCAGGGTGATGCCGAGATACCTCACTGCGCCCTTTGTTTCCACTTCTTCGTTTTCGACGCGCATGCGCAGTATGTTCGGGATCCTCTTCCGAATGAGAACTACTATCTCCGTCTTCTGCGTGGCTAGGCTGAGGCTGTGGTCCCCCATCCATTGGTGCGTCCGCCTCATGACCTGGTTAAAACGCCTTTGTGCCGCTTCGGGGTCTCTTGCTGTGATGACCGCGGCGACGTCGTCGGCGTATCCTATCAGGTACGTGTCATCTGGCATTTCCATCCGTAGAATTCCATCGTACGAGATGTTCCAGAGATCTGGCGCGAGGATCGATCCCTGGGCTGCGCCTGAGGTGATGACTTTTCTCTGTTGTCCTTCTCGTGTGTCGTAGAGCAGTACTCGGTCCTTCAAGTAGTCGTCCACCATCGCGAGGAGGTACGCTGGTACCTGGAAATTTACTTTTAGCGCCTGCATCATGTCGCACCATCCTGCTGAATTGAAGGCATTCTTCACGTCGAGCGTAGCTAATACCACGATCTCTCGGGAGTAATGGTTGCTCTCCCGCGTTGCCTCAACTGTCCTCATGAACTCTTGAACTGCGTCTTGAACTACGTCTACCGTGGATCGTCCTTTCCTGAAACCAAATTGTCTATCGGACAGGTCACCTGCTTCCCGTATAGCTGTATGTAGTCGCGGCTTGATTATTCTCTCCAGCAATTTCCCGGCCGTGTCCGACATGCACAGTGGCCTGTAGGCTGACGGGGAGTTAGGGTCTCCTTTGCCTTTGCTGATTAACACCAGACGCTGCGTCTTCCAGCGTCTGGGAAAAACTCCGCTCTTCAAGCAGCAGTTGTACATGTCGAGAAGCAGTTTCGGGCGGACGTCTGCCACCGTCCTCAACACTTCTGCCGGTACGCCGCCGGGACCTGGGGCCTTTCTGTTCTGCAGTGAGTTGACCGCGTCCATCAGCTCCTCCTCATTAAATAACGTAATGTCCTCAATCCTGATGTCGAGGTCCTCCTCGGTCCTCGGTGGGTGAGTCGGGAATAGGGTATCTACGATGTTTTTCATCCTATTCAGGTCCATGCTCTCTCCTTCCGAGAAAGCTTCTAGTTTCCGCGTCACTATCCTGTAGCCCAATCCCCACGGGTCTTTATTCACGTCCTGTATAATGGAATTCCAGCGCTCCGTCTTGCTGCGGCCAATTTGACGCTGTAGGATCTTCTTGGCACCTTTGTATTGAGCCGCGATGAGCGCTGCCTCATCAGGATTCCTTCTTCGAGCTCGGGTTGCTTTCCTTCGCAGTCGGAGACATCGTTTTCGCTGACTGGCGATCTCATCGGTCCACCAATACGCTGCCTGCTCGTTCGCTGGTCGCTGCTTTCTCGGCATTGACGCTCTACAGGCTTGCAGTACTAGCTGCATCGTTTCGTCCACCAATTCTTCTGCACTTGGGTTTTCAACGTGCGTCGAGATTCTCCGTCCGTTGAGTATCGCTATACCCAATTTCCTCTCGTCCATTTTGGCTACGTTCCATCTTGTTGGTAGATCCCTGTTGATCCTTGGTGCGTTTCCTTCTTTAAATAATTCGAACGTGATGTATTGGTGGTCGCTGCTGGTGAAGTCCTCAATCACCGTCCATTTTCTCACACATGGCACTGCGCGTTCCGATGCAAACGAAATGTCTGGTATCGTTACCCCGTAGCCTGGACGTCGGAAAGTCGCAGTCGAACCGGCGTTGAGCACTGTGAGGCTTTATCTTGAAACCATTTCCATTATTCGCCTGCCTCTGCCGTCCGGATGCGGCATGCCCCATTCGATCGCTCGCGCATTAAAATCTCCAGCCACGATGATTTTTCCTTCCATGTTCCGTAATTGGTCTTCCAGGCTGTTGAGCTTTTCTTCAAATTGCCCGATGCCTTCATTGTGCGTGAAGTAGCAGCTCACGTAGTCAACGTCCCTCTGTTTAATCCAGACAAAGCCGTTTCCTCTTCCGTGATCTTCTACTCGGCCTTTTCCGGGATTCGGGACCCAAATGGCTGCAGTGCCCAGGTTGTCTGCGTACCAGTTCGCATTCACTTTATCACGATATTGTTCACTGATAATAATCACATCACATGTTTTTTTCCCGCACCAGTTGTGTAAGGAGGTCGTCGGCCGTCCTGCTCCTGTTCAGATTTCCTTGAAGTAACCTTGTCATTTCAGGTTCCTGTTTTTAGCACTTTCCAACGCTCTCCGAAAAGCAACACATTTCCCTGTTCCCGGCACGTGGGACGATTCCGCTTTGTCCGCGCACAAAACACACCGCGCTTCCCTATCGCACTTAGCGCCCTTATGACCGGTTTCACCACACTTATAACACAGTTTACTTCTGTCCGGGTCCCTACAGTTTTTGGCTTCATGCCCATACCCTAAGCACCTGAAGCACCGCATTACAGATAACCGTTTCCTAATTCTACAGTTGACCAAGCCAACTTTGATCTCGCCTTTGTGGATGAGTTCTGTTGCCTTTATTTCATCTATCTCGATAAGAGCGATTTTCTGGCCCCTGTAAATCGTTTTTGGCACTTGGACTTTAACATTATCTGCTTGTCCCGGGTAGTTGCGTGCCAAGGCGTCGAGCACATCTTCTACTTCAGTTGCTCCGTCGAGGTCCCTAATCTCGAGGGTCATCTTCGGGATGAGTTTAGTGACTGCCCGTATTTCCCAGCGCATCTCTCAGGGCTTTAGTGAAGACATCCTTGTTCTTCTGGTTGTTGCCTGGCTTCAGCAGAATTTCGCCCTTGTGCGTCTGCCGGATGGCTTTGATGTCCGTCTCCGTGTCTGCAGGGTTCACTTTGGCGCGGATCTCCTTCAGTACCTCTGCGTAGGTTTTCCCTATTTCCGGCCTGATAAGAACGGCTTCGCCGCGCGGCCTATCCCGGATGCGTTTGTTTCGCTCTCTTTGGCGTTTCGGTGGAGTTGTTTTCATCCTCGTTGCCGGTGTTTCCTCGTCATTGCTTGCAGACCTTCTGGCTTTCCTATTGTTGGCCTTGACCATGCCTTCTTTCTCTTTTCTGCAGCGAGGTTCTTGCCACTGACCTTTCGTTTCTCCGTGCTTGGGTATTTTATCTGCCCGTTGTACAGGAGATCCTCCTCCTGGGCAGGTTAGGTGTTGTGACCTTTCGATTCCTCTATTCGAAGATTGTGAGGCTAGTCGTCTGCCTCCCGCTGTTATTTTGTGCAATTCTGCTTAAATCTTCTTCCTCTCTACTCTGGATGCTGAAATGGCCTCTAAGGATTCCTCCAGCTTCTGCAATCCTTGTTTGATGTCCATGCTGACATTCCGCTGTTTGGTGGTCGCCTGGATCTTCTTCTTTGCAAGGCGTTGAAGGCGCCGTATCTCGTCTTCCTCGACAAGGTCGGCCTCCGAGATCTTCTGCTGTAGAGCTGTTCGGTGTTGCTCCATTGAGCCGTGTTGCTCCTTATTAGCACTGATATCCGTCCCGTTATAAGGGAGATTCAACATCAGTGCGCTGTTGTTCTGATCACCCTTCTTTCCCCGTGTTCTCGTAGGATGACGGCTCTCCTCGCTTGTTGCTTTGTATGCTACGTTGGCCAAGTCATCCACCAATGTAGCACTGCGGTCGCTTGTTTTCGACGCCGGGGAGCCCGCTTGCCTACTCCCGGTCGACGCCGGTACTGGGGTATCCCCTCCCCTGCACCGTAAACTTTTTTCCTTTTTCGCTGTAACTCATAATTGGTTTGTTGTAGGGGGTTTCCTTCCCCCGGATTTAGTGGCCTTTTACGACAGGCATACCTTACCTCGGGAATATTCCAACCCCTATCCCGCAGGAGCGAATAACAACAATAATAATAATAATAATAATAATAATAATAATAATAATAATGATAATACTCCCTCCCAAGTGCGTCGCCTTGCCGCGGCAGGGGGGCTTGCGTTTCTGCAATGAACTTTGGAGCTTAGCCGGCGGGGGCTCTGGCCCCTGGCAGGTCTAACCTTGCCGGACAGCTCCAGGGGGAGCAGGCAGACTAAGAACACACAACATCAAAAGCTACGGTGGAAGGCATCGTGCCTACGGCTGCATGGCCGCAATGATGTAAACTAAAGCGGTCGCGAACGATCCCTGCAGGGCACCGGGTGGAACCCTGCAGTATTTACACCTTATCTGGACAAGGCGGCTTTGCCTAGGCGGACCTACATTCCGACCTACTCGTGGGATGAATATGGAGAAACTTTTGAAAAAAATTAAACCTAAACAGAAGAAGGAGTTGGTAAAAACATCGACCGAGGAGGAGCTCAGGGAAATCGGAGAACTCGCGACGGACTATATCGGGGGAGAGTCGAACGATGATAGCTTGACGAACGTGACCGAAAATGTCAACCTAAGAAAGAGAAGTAGACTTCAGTCATGTTCGTCAACAGGCACCGAAGATCGATCCCTACATCAGAAGACAAAGAAATTAAGATTCAGAAAGAGAGAAACGACACCACCACCCATGGAAGAGAGTAAAACGGTTCCACCTGTCATCGGAAATATAAGGAGGCATCGAGAAGAACCTGAAACCTCCTCATTCGACGATGACAATAAGAACGAACCCGATTTGACAGAGTTATTACAACTCATTCATGAGACCGCGACGAAAATGGACGAGGCAGCGGCAATACAGAAAAATATGAATATGGTGGTAAAAACCGGCATTCAGACGATTCTTGAGGCCGCCGACGCTGCGCTAAACATGCAAAGCAGGACAGCCTCGAAGGGACGAATGATGGCAGACGACCTGACAGAGACAGAAACGGAGACAACGGAACCGGCGACGCGACCGATGAAACGGAAACGGGAGGCGACGAAGACCCCACCAGAGGCCCGGCAGAAGCAACCCCCGAGAACGGAGGAGGCTGAAACCTGGACAACCGTGAGGAAACGAAAAAAGAAAAAAAAAGAAAAACGACGGAACCGAAAAACAAAACGGTGGAGACGAACGTACCGACCCAGGCTGAAAAGCGCAGACCAACCCCCAAACATAGGGGAACGGCTGTACTGGTCAAACCTGGGAAAGACAACACATACTCGGACATCGTACGGAAGATAAGAACGACGGTCGACCCGACGAGCAGTCATGTACAGGTGACGGCTCTAAGGAAGACCAAAGACGGACGGTGTCTCATCAAGATACAGACAGACACGGACGGACGAGTACAATTTCAGCGCGCACTACAGGACGCGGTCGGGGACACGGGCAGCGTAAGGACCGTGACTTCCAGGGCGCAACTGGAGATCATGGACCTGGACTGCGTTACCACCGCGGAGGACGTGATACGGGCGCTGAGACGAGAAACGAGACGAGACGGCGACTTTGGTGTCCACATCTTCGGCCCGAACCGGGCCGAGCAGTGCATGGCGGTCTGCGACCTCGAGACGCGGGAAGCCGAGGTGCTGCTGGGCCGGGGCCGGATCGGGATAGGAAGGGTGCGATGCCGACTACGACAGCGATTGACGGTGACCAAATGCCACAAGTGCCTAGGCTACGGACACACAAAGACGAACTGCACGAACACGGATCGGACAAAAAGCTGCAGGAAATGCGGCGAGACGGGACATTACGCGACGGACTGTAAAAACAGACCGGCATGCCCTCTGTGCTCTGAGGCGGGGCACGGAGATGCCGCGCACCTTGCGGGAACCGGGAGATGTGCGGTGTTCCGGGCTGCGCTGAAGGAGCGCAAGAGGGAGGCCGCAAGATGGACACCGTAATTCAGGGAAACCTGAACCGGAGCAGGACAGCAGACATGCTTCTACCTCAGATAGCCGACGAACACGACGCCGACATACTGATACTGTGCGAACCGTACAGGAAACGGACGACACAGACGTGGATCACAAACGAAAACGAGACAGCTGCTATCTGGGTGAGGGGTGCCGCCCGATCCCGGATGACTGACCGCGGCGCAGGCGAAGACTTCGCATGGGCTAAGGTCGGCGCTGTCACCTACGTCAGCGTCTACTTGACCCCGAACTGTGTCGCGGTGGAGTTTGAGAGAAGGGTGGCGCTCCTCGAAGACGGAATTAGGGATCTGCCTGGTGACATCGTGGTCGCGGGGGACCTCAACGCGAGGGCGGTCGAGTGGGGCATGACTGTGACGAACAGACGGGGACGACTATTACTGGAGATGGCCGCAAGGCTAGACCTAGTGGTACACACCGATATACAGACGACCAGGATTTGGGAACTCCATACCAGACGTAACGATGACGTCAGACAGAATACTGCCACAGGTAGGGCGATGGAGGGTGGCTGAGGACTACACGGCCAGCGACCACCAGTACATCGTCTTCGAAGTGGGAGAATAGACAACGACGACACGGACGAGGATTCAGCACCCCCCGCGGTGGAATACGAACAAACTTGACGTACGGAAGTTTTCGGAAGAGCTGGCGGCAGCGCCGGCGCCGATAGCAAACGTCCCCATAGAGCTGACAGGCCGGCTAAGGGCGAAAAGACTGGTAGACGAAACGGCCAAACTGACGGAATAGCCGTGCAATAACACTATGCCAAAACGACATTACGGACAACGCAGACAACCACGATATTGGTGGACGGACGAGATCGCCGAACTCCGGAAGATCTGTCTGGCAAACCGAAGACGGGCCACGAGGGCTGGTGGGAGACCTGAAAGGGAAACCCTCTAGGCCGAATACAAAACAGCACGAAAACGACTGACGAACGCTATCAGAGACAGCAAGACGCAGTGCTGGAGGAAGCTCTGCGAGGAGGTGGACCGGGACCCGTGGGGCACTGGTTACAAGTACGAGACCGGTAAACTAGGGGCCCGGGTCTCACTAGGACTCAAAGATGCTGAAACCATTCGACGAATTGTGGACGGACTTTTCCCGACACACCCCATACGGACGGACGCAACGGATGACAACGGGATACCGACAGCCCCCAAATTCACTGCGGAGGAACTCACCAGAGCATCCAACGCGATGAAAATGGGGAAGGCACCAGGACCTGACGGGGTACCGGCAGAGATTGTCCGACTGATGGTCAACCTGAGGCCGGATATATTTCTCGACCTATAATACACGTGCTTGACAACGGGGACCTTCAGTGACCGATGGAAAACGGCGAGGCTAGTCCTTATCCCCAAAGGTAGGGGCGACCCCAACACGCCGTCAGCCTATCGGCCGCTGAGCCTACTGGACACGACAGGAAAACTTTACGAACAGCTACTTAGACCAAGACTGACGGACGCGATACAGACCGGGGGAGGCCTATCCAACCAACAGTTTGGCTTCAGGAAGGGCCGGTCCACGATTGGAGCCATCCAGAAGGTGGTAGACTCTTTCCGAGACACAGACAGACATTGCCACGCAGCGCGACCAATCGTGCTGCTGGCGACACTCGACGTTAAGAACGCTTTCAACTCGGCCAAGTGGGAGGACATACTGGAGACGCTTAAAAACGGCTTCAGGGCTCCACCATACCTGATCCGAGTAGTGGAAGATTACCTACGAAACAGACGTATTACCTACGAGACAATCGAAGGACAGGCGACAAGACAGATCACCGCGGGGGTTGCCCAAGGATCCATACTGGGACCAGACTTCTGGAACGGGATTTACGACAGCCTGCTGAGACTGGAGCTCCCGCGAGATGTTCAACTCGTCGCATACGTCTCCAGAATTAGCACAGTACAAACTGAACCAGACGATGAGACGTGTCGGACGATGGATGACTGACCACGGACTACAACTCGCAACGGAAAAGACAGAACTGGTGTTTCTCACAAGGAAACGCATACTGACGAGACAACCTATGAAGGTCGGGACAGACGAGATAGTGGCTGGAGGGGAAGTCAAGTACCTGGGGGTGACCCTAGATACGAAGATGACCTTCTGGCCTCACGTACAGCGGACAGTCCGGAAGGCGGCCGAAAGGGTGACATCCTTAAGCCGCCTGATGGCAAACACGAACGGACCGAGACCGGGGAAACGGAGACTTTTAATGTCGACGACTCACTCGATGCTCCTCTACGGCGCGGAGATCTGGGCGGATGCCCTGAAGACAAAGAAGTACTGCCACGCAATGACGGCGGTACAGAGACAAGGTGCGCTGAGGATTGCCTGCTCCTATCGGACTGTCTCTGCACAAGCAGTCTTAGTGGTGGCCGGCGTAGTCCCCGTGGACCTCCTAGCTTTCGAGCGAAAGAGGATTTACGGGAGAAGCGCGGACACAAGACGACAGGACGTGGCAACGACAGAAAGAGACAGGACGATTCAGGTATGGCAACAACGATGGACAGAAGGAACGACAGGCAACTGGACGAGACGACTTGTAAGGGACTTGAGACCGTGGATCGGAAGGAAGTTTGGGGACGTGAATTTTTACGTTACCCAGCTCCTGACCGGACACGGTTACTTCCGAAGGTACCTTTGCAACATGAACAGAGTACGGACGCCAGACTGTAAATACTGCGGACACGAACGAGACGACGCGAAACACACATTTTTTGTGTGTGACCGCTGGACAGGACCCCGACTTGAACTCGAGACGATTGTTGGCATCATCACCCCGGACAACATTGTCCAGGTGATGCTCCACTCAACAGAATGGTGGCAATTAGTTGCCACCTATACAGAGACGATACTGCGACGAAAAAACGTAGACGGCTGCCTCACCTAACCGAGCAGACAGACTGACGTGACGCGACAGGTTACAGACAGCAAGACAAACGAACGAACACGGACAGAACCCCCAGCCAGAAGTAATACCAAAATAGTTCCTGGTCTGGGGGAGGGCAACAAGGAGAGGGCGGTTTAGTGGGTAGGCCTACTTTTTTGGGAGTCCCACATACCCCCCCAGTTCAAAAGACTGGAGGATATCCGTAAAAAGGATTCCGCAACTCCTTGTATAAATAATAATAATAATAATAATAATAATAATAATAATAATAATAATAATAATAATAATAATAATAATAATAATAATAATAATAATAATAATAATAATAATAATAATAATAATAATAATAATAATAATAATAATAATAATAATAATAATAATAATAATAATAATAATAATAATAATAATAATAATAATAATAATAATAATAATAATAATAATAATAATAATAATAATAATAATAATAATAATAATAATAATAATAATAATAATAATAATAATAATAATAATAATAATAATAATAATAATAATAATAATAACCTGTTGAGTGGAGCATCACCCGGACAATGTTGTCCGGAGTGATGCTACCAACAATCGTCTCGAGTTCTACTCGGGGTCCTGTCCAGCGGTCACACACAAAAAATGCGTGCTCCGCGTCGTCTCGTTCGTGTCCGCAGTACTTACAGTCTGGCGTCCGTACTCTGTTCATGTTGTAAAGGTACCTTCAGAAGTAGCTCTGTCCGGTCAGGAGCTGGGTAACGTAAAAGTTCACGTCCCCAAACTTCCTTCCGATCCACGGTCTCAGGTCCTTTATAAGTCGTCTCCTCCAGTTGCCTGTACGTTCTTCTGTCCATCGGTCTTGCCAAGTCTGTATCGTCCTGTTGCGCTCCGCAACTGCCGCATCCTCCCGTCTTATGTCCTCGCTTTTCCCGTAGATTCTCTGTCACTCGAAAGCTAGGAGGTCCGCGAAGATTACGCTGGCCACCACCAAAACTGCCTGTGCAGAGACAGTTCGATAGGAGCAGGCGATCCTCAGCGCACCCCGTCTTTGTACCGTCGTCATCGCGTGGCAGTATTTCTTTGTCTTCAGGGCATCTGCCCAGATAATCTTCTTTTCTTTGGTCTCGGTCCAGTCGTGTTTGCCATCGGGCGGCTTAAGGATGCTATCCTCTCGGCCGCCTTCTGGGCTGTTTTTTGTATATGAGGCCAGAAGGTCATCTTCGTATCTAGGGTCACTCCCAAGTACTTGACTTCACCTCCGGCCTCGATTTCGTCCGTCCCGACCCACATGGGTAGTCTCGTCTGTATGCGTCTTCTGCTAAGGAAAGTCAGTTCTGTCTTTTCTGTCCCGAGTTGTAGTCCGTGGTCCGTCATCCAACGGCCCACTCGTCGCATCGTCTGGTTCAGTTTTTGCTGTGCCAGGTCTGGAGACCGCTCGGTGATCACCGCCGCCACGTCGTCAGCGTAAGCGATAAGGAAAACACCAAGCGGCAATTCCAGCCTGAGCAAGCTGTCGTAGAGTTCGTTCCAAAAGTCTGGTCCCAGTATGGACCCCTGTGCAACCCCTGCGGTGATTTGTCTCGTCACCGGTCCTTCAGTCGTCTCGTACGTGATCCGTCTGTTTCTTAGGTAGTCCCCCACCACCCGAGCCAGGTAAGCTGGAACCCCGAAGTTGCCTTCAAGCGCCTCCAGGATGTCAACCCACCTGGCCGAGTTGAAGGCGTTCCTGATGTCCAAGGTCGCCAGCAGAACGATTGGTCGCGCTGCATGACAATGTCTGTCCAAATCCAGGAAGGAATCGACCACTTTTTGAATCGCTCCAATCGTTGATCGTCCCCTCCTGAAGCCGAACTGCCGGTCTGAGAGGCCTCCGCTGGTCTGTATCGCGTCCGTCAGTCTCGGTTTTAGTAGTTGTTCATAGAGTTTACCCGTTGTGTCGAGTAAACTCAGCGGCCGGTAGGCTGACGGCATATTGGGGTCGCCCTTACCTTTAGGGATAAGAACTAGCCTTGCCGTCTTCCACCGGTCACTGAACGTTCCCGTCGTCAAGCTCGTGTTGTACAGGTCAAGAAATATCTCCGGCCTCAGGCGAACCATCAGCCGGAGAATCTCCACCGGTACTCCGTCTGGTCCCGGCGCCTTGCCAGTCTTCATCGTGGCAGTCGCTTTGGAGAGCTCCTCCGCGGTAAATATAAGGGCCGCCGAGGCCTCCGTGTCGTCTGTCACGTTCGTCCGTATCGGGTGATTCGGAAACAGTCCGTCAACAATCCGTTCTGCGGTTTCGGCATCTTCGAGTTCAAGTGGAACTCGGGCCCCTAGTTTGCCAGTCACAATTTTGTAACCGGTTCTCCAGGGGTCTTCGTTCACCTCCTCACAGATCTTTTTCCAGCATCGCGTTTAGCTGTCCCTTATAGCGTTCGTAAGAGTTTTTCGTGACGTCTTGTAAGTGGCTTGGAGGTTTTCCCTTTCGGGTCTTCCCCCAGCCCTCGTAACTCGTCGGCGGTTTGCCAAGCAGAGCCTGCGCAGCTCGGCTATTTCGTCCGTCCACCAGTATTGTGGTTGCCTGTTTGGTCTATGTCGTCGTTTCGGCATTGTGCTGTTGCACAGCCGGTCCGTCAGTTTAGCCGTCTCGTCCGCGAGTCTTTCCGCCCTTCGCCGGCCAGTCAGTTCAGGGGGGACTTTCGTCATTGGTGCTAGTGCTGCCGCCAGCTCCTCCGAAAATTTTCGTAAGTCGAGTTTGTTGAGGTTCCACCTCGGGGGGTACTGGGTCCTCGTCCGTCTCGTCGCCGTTTGTCCTGCCACTTCGAACACAATGTACTGGTGATCGCTGGCCGTATAGCCGTCGAACACCCGCCACTGTCCTACCCGTGGCGATATTCTGTCCGATGTCATTGTGACGTCAGGGATGGAGTTTCCAAACCCTGGTCGTCTGTACGTCGGTACGTTTCCCGTATTTGCTACTACCAGGCCTAGCCTTGCGGCCATCTCCAGCAGCAGCCGTCCACGTTTGTTCGTTGTTGTCATTCCCCACTCGATCGCCCGCGCGTTGAGGTCTCCCCCGATGATAACGTCTCTAGGCAGATTCCTGATTCCGTCCTCAAGGAGCGCCGCTTTCCTCTCGAAATCAGCCGCAGTGCAGTTGGGTGTCAGATAGACGCTGACGTAAGTGACAGCGCCGACCCTTGCTCAGACGTAATCGTCCCCGACACCACAGCTAGATAATCGAGATTGGGCAGCGCCCCTTACCCAGATAGCTGTGGTCTCCGTCTCGTTCGTAATGTACGTTTGTGTCGTTCCTCTCCTGTATGGTTCGCTCAGGATCAGAATGTCAGCGTCATGTTCGTCAGCTATCTGTGGTAGTAGCATGTCTGCTGTCCTACTCCTGTTCAGGTTTCCCTGAACTATTCTGTCCGTCTTCCGGCCCGTTTCCTGCACTCCTCCAGCGCAGCCCGGAACACCGCGCACCCCCCGGATCCCGCGAGGTGCGCCACGTCCCCGTGCTTTGCCTCGGCGCACAAAGGACAGGCCGGTTTGTCTTTACAATCTGTTGCGTAGTGACCCGTTTTGCCACATTTCCGGCAACTCTTCGTCCTGTCCACGTCCGTGCAGTTGGCCTTCACGTGCCCGTAACCGAGACACCTGTGGCATTTTGTCACCGTCAGTCTTTTTCGGATGCGGCAGTGTACCCATCCGATCCCAAGTCTTCCGCGGCGGAGCAGCACATCAGCTTCCCGCGATTCTAGATCGCAGACCGCCATGTACTGCTCAGCGCGGTTCGGGCCAAAAATATGGACTCCGAAGTCTCCGTCTCGTCCTGTTTCCCGTCTGAGTACTTGTACAACGTCCTCTGTGGTTGTTACACAGTCCAGATCCATGATCTCCAATTGAACTTTGGAGGTCATGGGCCTGACGCTGCCCGCGTCCCCGATCGCGTCTTGTAAGACGCGTCGGAAGTCGTCTCGTTCGTCGGGTCCGTTCCCGTCTGCCTGTATCTTGAGAAGACACGGGCCGTTTTTGGTCTTCCTCAGTGTCGTCACCTGCACGTGACTTTTCTTCGGATCGACCGTCGTCCGTATTTTCCGTACGATGTCCGAGTACGAGTTGTCCGTTCCCGGCTTTACCAGGACAGCCGTCCCCCTGTGTTTGGGGACCGCTCTGTGCCTTTGAGTCTGGGTGTTCGTTTTTGTGTCGTGCGTTCTGTCCTTCCGTTCTGTTGTTCTTGTTTTCTTTTTTTGTATTGTCTGCCAGACTGCAGTTGTTTCCGTCTTCGGGGGACGCTTCGGAGCACTCTCCGGGGTAGTTCCGGTCGCCTCCCGTTTTCGTTTCGTCCGTGGTGTTTCCTGTACTTTCGTCTCCGTTTCTGTGTCCGTCCGTTCGTGTGTCTTTAGGGGTCCTGTCGGGACCACATCGGTGCGCTTATTTAGCGCTATGTCAGCGGCCTCGAGAATCGTCTTGATCCCGAGTTTGACAGTCATGTTTATGTTTTTCTGTTTGGCGAATGCCTCTTCCATTTTTATCGCTGTCCTTTGGATAAGTTCCAGTAGATCCGTCAACTCAGGTTCGTTCTGTTGTTGTATTGTGGGTTTGACTGGCACTTTTTTCCTCTGGTCTGTCTGTGTGCGTTTATCCCCGTTGTCGTTGTCGCTAGCAGAGGAAACAGAAATGAAGCTTATTCCGCTCCTTCCGCTCGACGCGCTGTCCGTTTTGCCCCGTCTGGGGAGGCGCAGTGTTGTCCTGTCCCCGTTTGCCGACCCTGATGCCCCTGACGGAGCTACAGCGTCAGCGCTAAGTGTTTGTCCGTTTTGTTCTGGTTTGTTTTGGTTTGTGTTCATTTTTGTTCCCACGAGTAGCCAGGAAGCGAGCGTCGACCCCCGCAAAGCCTGATTGCGGGGGCAAGGCTTCATACTATAAGGTTTCGCCCGGTTCCCCATAGGCATCATGCGCGAGACTGTAACCCCAGTGCCATTCAGCCCTCGGCACGCTGGCTCCCACGTTGGCTTGGGTGGAGCTGATCCGCGACGGGGTTTTTGTCCCCCGAAGCTGGTTTTTACGCCCGCCCAGGTTCCTTATAGCGCCCGTTAACCGGAGAACTCCGCGGCTATTCCGATGATAATCGGTCAGGCCACCTCGTTCCCCGGCTTTGACGCGGGCAGCTCCTAGGTTTTAGTCGCCTCTTACGACAGGCACCCCCCACCTCGAGTACATTCTAGCCCCTATCCCGCAGGGGAAAGTGCTGGTTTTCGTCCACCCCGAGAGTTCTCGGTACCTTCCATATCTGGAAGGCGTCCCCCTATCCGCGACCTGGGAAGGCGCCCGATGCGGGACCAGCAACCCGACACGGGATTATTATTATTATTATTATTATTATTATTATTATTATTATTATTATTATTATTATTATTATTATTATTATTATTATCATTATTATTATTATTATTATTATTATTATTATTATTATTATTATTATTATTATTATTATTATTATTATTATTATTATTATTATTATTATTATTATTATTATTATTATTATTATTATTATTATTATTATTATTATTATTATTATTATTATTATTATTATTATTATTATTATTATTATTATTATTATTATTATTATTATTATTATTATTATTATTATTATTATTATTATTATTATTATTATTATTATTATTATTATTATTATTATTATTATTATTATTATTATTATTATTATTATTATTATTATTATTATTATTCTTATTATTATTATTATTATTATTATTATTATTATTACAAGGAGTTGCGGAATCCTTTTTACGGATATCCCCCAGCCTTTCGAACTGGGGGGGGGGGTATGTGGGACTCCCAAAAAAGCAGGCCTACCCACTAAACCGCCCTCTCCTTGTTGCCCTCCCCCAGACCGGGAACTATTTCGATATTACTTCTGGCTGGGGGTTCTGTCTGTGTTCGTCCATTCGTCTTGTTGTCTGTTACCTGTCGCGTCACGTCAGTCCGTCTGCTCAGTTAGGTGAGGCAGCCGTCTACGTTTTTTCGTCGCAGTATCGTCTCTGTATAGGTGGCAACTAGTTGCCACCATTCTGTTGAGTGGAGCATCACCTGGACAATGTTGTCCGGGGTGATGCTACCAACAATCGTCTCGAGTTCTAGTCGCAGTCCTGTCCAGTGGTCACACACAAAAAATGTGTGCTCCGCGTCGTCTCGTTCGTGTCCGCAGTACTTACAGTCTGGCGTCCGTACTCTGTTCATGTTGTAAAGGTACCTTCGGAAGTAGCCGTGTCCGGTCAGGAGCTGGGTAACGTAAAAATTCACGTCCCCAAACTCCCTTCCGATCCACGGTCTCAGGTCCTTTACAAGTCGTCTCGTTCAGTTGCCTGTGCGTTCTCTTGTCCATCGATCTTGCCAAGTCTGTATTGTCCTGTTGCGCTCCGCAACTGCCGCATCCTCCCGTCTTATGTCCGCGCTTTTCCCGTAGATCCTCTTTCGCTCGAAAGCTAGGAGGTCTACGGGGATTACGCCGGCCACCACCAAAACTGCTTGTGCAAATACAGTTCGATAGGAGCAGGCGATCCTCAGCGCACCCCGTCTTTGTACCGTCGTCATCGCGTGGCAGTACTTCTTTGTCTTCAGGGCATCTGCCCAGATCTCCGCGCCGTAAAGGAGGATCGAGTGGGCCGTCGCCATTAAAAGTCGTCGTTTGCCCGGTCTCGGTCCAGTCGTGTTAGCCATCAGGCGGCTTAGGGATGCTATCCTCTCGGCCGCCCTCTGAGCTGTTTTCTGTATATGAGGCCAGAAGGTCATCTTCGTATCCAGAGTTACCCCCAGATACTTGACTTCCCCCCCGGCCACGATTTTGTCCGTCCCGACCAACGTCTGTATACGTCTTCCACTAAGGAACGTCAGTTCGGTCTTTTCTGTCGCGAGTTGTAGTCCGTGATCCGTCATCCATCGTCCCACTCGTCGCATCGTCTGGTTTAGTTTTAGCTGTGCCAGATCCGGAGACCGCTCGGTGATCACCGCCGCCACGTCGTCAGCGTAAGCGACGAGTAGTACGCCGAGCGGCATTTCCAGCCTGAGCAAGCCGTCGTAAAGTCCGTTCCAAAAGTCCGGTCCCAGTATGGACCCCTGTGCAACCCCGGCGGTGATTTGCCTCGTCACTGGTCCTTCAGTCGTCTCGTACGTAATCTGTCTGTTTTTCAGGTAGTCCTCCACCACCCGAGCCAAGTAAGCCGGAACCCCGAAGTTGCTTTCAAGCGCCTCCAGGATATCGACCCACCTGGCCGAGTTGAAGGCGTTCCTGACGTCCAAGGTTGCCAGCAGAACGACAGGTCGTGCTGCGTGGCAATGTCTTTCTAAGTCCAGGAAGGAGTCAACCACTTTTTGGATCGCTCCAATCGTCGATCGACCCCTCCTGAAGCCGAACTGCAGGTCTGAAAGGCCTCCGCTGGTTTGTATCACGTCCGTCAGTCTCGGTCTCAGTAATTGTTCGTAGAGTTTACCCGTCGTGTCGAGTAAACTCAACGGCCGGTAGGCTGACGGCGTATTGGGGTCGCCCTTACCTTTGAGGATAAGAACTAGCCTTGCCGCCTTCCACCGGTCGCTAAACGTGCCCGTCGTCAAACATGTGTTGTACAGGTCGAGAAATATCTCCGGCCTCAGATTGACGTTCAGCCGGATAATCTCCGCCGGTACTCCGTCTGGTCCCGGTGCCTTACCAGTCTTCATTGCGTTGGATGCCCTAGTGAGCTCCTCCGCCGTGAAGATGGGGGCTGCCGGTGTGTCCGTATCGTCTGTAACGTCCGTCCGTATCAGGTGTGCTGGAAGCAAGCCGTCGACGATCCGTCGTGCGGATTCGGCTTCTTTGATTTCTGGTGGTACCCGGGCCCCTAGTTTACCGGTCACGATTTTGTAACCAGTGCCCCAGGGATCCTGATCCACCTCCTCGCAGAGCCTCCTCCAGCAACGCGTCTTGCTGTCTAGTATCGCGCTCGTCAGTGCCTTCCGTGCTGTCTTATATGCGGCTTTGCCGGCCAGTCAGCTCCGAAGGGACTTTTGTTATCGGTGCTGGTGCTACCACCAGCTCCTCTGAAAATTTCTGTACGTCGAGTTTGTTGAGGTTCCACCGCGGGGGGTGCTGGGTCCTCGTCCGTCTCGTCGCCGTTTGTCCTGCCACTTCAAAGACAATGTACTGGTGGTCGCTGGCCGTATAGCCGTCGAACACCCGCCATTGCCCTATCCGTGGCGATATTCTGTCCGATGTCATTGTGACGTCAGGGATGGAGTCTCCGAACCCTGGTCGTCTGTACGTCGGTGTGTTTCCTGTATTGGCTACTACCAGGTCCAGCCTTGCGGCCATCTCCAGCAGCAACCGTCCACGTTTGTTCGTTGCTGTCATTCCCCACTCGATCGCCCGCGCGTTGAAGTCGCCTCCGACAACAACGTCCCCAGGCAGATCCCTGATTCCGTCCTCAAGGAGCGCTACCTTTCTCTCGAACTCCACCGCGGCGCAGTTGGGTGTCAGATAGACGCTGACGTATGTGACAGCGCCGACCCTTGCCCAGACGTAGTCGTCCCCGACACCGCAGCTTGTTATTCGAGATTGGGCAGCGCCCCTAACCCAGATAGCTGCGGTCTCCGTCTCGTTTGTAATGTACGTTTGTGTCGTTCTTCTCCTGTACGGTTCGCACAGGATCAGAATGTCGGCGTCATGTTCGTCAGCTATCTGTGGTAGTAGCATGTCTGCTGTCCTACTCCTGTTCAGGTTTCCCTGAACTACTCTGTCCGTCTTCCGGCTTGCTTCCTGCACTCCTCCAGCGCAGCCCGGAACACCGCGCACCTCCCGGTTCCCGCAAGGTGCGCTACGTCCTCGTGCCCCGCCTTAGCGCACAGGGGACAAGCCGGTTCGTTCGTGCAGTCGGTAGCGTAGTGTCCAAATATACCGCACTTTCGGCAGCTCTTTGTCCTGTCCACGTCCGAGCAGTTTGCCTTCACGTGCCCGTAACCGAGACACCTGTGGCATTTTGTCACAGTCAGTCTTTTTCGGACGCGGCAGTGCACCCATCCGATACCGAGTCGTCCGCGGCGGAGCAGCACATCGGCTTCCCGCTATTTTAGCTCGCAGACCGCCATGTACTGCTCGGCGCGGTTCGGGCCAAAGATATGGACTCCGAAGTCTTCGTCTCGTCCCGTTTCCCGTCTCAGTGCCTGTACGACGTCCTCCGCAGTTGTTACGCAGTCTAGATCCATGATCTCTAATTGGACCTTAGAGGTCATGGCCCTGACGCTGCCTGCGGCCCCGATCGCGTATTGTAGAGCGCGTCGGAAGTCGTCTCGTCCGTCTGGTCCGTTCGCGTCTGCCTGTATCTTTAGAAGACACAGGCCGTTTTTCGTCTTCCTCAGAGTCGTCACCTGCACGTGACTATTCTTCGGGTCAACGGTCGTCCGTATTTTCCGTACGATGTCCGAGTACGTGTTATCGGTTCCAGGCTTTACCAGGACAGCCGTCCCCCTGTGTTTGGGGGCCGTTCTGTGCCTCTCAGCCTGGATTTTTGTCTTTGTTTCGTGCGTGCTGTCCTTTGGTTCTGTTGTTTTTGTTTTCTTTTTTTTTTTTACTGTCTGCCAGTCTGCAGCCAGTTCCGTTTTCGGGGGTCGCTTCGGTGTGGCCTCCGGAGTGGCTCCGGTTGCCTCCCGTTTTCGTTTCGTCCGTGGCGTTTCCTGTCCTTTCGTCTCTGTTTCTGTGTCCGTCATGTCATGTGTCGTTATAAGTCCTTTCAGGGCTGCCTCCGTGCACTTATGTAGCGCCGCGTCGGCAGCCTCGAGAATCGTCTTTATTCCTAGTTTGACCGTCATGTTTGTATTGTTCTGTTTGGCGACTGCCTCGTCCATTTTCGTCGCTGTCTTCTGTATTATTATCAGAAGTTCCGTTAGTCCAGGTTCGTTCCGTTTCAGTGTTGTGGGGTTTGGTGTTACTTTTTTCGTCTGTTCTGTCTGTGTGCGCATACCCTGATTGTCGTTGTCGTTAGCTGAGGCAGCAGAAGTAAAACTTACTCCGCTTCCTACGCTCGACGCACTGTCTGTCCTGGTTCGTCTTGGGAGGCGCAGTGTCGTTCTGTCTCCGTTTGCCGGCACTGGTGCCCCTGACGAAGCCCCACCGTCGGCGTTTAGTATTTGTATGTTTTGTTTTGTTTTGTTTTGATTTGTTTCCATTGTTGTTCCCACGAGTAGTCAGGAAGCGAGCGTCAACCCCCACAGAGCCTGATTGTGGGGGCAAGGCTTAATACTATGGGGTTTCGCCCGGTTCCCCATAGGCATCGTGCGCGACACTGTACCCCAGTGCCATTCAGCCCTCGGCACGCTGGCTCCCACCTTGGCTTCGGCAGAGCTGGTCCGCGACGGGGTTTTTGTCCACCTGATCCGGTTTTCACGCCAGCCCGGTTTCCTTATGGCGCCCGTTAACCGGGGAGCGCCGTGGCCGTTCCTGGCGAGGTTAGAGTCGTCGATAGACGATCCCCTTCCCCGATACGGTCGGGCCACTTTGCGCCCCGGCCCTAACACGGGCAGCTCCTAGATTTTCGTCCACCCCGAGAATTCTCGGTACCTTCCATATCTGGAAGGCGTCCCCCTATCCGCGACCTGGGAAGGCGCCCGATGCGGGACCAGCACCCCGACACGGGATTATTATTATTATTATTATTATTATTATTATTATTATTATTATTATTATTATTATTATTATTATTATTATTATTATTATTATTATTATTATTATTATTATTATTATTATTATTATTATTATTATTATTATTATTATTATTATTATTATTATTATTATTATTATTATTATTATTATTATTATTATTATTATTATTATTATTATTATTATTAATTTATTGACCTCTTGACACAACTGGTGCGCGAAAAAAAATGTGATGTGATTATTATCAGTGAACAATATCGTGATAAAGTGAATACGAGCTGGTACGCGGACAACCTGGGCACTGCAGCTATTTGGGTCCCGAATCCCGGAAAAGGCCGAGTAGAAGATCACGGAAAGGGAAACGACTTTGTCTGGTATAAACATAGGGACGTTTACTACGTGAGCTGCTACTTCACGCCCAATGAAGGCATCGGGCAATTTGAAGAGAAGCTCAACAGCCTGAAAGACAAACTACGGGACATGGAAAGAAAAATCATCGTGGCTGGAGATTTTAATGCGCGAGCGATCGAATGGGGTATGCCGCATCCGGATGGCAGAGGCAGACGAGTAATGGAAATGGTTTCACGACTAAGCCTTACAGTGCTCAACACCGGTTCAACATCGACTTTCCGACGACCAGGCTACAGGGGAACGATACCGGACATATCGTTTGCATCGGAACGCGCAGTGCCATGTGTGAGAAAATGGACGGTGATTGAAGACTTCACAGGCAGCGACCACCAATACATCACGTTCAAATTATTTGAACGAGGAAACGCACCAAGGATCAGAAGGGACCTACCACCAAGATGGAACGTAGCCAAAATGGACGAGAGGAGACTGCGTATAGCGATACTCAACGGACGGAAAATCTCGATGCACGTTGAAAACCCAAGTGCAGAAGAATTAGTGGACGAAACGATGCAGCTAGTATTGCAAGCGTGCAGAGCATCGATGCCGAGAAAGCAGCGACCAGCAAACAAGCAGGCAGCGTACTGGTGGACCGACGAGATCGCCGATCAGCGAAAACGATGCCTCCGACTGCGAAGGAAAGCACCCCGACTTCGAAGAAGGAATCCTGATGAGGCAGCAGTCATCGCGGCTGAATACAAAGATGCCAAGAAGATCCTACAGCGTCAAATTGGCCGCAGCAAGACGGAGCGCTGGAATTTTATTATACAGGACGTGAATATCCTGTAGCCTAATCCCCGTGGGGATTAGACTACAGGATAGTGACGCGGAAACTAGAAGCTTTCTCGGAAGGAGAGAGCATGGACCTGAATAGGATGAAAAACATCGTAGATACCCTATTCCCGACTCACCCACCGAGGAGCGAAGAGGAACTCGACATCAGGGTTAAGAACATTACGTCTATTAACGAGGAGGAGCTGATGGACGCGGTCAAATCACTGCAGAACAGGAAGGCCCCAGGATCCGACGGCGTACCGGCAGAAGTGTTGAAGGCGCCCGCCCGAAACTGTTTCTCGATATGTACAACTGCTGCCTGAAGAGCGGAGTTTTTTCCAAACGCTGGAAGACGCAGCGTCCAGTGTTAATCAGCAAAGGCAAACGAGACCCTAACTCCCCGTCAGCCTACAGGCCACTGTGCATGTTGGACACGGCCGGGAAATTGCTGGAGAGGATGATCAAGCCGCGACTACATACAGCTATACGGGAAGCAGGTGACCTGTCCGATAGACAATTTGGTTTCAGGAAAGGACGATCCACGGTAGACGCAGTTCAAGAGGTCATGAGGACAGTTGAGGTAACGCGGGAGAGCAACCATTACTCCCGAGAGATCGTGGTATTGGCTACGCTCGACGTGAAGAATGCCTTTAATTCAGCAAGATGGTGCGACATGATGCAGGCGCTAAAGGTAAATTTCCAGGTACCAGCGTACCTCCTCGCGATGGTAGACAACTACTTGAAGGACCGAGAACTGCTCTAGGACACACGAGAAGGACAACAGAGAAAAGTCATCACCTCAGGCGCAGCCCAGGGATCGATCCTCGGGCCAGATCTCTGGAACATCTCGTACGATAGAATTCTACGGATGGAAATGCCAGATGATACTTACCTGATACGATACGCCGACGACATCGCCGCGGTCATTACAGCAAGAGACTCCGAAGCGGCACAAAGGCGTCTTAACCAGGTCATGAGGCGGACGCACTAATGGATGGGGGTCCACGGCCTCAGCCTAGCCACGCAGAAGACGGAGATGGTAGTTCTCACTCGGAAGAGGATCCCGAACATACTGCGCATGCGCGTCGGAAACGAAGAAGTGGAAACGATGGGTGCAGTGAGGTATCTCGGCATCACCGTGGACACCAAACTAACCTTCTGGGAACACATCAGGAAAGCGACAGACAAAGCGGCGACTATGGTCGCAGCGCTGAGCCGTCTCATGGCGAACGTGAGAGGACCAATGACCAGCAAACGCCGGCTTCTAATGTCGGTGACGCACTCGATTCTCCTCTATGGAGCAGAGATCTGGGCGGACGCACTGGAAGCGGAAAGCCGAAGGAAGCGTATAGCCGCGGTACAAAGAAGAGGAGCCCTGAGAGTGACCTGTGCATACCGAACGGTATCAGGACCTGCGGCCCTGGTCATTGCTGGAGTGGTACCCATCGAGCTCCTCGCGAGAGAGAAGAAACGAGTCTACCTACGACGAGCTGAACACGATCGACAACAAATCAAGAAACAGCAAAGGAATCACACCATGGAGGTTTGGCAGGGTATGTGGGACAGTGACGCAAGAGGAAGATGGACAGCCAGACTCATCAAACATCTGGCCCTATGGACAGATCGTAAACATGGGGAAGTGACTTACTACCTGACCCAACTATTGAGCGGGCATGGCTACTTCAGCGCATACCTTCACAAGATCGGGAAAGTGGAAAATCCGCGGTGTATCTACGGGGATTCTGAGCGCGACGATGCTCATCACACCTTCTTCGAGTGTAATCGATGGAGGGATGAGAGGGAAAGGATGGAGGAGTCACTAGGTCTTATCACCCCGGAGAACATAGTGACATCGATACTGATCAGCGCGGAGAAGTGGGATGCGGTGATCAATTTTGCCGAAACAGTCCTACGCCAGAAGAAACAAGAAGAAAACAACAGAGTAATAGCCAGAGCAGACAACAACTAGTTGGACATCGTGAGCATAGTGAACAGTGCAGTGCGAGAAAATAGTGCCGAGTCCAGTGAACCACAGTGAAGTGTCACAGTCGAAACAGTTAGGGCATTAGCGTGTCAGTTAATGGAATTAGGCAGAACATCACAGCTTGTGCCGGACCGCGGCCATAAGCAAGCAGGAAAGAATAAAAGGCCTGGAAGGCAAAGGAACAGAACGACTCTGACGAAATGCGGAAGCGGTTCCGGGATCGTTACACAACATCTGGAAAAAGGGTTGGTGGTTTTCAGTGGGTATAAATCCTACACTATTGAGGAGTGCGGTCCCTCCTCTCTGTCTTTGTAAAGATTTTCAACCACCCCTCGAAAAAAAAAAAAAAAAAAAAAAAAAAAAAAAAAAAAAAATTAATTAATTTATTAGTTATTAACAAATAAAGTCGGTAAAACTGCAGAATTAGGTTCTTTAATTTCCTTTTATTTTATTATTATTTTATTATTATTTTACCAACTTTATTTGTTAATAAATTTTTAATGGACAGTGAGCGACGATTTTGTCAGAGGGAAAAGTTGTTAGGCATACAAAAACGCGTCGAACGCGCCTAGTTAGAAGGCGATCGGAGGTGGGTCCTTTTAAATAGAATTTGTATTTAATAAATGTTTAAACATTATCATTGAAGTATAGTTTACTAAAGTCAATCCTTCAACACCTGTGTATAAACAACATTTTTTGTTGACTTATTTTCATCTGTCAGCACATATAAGTTTTTAGGTGTCTCCGCCCGTGACATTGCTACGTATAATTGTCCATGACTGAAGCATTCATCCCTTAAATCAATTCCTACCACATTGAGTGACTGCCCTTGGAATTTATTGATCGTTATAGCGAACGCAAGACGAATCGGGAACTGAAGGCGTTTGAATTGAAAAGATCATTGGGAATAATTGGAATTCTGGGAATGAACACATTTTCCCTTTTAAATTGTCCAACCAAAATTGTTGCCTGAATTATATACGTGTTTATCGCCTTCACAACCAAACGCGTTCCATTGCATAGTTTTGGAGGATCCAAATTCCTTAACAACATAATAGAGCTTACAATCTTGAGTGTGATTTTATGTTGTGGTATGCCACTTGGATTGAGCGTATTTAAGAACTCAACTGGATAACTGGCGGCCTCTTCTTCGTCTACCATCTTGTCAATTGAGTAAAATGACTTCTATTTAACTGATATCATTTCTTGAATGGTGAAATTGATTTCGTCGACTTTAACATTAATTGGTGCAAGTATTGCTTGTTCTTGAAGCCAACCGTGATCTACAATGTGTTGTGTTAGATTTGGATACACGTGGTCAATCAGAATTTTTATGTTTTGACATGTGTTGCAAAAATCTTTATTCAATTCGATTTTTCCAGTTTCCACATCCAATTCTTCTTTTCCGTTGCCAACACTCAGCAGATACCTGGAAAATTGCAGTGAGTCGAACCCATTTGATTGTTTTACCCGCATGTTTGCTTGGAGCTTTATGTTTTTTTACAAATCTCCACAGTTGCGATGATTTGATACAGGCTTTCATCTCGTCGTACATGTTACCTCTAGGAATGACTGGCAGTGTTTGACGAAAATCTCCAGCAAGGATAACTAACAATCCACCCATAATGTTATTATTTTCGCGAATGTCTTGCAGTGATCGATTTAAAGCTTCCAACCCATGTTTATGCATCATTGCTACTTCATCCCATTAAATCGCCTTACATTCTTTTAATACCTCCGCTTTTCCAGTTTCTTTCTTAATTCCGCATACTGGCGTCTCGTTGTGTATGAGGTCAATTGGAAGCGATAGTGTAGCATGAGCTGTCCGACCGCCAGCCGTCAGGGTAGAAGCGATGCCTGAAGAGGACATTGCGAGTGCAATTTTTTTTTCTCCTCTGATTCTAGCAAGTATTTAGTTGATAAGGAAAGTTTTGCCAGTTCCGCCAGGTGCATCTATGAAAATTGTTCCACCTTTTTTGTCAACCAAACGCTGAAAGATTTCATTATAAATTTCTCGCTGCTCTACATTATATGTGGTTCATTTATTTCGACGTATCTGTTCATTTTGTCAGTGTCATATGAAAGCTCACGCAACATCTCTCTATTCAAGCTGTCTATTATTTTACGCGATGGGCTTGGAATTCCAAATAATGATAAAAGTTTTCCTGACATATCAATAACTTTGTCTTCGATCATTATCAGTGCTTCGTTGTAGATTTAATCTGTGAAATCTAAGTTCAGATTGGGATTTTCTCGTTGCAGACGTCGCAGAATATCTTCAGACATGCAGTCCTTGTATTTTTCCCACAGAGCTTTTGGATTGGACACCTCGCACTATGAGAGTAAGATAGCAAAAAGAGTTCGAATTTTTTAAGGTGAATCTGATTCTTTCGCTTCGTTCAATGACTCATCCCACTGGTTGTCATTCTCTAAGAGCCCCATAGCCAAACATGCAGAGTCATATGTCTCACATAAATCTCCATTTACGGCCCGTAAATCGTTAAAACTTGTAGGTCCCTTGATCTTATGAAGAAGCATTCGTATGTAGTAACATTTTAAGTTCCTCAAATGGACTGTATAGACGCGACCAAGTGCGTCACCAGAACGGACGCCGCCATGTCCTTCTACAATTGAACCTTGTTTGCGACGATTGATGACTTTCTTCGATTTGTCCCACGTAAAATATTTCGGCACTTCAAAATATAGCAATGTCTTTGCAAAGTCGTCTCTTTTGCACAGTTCAAAGAATTCTGTTAAAGTAGTTTTTGGTGGATTTGCTAGGCGGTCTTCTAGATTGTTTTCATTAAAGTGAACTCTCTGGCCATTCTCCAAATGTACATCAAGGTGCATCACAGTTGGGTAGCGTTCGTGAATTGGAAATCCAAAAATACGCCACGCAGCTTCATTACTACTTATATACCGGCCTGCTTGATATTCAGCAATTTTATCCACACCATTTTTACACGATTGAGCGGGAAATACATCTTGATCAGAGCCCTTGTGTACATATTCGAGAATGTACTTGATCGATTTCACTGAGTTGCAACACTCAACGTTAATATGAGCATCAAACGTCTTCAAAAGTAATGGACTGTAGGGGACAATCCATCTTTTGTCAAGCTCAACTTCTTGAGTTTCACGCCCTGACCTTAATTTAACGTATGCTGTAAATCCACCATCTTCAGGCTTACGGCGACGGTAGAGCGGATAACCATCAGTCGCTGTTTGCGTTTCGCTTATCAGTGGTCGCGGAAACATCTTTGTGCACTTTCCATCCTTCATGCATGGTGACTTTAGATTCAACGAACCGCACGGACCGTGCACCATGTTTTTCATAACGATATCGTATAGGTTTTTATCGGTAAGTGGGTTGGGGATTTCAGCTGAGATAAGTTGATCGATTTGATTTGGATTTAATTCTTTCAATAACCATATTAAAATATGAGCGTGTGGCAGACCTCTCTTTTGCCATTCAATCGAGTAAAGCCAGTACTTGACGGTTCCGAAGACTTCACCTTTAATAAGTGTATCTACAAATTGAATTACCTTTTGTCGGAAAATTCTTGCAACCGAATCGTGACGGTCCGTTCTTAATTGGCCGTTAATTAAATTTTCCTGCATTTCCTGGCAATTCGGATTGAATGTGTAAGTAATAAAAAGAGATGGCTCACCTCCATGTCGAACGTATGTAATTACATCTTGGGCATATTCGTGCATATTTCGTGGTCCCCCAGTGTATGTTGAAGGAAGTATCACCAGCTTTCCGTGATTTGTAGCAACTCCATCATTTGCTACTGCATCCTTTAAGTGAATATACTCATCGACACGAAGTTTCTTTTGGTTGAGGCGAATGTAGAGCAGCCGTTCATGTTCCATTTTCGCATACATATCCACCAGATACTGATGAAGTAGTTGCCGGTAGAGTAGAAGATGATTTATTTGATTTTGCCTCACCATTAAACGGTAAGACATGGCTGATATAGTTTTGCTGACAGTATTATTTGTTCCGGGAATAACTTGGCTAATGTTTATTGCATAACCGTCTTCTCCTCTTGGAAACATGAGCGGATATTGCAGTGCATCATAAGATATGTGCGTTTCGCTGATTCTCTTAAGCTCATTGCTTCTCATCTTCAAGACAATATCTCTGTTTTCGAAGTCATTTCCAGCAATGATAATGGCAACTTCATTAACTGTTGGTTCATTGAAAACTCTGGCATGTCCTGCGTCTGGTTTTTTATCAGCTTTGTTCACTATTTTCATGTCATCTTGTATATTTTCGTCTAATGCAGTTTTGAATGTCCTCACGTAGTGATTGTGTTCATGTAACATCTTCTGAAGTGATATGATTAATTTTTTATCGATCCCAGGTATAATGGAGCAACGACGTTGAGCTTCTGCTTCTTCATCACTTAAAAAGTAAATCTGTAGAAATTTCGCATCTTCGTGAGGCAGCGGAAGAAGTGAACCGCCTTTGTGATACACTTGGCCTTGTATGGAGAAAGTTGGCATGAACCCTTTGTTTTTATTCATTGGCACGGATGTACCAAAAGAAGTCATTTGAAAGCTTGAATTGTACTTCCGTATAAGATTGAGAAACTCCTTTGATTTTTGATGATCACCATTCATCAGACTGTTTAATGGCTCTGGTAACTTGTCGTAGTTGGGCAACTTGACTTCTCCGTTAGTACAACATAAACCGGGTGTTTCTCCTTTAAATTTGAGTGCTCCACAGAACTTACACTTATTGTCCATCTTACCAATAAGAACTTGCGGAAAATTCATGTATTCCAATGATGGATCATAATGAAATGCTTCTTCTTTCAGGTTAAGCCAGTTGTTAGCTATCAATTTTCTTTGTCGCTCCCTTTTCATTTGTAGGCGGACATGAGTTACATCAGGTGTTTCGATTTGCCGTGACTTTATCTTCCTTTGTCTATTTGCTTGAAGACGGTCGGACTTTTCTTCAATAGTTTCGTTTACAAATGAGGTTTGTTTTTTACGTCTGTCTGCTTCAAGCTCTTTTTCTTTCAGAGCTTCTGAAGCATTTTCGCTTGATACTTTTTTCTTTTTCGTATCAATACGGGTTGGATTAAACACGGCACGTCGCTTTCTGGGCATTTTTCGTTTTTTCTTATTTTATTTTTAATAACTTGACTGTTTACTGCTTCACTAAAATGTGAATTGCATTTGAAAATTCATGTCAAACAAAAACAAAATCTCCGTTCACCGTATCATAGCTACCTTTTCTTCTTTTAAAAAGTGCAAGTTATACCTACTACGAAGAATAACTTTGCTTTTTTAAAAACTAAAATTAAACGTCAAAATTCAATAATACTCTTAGAAAATAAACGTCAAAATTCAATAATACTCTTAGAAAATTCAAATGTCCGTAACTCCTTAAGGACTCAACTTGAAGAGCTGAAAATAGTTGCGTTGACCTAGAAATCAGGAGACCTTTCCAAAATGTCCAAGATCCCCTTCCTAGCACGCTCCGTCTAGGAGGAGTTTAAGGGACAGAAATTCAAATGTCCGTAACTCCTCAAGAACTCTACTTGAAGAGCTGAAAATAGTTGGGCTGACCTAGAAATCAGGAGACCTTTCAAAAATGTCCAAGATTACCTTCCTAGCACGCTCCGTCTAGAAGGAGTTTAAGGGACGGAAATCCACACTTTAAGAATTATAGTATAGATAAAGAATAAAATACTAATAAATTAATAATACGATAGTAATATGATAATAGTATCGATAGTCTTATAAAAATAATTTTTGATAGATAGTGCTATAATATGATGTGTTGGATAATCAGCCAGTGCACGGCGATCGCTATTCGCTGTGCGTCGACCTGTTGCTGCTGGGTAGCGTGCTGCGCTCGGCTATGCCGGAGTTGGCCGAGTCGGTGCCTCACAAGCAGGCCGCACGAAGTGAGAGTGCATCTCTCTCGCTTGACTTCGGCACCGCTCACCGGCTATCTCGCTCATTTGACTTCAGCGCTCAACGACGCTTTAGTATCACGCAGCCACATTCCTAATTTTGACACTTTTTGAAAAACCCACGGGAACAGCGCACACATCTCTGCAGCTCTTGGACTTTCTTCGCCACTTTTCACCGGATCTACTCAGCTTTTCGTGCTCAACAGGACTCAAAATCAGGTACGAGTACATCGTTATAATTTCTAACAAATTCAATGACGATGAGGAGTGATAATCTCATCGGTGCATCCACATAATTGTCTCACTTTGTGGCGTGCGCTACAGCACGGGCTGTACTACGTTTTCCTTATCATATTTTACCTGCTCGATTAATATAAAGGCGCATGTGCTTACTATTCACTGTACTTTCCCCCAGTAAACCTGCTGGGAAAATACTGTGAATATTTTCTACTCATTGTCAGACGTAGCCGCACATCAACAAGCTCAAATTGGCAGACTCAGAGTTTCTACGCCCTCGGTCAATCGACATCATCATCGGGGCTGATGTTTATGGGCAGATCATCAAGCCTAATATCATAAGGAGCTCACCGTCAATGCCAATTGCTCAACTGTCGGTGTTCGGATGGCTGGCGCTTGGACAAATTAATTCAGCACAACTATTGTACTTGCCAGTTCATCTCATCGTGCTCACCTTCAACAGGAGGAGCAAGCACTGCAAGAAGCTCTCATGGAGTTCTGGGTCCAAGAGGAATTACCAATGAACACTGACAGCTCACTCACACCTGAAGAACAGGAGTGGGAGCATCACTCCAGGTCGACGCATTGGTGTGACTCATCAGGGAGGTACATCGTCAGGATCCCGCTCAAATCACCGGCAACGGTCTTGGGAAGTTCATTTTCGATTGCTCATTATTGTCTTTCACGAGTTTTAAAACGACACTCGAGGATGATGAATCCAAACAACTTTACTATCAATTCATGGCATAATACAAGCAGCTCGGTCCTTTGGAAATGGCGCCAGCATTACCATCAAGTGCCGTGCATTATTATCTGCCGTATCATAGAGTTTTCCAGCCAGCGAGTACCACTACAAAATTAAGAGTGGTGTTCAACGGTTCAAGTGCAACATCATCTGAGTTCTCCTTAAACGACATCATGCATACTGGTGCCAACCTGCTGCTCAACATCTCGGACGTACTTATTTGGATTCGCCATCATCGCCACATTTTCCCCACGGACATCACCAAGATGTACCGACAGATCCTGGTACACGAAGAGGATTGCGATTTGCAACGAATATTGTGGATCAATGACCAGCTCGAGGAGGTGCCATACCGGCTGAAGTTAGTCACCTACGGCGCCAAAGCTGCACCCTTTCTGGCAGTTCGAGCACTCATCCAGCTCATGGAAGACGAAGGTGTGAGATTTACTCTCGCAGCGCCATCCATCACGCATGGCCGTTACGTGGATAACATTTTTGGAGGGACAGACAAAGTAGAACAGCTCAATCAGATTGCTCAACAGCTAACGGAGTTGTGCATGGCGAGTGGATTCTCGCTTGCCAAGTGGCACGCAACAGACTCGGACATACTAGCTAGCATCGCTGCTGCCGAGTCACCTTGCGCATAAATTATATTGGACGACTGCTCAACCAAAAACTTGGACTTACATGACTTCTGCACGAAGATCAGTTCGTGTTCTCAAGCCGGTTCAGCTCAGCTCTTGCAAACTTCAACAAGCATCTCATGCTATCTGAAGTGGCTCAGATATTTGATCCACTCGAGTTCATCTCACCAATTGTGATACGTGCTAAAATGCTTTTGCAGGAGCTTTGGCTACACAAGCTCAAATAGAATGAGCCGCTGCCATACCACGTCTCATCATGGTGGCTAGCAATTAGGGAGGATCTCACTCACTTGACCAAGGTCTCAATTCCTCGTTGGTTCAATTCATGGAGCTCTTCGATGGTGGAGTTATATGGATTGTCAGACGCCTCTCCGCTAGCTATGTCGGCAGTGATATATATCACTGTCATCTCACCGTCCGCAACAAAAGTGACGTCACTCGTGTGCTCAAAAACCAAGGTTGCACCGTTCAAAAGGCTCACCATACCCCGGTTCGAGCTCATAGCAGCGTTGCTCTTAGCCAAGCTCATCTCAAGTGTTCAAGCCACACTCAAATTGAACATTGCATCTACTCATCCGTGGACGGGTTCATCAGTCACGATCATGTGGATCAAAGCTCATCCGCCGCGTTGGAAGGGTTACGTTAAGAACCGAGTCACTCAAATACAAGATCTTACAGAGCGCGCTCAGTGGCGACATGTTCCTAGCGTATCCGATCCGGCGGACTGTGCCTCTAGAAACATAACCACAGAACATCGAAGTTGGATTATCATTGGGATCTGGTGCACAGGTATTCCTCACTCAACAAATTGTATCGGCTCACAGCTCTCTGCTCGAGGGTGATAGCACGACTCAAGAGGACGCGAGATTGATGAAGCGAAGATTTTTTGGATCAAGGCAACCCAGGCAGCTTTTTTTCTCGCACGAGCTCAAAGTGATACAATGTGCAATCCTGCTGCCAACCTCTCATCCTTTCAGTAGAATCACAGCCTATATCGATCAACAAAGTGTAATCAGGGTGGGAGAATGACTCAAACAATCCGCACTTAACTTTGAAGCGTGTCATTCAGCAATTTTGCCTTGTCAGTCTCGTCTCTCATCACTCATCATAGACCAAGCGCATAAGCGCGCGTTTCACTGCGGTACTCAGCTCACTTTGGCGCAACTTCTACAAGCTAACTGGATCATTGGGGGTAGAGCTCAAGTCAAGGCTCACATCTTGCGCTGTATAGTGTGTGCTCGGCAGAGAGGGATCCGTGCTCAACAACTAATGGGTCAACTATCTCTCTCTCTCGAGTCACACCTGCACAGCCTTTCACAGAGACTGGAGTTGACTACGCAGGTCTTTTGTGTCGTTGTGTGCATGACCACGACGGCACTACATCTGGAGGCCGTCACAGATTGCTCAACCAACCCATTCCTCGCTGCTTTTCGGCGCTTCTCGGCCCGACGAAGAATACCTTGCGCTCTCAGCTGAGATTGTGGTACGAATTTCGTCGGAGCTAGCAAAAAACTCTCTCATAGGATCATGTACAATAGCGGTTCAACCCTCCAGTGGCACCACACATGGGTGGCAAATGGGAAGCAGCAGTAAAGTCGGTGAAGTATCACCTCCGTCGGACGGTGGGTGAACAGTCCTTACCTACGAGGAGTTGACGACACTGCTGACGCAAATTGAGGCTTTTCTCAATTCAAGGCCTTTTGAACCTCTCAGCGACGATCCTGAATATGTGTCAGCTCTCACACCAGGGCATTTTCTCATTGGCAGCGCACTTACCACCATTCCAGAACCATCTCTGAAGGATCTCTCGATCGCAAAGCTCTCTCGATGGCAGCTCATATAGCAGACATTTTTAAGTTTCTGGGCTCAGTGGTCTGCTCATTATCTCCAGCGTCAACATTCGATTTCGAAATGGTACCACCCTAACAACTACATCCAGATCGGCTCACTTGTTTTGCTCATGGATGAGCGCTTTCCACCATGCAAGTGGCCACTTGCACAGGTAACTGCGCTGCATCTTAGCAGTGACAGGCTCACAAGGGTGGTGGCCATTAAGACAGCTACGGCGATGCTCACATGGCCCATCGCCAAGCTTGCAGTGCTGCCAGTTCCCTCAGCAGAACATCACGTTGAGGAGATATATTGACGTCGGCCTACTAGTACATCAACATATTGACCCATCGTGTCGTGCACCCGGCTTCAGCTTCACCGCTTGGCCCATTCGTGACAGCACATCTCATCACTTACACCGATTAATATAATTTGTGTGTGGTAACAAGCTCACCTCAATTTATTAACTCTTTTTTATGTTCATTTTGATATATTATTTTCTAAATTTTACTTGTTTTATTTGTATGTTTTCGTCCACGGCATTTGGCAGGTGGAGCAATAAATGCCACTGTAAATCACATCTGTGTACTGTGTATTAATTCACCTGCTACAACTTTACAGTCCACTTCTCTCCAACAACTGAATTCTCGAACAGCGACTATAATTGATTTTAAATATTTTTCGTGAGATGACATTTTTATTTATTTAATGGTTTTGTAGGGAGTAAAGATATTTTTCGTACAGAGTCTACTTAGCGCCATTTTTTTTTTACTAAGAAGAATTTGTTTGTTTGTGGATTTCACTACTTTTTGTAATTATTGCTTAACGGAAATTTGTAAATAGGACAACAGCTGTCACTTTTTCTTATTCACGAAAATGAAAGACTACATACTATCGTCTATCATTCAATCACGCACCTATCAGGAGCTAGAAATAACGTAAGGCCGACTTATGACACTTAGGAGTGTGGTGGATGGGAGGGAATTTTGTTTGAAATTTGAATATAGCTAAAGATAAATTAAGAAGAATTTATATAATGTTTTCCAACAGTCTTATGTATAGTATCTATTTTGTACACACGGAATCCATCAGTCTTTCACATACTCCTCATGGTGTTGAAAAAGTTCCGCTGTTTTCCAAGACTCTAAGTTGGCAACTCGTTGCAACTAAAGGGTGGTTAAATTGTAAGGGCCGATGTTGAATGTGAACCACACCTAAACGTCAAGTTTTTTTCTGCATTCCATTTGACATTTCTCAATTTCAGACTAACTCAATTTGAACCATGGAAAGATACACAATCGAGCAACGCGTTAAAGTTATTCAGGCTTATTATGAAAATGGGCGTTCAAATCAAAATGCATATCGTGCACTTCGTGATATTTTCGGTCAATTTAATCGTCCAAATGTGCGTACAATCGGAGAAATCGTGCAAAAATTTGAGCAAACCGGGTCTGTAGGAGATATTAAAACACCAGTGCATGCTCGTACAGCTCGTACTGCAGAAAATATTGCTGCTGTTCGCGATAGTGTGGCTGAAGAGCCGTCCACCTCAACTCGTCGTCGTGCCCAACAATTGCACCTCTCACGCTCGTCGTTGATGAACATTATGCATAAAGACTTGCATTTACACGCTTATAAGGTGCAATTGACTCAAGAACTAAAGCCTCTTGACCATTCCAAACGTCGTCAATGGTCAGAATGGTGGCAAGAAATGGCAACAGTGAATGATCAATTTTCGAAGAAAATCATCTTCAGTGATGAGGCACATTTTCACCTCAGTGGATTCGTCAATAAGCAGAATTGCCGCAGTTGGGCGAATCATAATCCAAGAATGATTGTCGAAAAACCAATGCACCCACAAAGAGTGACTGTTTGGTGCGGTTTATGGGCTGGTGGCATCATCGGGCCGTATTTTTTCCAAAATGAGGCCGGTCAGGCAGTTACTGTGAATGGTGTTCGCTATCGTGAGATGATAACGAACTTTTTATGGCCCGAATTGGAAGATATGGATGTGGGCGATATGTGGTTTCAACAGGACGGTGCCACTTGCCACACAGCTAACGAAACAATGGCTCTTTTGCGCGACAAATTCAATGGCCGTGTTATCTCACGTGGTGGCGATGTCAATTGGCCGCCAAGATCATGTGATTTGACACCGTTGGACTTCTTTCTTTGGGGTTATTTGAAAGAAAAGGTGTACGTCGATAAGTCAGCAACAATTCAAGAGCTAAAGGATGAGATAATTCGGCACATTAACGGCATAGAACCTCAATTATGCCTAAGCGTCATCGAAAATTTGGACCATCGGATGGAGGTGTGCCGCCGAGGTCGCGGCGGGCATTTGGCCGATATTTTGTTGCATACATAATTGAACCATACCATATTATCATAATAAAAACAATTTACAATAATTTCCTAAATAATTTGTGTTTTATTCAAAATCAACATCGGCCCTTAAAATTTAACCACCCTTTATATATTTTTAGTCAATTAACAGAGTAGTGAATTAAATAGTTATTTTATTCACTATGCCTTCATATTTTGGAGGAGTAAAACAGGCCGCTGATGAATTTTCAACGTTTTGATAATTTACGGCAATCCATGCAGACGCTTTACCTTCTCTCAGCAAACTCTTCCAATGACCATGGTAGATTGTTTCGTTACAAGTAAAGATACCGCTTATGACAGTATATACTTTACTACATACAGTGACTCAACAAGTCGGAATAGTTTTCAGAAATCCTTTTCCGTGTACCGCGGAAATTTCGCCTTTACTCGTAAATAAATCCAATCTAACTATGAGAACATCGTTTACTGACTCTATGCTAATCTTTCGCTCATTTTAGTCAGAATGGAATATTCATTACAGAATCCATTATAATCGTGCCAGTGAGAATAAAATTCATCTATCAGTTTTTGTAAAAGAATAGTACAGCCATCCGAATGTAATGGTACTAACAGAGTATACTCTTTGGAACAATCATTAAATATTATACATTATTACATCTTTTGCATCGTTCAGTATAATTCCGACGAATATTGACTAAATTTCCAATGTTATCAGTTTTACTAAACAGCGTTTTCTGATATAAGGCACGAGCAGGAGCTCGTGTTCGCTACAAAATGCTTCACCAATATACTAACTTAACTCACAAGGAAAGGTACTTTGGTGTCCCCCTCCGATTTTAATGCAACTCACGTATGTTGTAGAGCATCGAAAACTAAAAGACACGTATTTTTTTTTATCGGCGGAAAAACATTTTTAAGGGGTGAAATCGCCCTTCAAAAATAGGGGTGATTATGCAGTTTCACCCCTAAAAATGAATTTTTTTCTTCAACTCCACGTGGAATTTTTATTGTCTTCAATGAGGAGTATTTTGGTTTTTGTTTTATTAAAATCGGTTGACGCCTTCCGGGTGAAACTGCCAAATCACCCCTCGACATGCTATTTTTGAAAGGCGATTTCACCCCTTAAAAATGTTTTTCCGCCGATAAAAAAAAATACGTGTTTTTTAGTTTTCGATGCTCTACAACATACGTGAGTTGCATTAAAATCGGAGGGGGACACCAAAGTACCTTTCCTTGTCAGTAGAATCGTACACGTACGTTCTCAATATTCTTCCTCTTGTGGTAAATCGAGCATTTTCTCTACTGAGTAAATATTTCCGAATTAATGAAGAATGGAAGATACATTGCAAAGCTGCATTTACGTAACTGTAAGCACCGTCATTATTGTGCAACCCGTGAATTATTCATTCCGTCTTCTCAGATCCCAATACATGATTATTTTCGGGATCTTGATCTTGTTGTAGAACGGCCCAATGCAAATCAGGCACTTTCGCCCATCACTTGTGCGGTAGATCCATTTGGAGCAGATCCGATCTGTGAATCAATCTCAACCGATTATATTCTTCTATAGCGGACACATTCGCTTGCATATTGTGTGGGTCAAACTTAATCAAATGTAGGCCTTGCAATATCGTTACTCTCGATAACGCGACGTACGTCTGTCCACATGTAAATATGCTATTGCCAGCATCAACGACAGTATTGTGTAAACTCAAACCTTGAGTCTTGTGTATAGTTACGCCTTAGCCGAGACTGATTGGAAATTATTTGCGAATTACGTATGCACTATTCCTAATTCGAAATTTAACACTCACGCCTTAGAGTATGTATTCGTGTCCATTATTTAAACGAACAGTAATTGATTCAATTTTCGCGTCGTCTGAACTTTTCGATACTGAAATTACGCAGCAAATGGTCCCATTCACTAGTCCTAGGCCGATATCAATATTACGTCTAATCACAATCTTCGCATCTAATTTGAGTATTATCACTCTTTCAAGACCAGCGGTGTTAGATGAATCACTTTCCAGCTTTCGTAAAATTTCTGCTGTTTTTTTCGGAACATTTTTCGGATAATCCATTATATGCTCAGCTGTAAGTAATACTTCTTCTGAAGGAATCACTTTGATCATTTCAAAATTGAGTATCACATTGCTTACACGTTCGTAATAAAACAACAGTATCAATTGGTAATTGACCTATATAATTACATAATTCACGTAATCGATCATCATATGATAAAGATGTGTCGACTCTAATTAATCTCTGTTGTAATAAGTGAATATCATCGCTGGTTACAGCACCAACTCTCAATCGATATAACAAATCCCCGTAGGATCGATCCATTTTTTGTCGCATATTAATTCGGAATTCATCGTTACTAAAAAGTTCTTTCCAAAAATTGATGTTCCCCACTGAAGCCATTAGATTCGCAAATACGGATGATGTTAAAACTTGTCATACCCGATCTTGTTGAACAGGTGGTAATTGCAGGAGGTTGCCAAAGACAAGAATGTGTTTTCCACTTAACCAACCATCTTCGCCATCTGTGGTATTGAATATTTCTATCAACCTTTGATTGATATATTGTAACGTACTGGTCGTCTAATAACGCGCGGTGCACAGAACGAAGCACCGCTACCGCGCATCACTCACACCATGTATCAGGAGTACAAATTGAAAATGCGGGATTTTTTTCTATTTTTGAACGTTTATTCTGAAAAAATGGTAACAAATGAATTATTCAAAGTATTGTCCATCGCTAGCCACAACTTTTTCCCATCTTTCTGGCAATTTACGGATACCGTCGCGAAAAAATTCGGCCGGCTTGGCTGCTATCCAGTCATCGACCCATTTTTGGGCTTCTTCGTAAGAATGGAAGCGCTGGTCAGCTAGGCCATGTGTCATCGATCGGAAAAGGTGGTAATCGGAAGGCGCAATATCTGGGCTATACGGCGGGTGGGGTAAGACTTCCCATTTCAGCGTTTGTAGGTATGTTTTGACCGGCGCTGCAACATGTGGCCGAGCGTTGTCATGTTGCAAAATTACTTTGTCGTGTCTTTGCTCGTATTGTGGCCGTTTTTCTTTGAGTGCGCGGCTCAAACGCATCAATTGAGTTCGGTATAGTGCTCCTGTGATGGTTTCGTTCGATTTCAATAGCTCATAATACACCACACCCAGCTGGTCCCACCAAATACAGAGCATGAGCTTGGCGCCGTGAATATTTGGTTTGGCCGTCGATGATGATGCATGGCCGGGGTAACCATATGATTTTTTGCGCTTCGGGTTATCGTAATGGATCCACTTTTCATCACCAGTGACAATGCGATGCAAAAAACCCTTCCGTTTTTGCCGTTCGAGCAGCAGTTCGCATGCAAAAAAACGGCGCTCGACGTCTCTCGGCTTCAGCTCATACGGCACCCAATGTCCTTGCTTTTGGATCATTCCGAGGGCTTTTATACGATGGGAAATGGCTTGTTGTGTCACTCCCAATGAATCTGCGAGCTCTTGTTGAGTTTGACACGAGTCTTCATTGAGTATTGCCTCCAATTCAGCATTCTCAAACTTTTTCACTTGGCCCGGCCGCTCTTTGTCCTCAACGTCAAAATCACCACTTCTAAACCGCACAAACCATCTCTCGCACGTTGAAACCGATGGAACATGACTCGGATAAGCCTCGGAGACCAATCGATGTGCTTCAGCAGCACTTTTCTTCAAATTAAAGAAGTAAATTAAAACTTCCCGCAAATGCTGTTTTGTTGGCACGAAACTCGACATATTGAGAGCTCAAAAAAACTATGAATTTGACACTGCGACAAATTGACACATACTGAAAATTAAAGCTATAAGACGTAGCTTTGACATGAACATAGTCACAGTACTGCCTGATGCGTATAGCGTTAGTAACGCCATCTGTTATCAAACCCGCATTTTCAATTTGTACCCCTGATAGGTCGGCACGTCGGAGGCAAAGTCCCGTTATTCGGTTAGAAAAACACGACTAGGGAAGCGCCATCTGAGGCCAGTGAGAATTAAAAACCAACGTAAAAGACCAACGACGAATTTTAAAAAGGACCAATGCTATCGATGGGCTACAGGAGATGGGCTAAAGGACCGTTACCAGATATAGTAATATCAAAAGCGTGGGGTGAACGGAGGGGATGCCGGTATAAAAATACCAGAAATTTGGCATTTGGGGAACACTTTTGTTCGCAGATCCTGCCGATGCAAAAGCCCAGATACCAGGAAGGAAGACCAAATGAGCCATCGCTAGCTGCAGCCACACTGGTATACACGAGGCCCAGCTGTGACGTCAGACCCACACTAGACGGGTAGCAGCTGAGCCTATGCTGCGCCCAAGTCCAGCCGAACCGCAGAGCCATCAAAACAACAACAAAGCGAACTCACTTTGCTAGCCGAGGATAGACGAACCAGCAGGTTATTATATCCAACAAAATCGAGAACCTACAGCAAATCACACATTTAAAATGACCAGCATAAAATATACTACGATAGCGTAGGGATAAAGGAAAATAAGTATTATAGGAATTACGGTATCATAAGGAAAATATAATATTATATTTAACAAGGTTCGGCCCTGATATGTCAAACATCTGCGCATGCACTCAGCGTGCATCTCGCTGACACCGGACTGCAGCGGCGGTCAGGTGAGCGAGCGGGTAGGCCCACAAGGGATCCCAGGCGCGAGCTCTACTCCCACCAACGGTCCCGTGACGTAGGAAGCGAATATCGATCGACGAAGTAAAGATCCGAGGATAGTCAGAGCTCCATGAGTAGCTGCCGGCCACTTACCGACAGTACGCGTGCTCGGATAAATTATCTAGCGAACCCAGCAAGTGAAAAGAATTATCGACCGACCCTCATGATTCCACTCTACAGCAAATCATATTATAAAACATTTTTTAATTATTCACCTCAGCGTACACGATTATAGAGGCATACAAGAGCCCGGGAATAACCAATTCTAAGGCGTGTGGTATCTAGAATACCAGAAAAAGGGAATGAAGTCACACAACTGAACTTTAAATTTATTTTTCACTTATGTATCGCACAATTAACATCATGTTTTTTTTCATAAACCCTACTTTTACCTACTGCTGAAGCCTATATTACTTTCCTCCCTGCTGGAATCCGAACTAAAACCCTTTCAGGGTAATGTTAACATTAAATACCGTTACAATATAGTAAGATGACATTTGAAAAGATTGATATTTCATCTACAATTATCAATAATACGTCTTTGAACTGCTCTCGTAGAACCTTCACCACTGCGTCTGACATCGCATTGTATTTCGGGATAGAACCATGGTCGACTAGTAATTGGAAAACTGTATGTGCAGTTAAGCCACTGATACTGGATACTACTAAGCGAGTAGAAGCGGTAACAGAAGTTTCTTTCTTCAAAACTTCTTTGATCCAACATCTGATCGTGTCAACTAACTGATTTTTACCGGTGCCACCTTCTTCACTCACACAGTGTCTTAATGGATGGTTGAATATTAAGGCATTTTGACACGCTCAAAAATTTTACCCTGCATTCAATTCAACATTCAATTGGGCGATTATTTCTGACAGATATTTATCAACTATTGCTTCCTCTGCAATATCTCTAAAACCTTTGCCAGCATCATCATCGACATCTGAATCATCAGAAGTTGTCAAATTGAAACCGTTGCCATTTTGTTTATTCTTATTATCAGATTCAAGTTTCTCAATCGGTTTTTTAATACTTTCTAAACCTCTTTGTAAATCAATTAAACATTTATGGTATTTCTTTTATGGGTCCTTTCAAAACTGTAATATGTAATTGTACATAGCTCTGATCAGTAAGTTTTAAAGCTCGTTCTTCATGTTGACCGTTGATACCTGATGCATGTAATTCCGGACAGCAAAGCAATTCTAATGTTGCTAATTGATGATCTTAGGGGTTACTTTCGAACTTTTTTCATTGGATACAAATTTGTTGCAGTTTCAGACATTGTTTTATTATGGAGAGGGTAGAGTGTATAACTTTCATAATAAGATTTTTAATCACGAATTTTAGTTAAAAAGGGAGACTAATTTGGTTGTTCCTGATAACTCAGTTTATCAATAGGTTCGGAGACCAAGTTATCTGGAAACAAAATTTCCAAATAATGTGGATCATTTTCTTTCAACCATGTCAGTGCATGGAAAACCTTTTCAAAATCCACTAAATTTTTTCATATTTTATCGGCTTTAGTCGGCAGTCTGTTCACACAGATTTAAAATTCTTTATTGCTACTTATCGCAGCCGTTAAAGGACATATTTTTTTCAATGTTTCCTCCATGGGTAACGGCAAATAGAAGGTACGACTTATTACCTGTTGTACTTTCATATGATTTGGCAGATCTTTCTTTACCACCGTCCCCATTCTTTGAACAACTTGAAATGCCTTTGCTCGTTGTATGAGCATTCTTATGCGATCGTTGAGCATTGCTATTTTATCTGGGACTTTGACAACATATACTAGGTCTATAAATATGAAACCGGACTTTTTGTATAGAAAATCACGTTTATTGTATGAAAATGATAAAAAATATTTTATTCGAAGTATTGCCCATCGCTAGCTATACATTTTTCCCACCTGTCTGACAATTTGTGGATGCCACGCCAAAAAAACTGTTGCTCTTTTGAGGCAAACCAGTCATCGAGCCATTTTCGTACATTTTCGTAAGAAGTAAAGCGCTGCTCAGCAAGTGCGTGTCCCATCGATGCAAATAAGTAGTAATCGGACAGAGCCAAGTCTGGTGAGTAAGCTGCATGCGAAAGTATTTCCCAACTAAACGCCCCAATCGTTTCCTTGACCAGTTTTTCTGTGTGTGATGGTGCATTATCATGAAGCAAAATCACTTTGTGTTGCCTTTTTTGATATTCTGGTCGTTTTTCACGCAAAGCTTGATTCAAGTCGATCATTTGTTGTCGGTAGCGTTCAGTATTAACGGTTTCGCTAGGTTTTAGCAGCTCATAATAGATCACACCCTTCTGATCCCACCAAACACAGAGCATTGTCTTCCGTCCATAGCGATTTGGCCTTGCAGTCGATATCGATGGTTCGCCTGGAGTTACCCATGATCTTTTACTCTTAGGATTCTAAAAATATATCCACTTTTCATCGCCAGTCACAATTCGATGGAGAAATGACTTTCTTTTGTACCTGGCGAGCAGCATTTCGCAAGTGGTTTTTCGGTTTTCCTGCTGTCTTTCATTCGATTCATGTGGAACCCATTTTCCCATCTTCTGGATCTTTCCCATGGCTTTCAAACGTATGGAGACGGCTTCTTGTGTCACATTTAATTGATCCGCGAATTGTTGTTGCGTTTGAGCGTCATCCTCATCCAACAATGCTTGCAATTCGCTGTCTTCAAACTTTTTCGGTGGTCTTCCACGTTCTTCGTTTCTCACGTCAAAATCGGCACTTCTGAATTTTTTAAACCACTCAAAGCACTGTGATTTACCAAGAGCATGCTCACAGTAAGCTTCGACAAGCTTCAATTGGTAACAGAAAATCAATGCTGTCCGCAAATCGTAGTTTCCAGGCACAAAATTCGACATGCTCAACGCTATGACAAACTATGCTGTTGTATGAAACTTGTATTGTTGTGAGTTGATTAATAAATCTTTGTCAGAGATGTCAACAAGGAAATGGCGCCAATGACGCGATTTGACGGTAACTACATTGACAGCTATCTATGGGCCATCTATGGGCAAATTCCGGTTTCATATTTATAGATCTGGTAAGTTACTCAGTATACAGGTCGGTGGTCCGTACTGTTTCGAAATTTAACCAAACAGTGGCATATAAAATCCGCCCTACTGCATGTTTCTTATCGAGAAAGGTCAATAACTCGGCCCACTGCGTATTCGCGATAGGTTTGCGAACTCTTCATATGTATGATCCTTTACTTTCAGAACAAAATTTTCGACACGATGTACAAACGAAATGAGGAATATCCCATGAACGTTCAGTTAATGCTATAAACTGCATAATTTTGTTTCATCACTTCACCTTCATTCAAACATATTGTCGCGTTATCTTTATAGAAACTTTTAGCTATACATGTATCACTTCGTCTATAATTGCGTTAAGTCTTTCGTAATCTGCGGACTCGAGTAGTTCGTCATGATTTAATTGATATATCGAACGTTTTAAAGTTCGTACTTCTGGAAAATATGGCGATAAAACTTCAACAGAAACAAACAGTTATGGACAATTGTTTCGCGTCATGTAACACAATAAATGTGACCCAAGGTTTTCACAGTACTATGTGCCGAGAAAATATCTGTACAAAATACAAAAATACTTTTTGCTTTCAAAGTTTTTTATTTATTAAGGAGCATTTCATAACTATCAAGTGAACTTTGTAAATTGTCAGTTGTAATTCTACAGTGATCATTACAACGCCACTGTTTATAGCCTCTTTTTTTGTTATTGATAATTGTAATGAGGGGTAAAATATTAGTCGCTTTCCCTTTGTTCTTTATTACAATAGCAATGTCTGTTAGGTTAAAAGAATATGTTATTTCATAAAAATACGACTCGGTCGTAGCCGAGTGCAAAGAGTTGTCACATGACGTTTGGATCCGTTGATCTTTTTCGACTGGCATCTGTTTTAGAATGTCTTCGGCTTTTTTATTAAGTAATTTAAAATGGCGTATTAAATCCTTTGTAAATGTACTTCTTCGGTGCATATAGTCTATAAAATAATTTTTTCTGCCATCAATCTAAATAGATACTTTCTGCATCTGGCCTCTTATCGTCATTGTCAATATGTGCTTCTTCGAGTGATAAATTTGCATCATGTAATGTGATTTCCGTAACTTTTCTATTATTTTCTGTATCTCCGGGTAAATTATCTTCATGGTGCAATGAACTTTCAGAGCATGTTTCTTCTGCTGCCTCCACTACTTCTCCAGTGTCACGTAATTTATCAGTTCCTGATAACTGACTCGTTTTTTCAACTTTTAATTCCCTGTTGTGCCGCGGAATATTCCACTCCGTATTTAGTATATTCGGGAATATTCCATAGCAAAGTAACATTGGAATTCGTTCAAGACAGGAAACGAAGTCCAATGCCCGATCGTATGAACGACCCCAAGAACGCTGACGCAGCATGAGCGACTCGCTTGGCGTTCGGGCGAAAGGCTAACGCTAAAATTGCGAATTAAGGGATTTTCGTGAAGACAGTTAGCAACTGCTTTACGAAAGGACAGTATTAAATTAGATTGAAAAGAGAACGGTTGGTTCCTCGTTTAATACTCGAAACAACGCATTATTGTACTTCTTACTTTGATATATAAATAGGCAACGGAAAGTTACCGTTGCTTATAATAAATACTTCCTTTTATATAAATTCGCGTTTCCATCTTTTACTCGAGATCCATCTCCTTATCGGCAAACGATCCCAAAAAATAATAACTTTTAATATTATACCGACTACCGAATAATCCAATTACTCGGTACCGGCATAACATTTGGTGGCAGCGGTGGGATCTGCCGAAGTTAAGTGATTCGTGATTTATTAGGACAAAAGTGTTTTGGACAAAGTTGAGAATACTCTGAAGTGACGACTACGACGCGTGCAAGGACACCAGTGTAGTTCGTGAAAACCCGACTAATCTAACGCGAAGCCGTGAAGTGAACGTCGGTGCGGGGTGACGTATCGGTCAACCGTTTAAAGTCCCGATTGACGGTGTCACGTCAAGTCGCGGAAAACCGCACAAAGTGTGCAACCGAGTACGCACAGCAGCTACTCGAAAAGAAGCCGTCGCGCAATCGTTGGCGACGCACCAAGGACGAACCCAGGAACCAACGGAGATACGGGTCAACGGTACCAGGGAGGACAACTGGACCAACCTTCGAGGAAAGCTAAGAGACAACGGGTCTACAGCACCGAAGGAACAGCACCCGAGGACATCGCAATGGAAAGGACCGCCTTCCAGATCATCATACTGTAAGTGGCGGTTACGTTATTAGTACATATTGCCGATAAAAATCAAAGCCAGTCAGGGAAAAATATATTTTGAAATTTTGAAAAAACAAAATTAATAATTTTGCCGAAGCCAGTGTAGAATAAATATTTGGGAATATTCTAAAGTAGAGTTAGCCGAGAAATTTGCAAGCATGTCAGATCCTAGAGGAGCCCGACCAAGAAATAGGGGCAATTCGCTAGAGACGACGTTGCCCGGCGAAGAAGTAGACCCTACAGCCGGTTTAGCTGCGGCAGTAGGAGACATCGTTTACGAAGCGCGCAGGGCGCTATTCGAGCTCTCGCCGTCGGGGCGAATCCCTTCGTCCAGACAAGGGGCCCTGGCGGACAGACTGACGGCCCAGTTTGGCGTAAACCCACGTAGGGGTGCGTCATTCGGGGATCATGACAGCAACGTTAGCGACGACTTGCTTAATATGGCCACTGGCGAGCAAACGCCTGAACGCATCACCGAGGACATGGTTGAGCGAGAAATAAAAAATATGCGAACCATAGATCGTGTAGGTTTTCCAGCAGCTACCGGTACGACAGCCCGGTCGGTACCAGCGAGAGTACGCGATCGGTTGGAAGCGGTCGACCGAAGCCAACGCGAACTGGAAAGAGCGCGACGCCAGTGCGAGAGGCTGCAGCGCGAGCACGATAGAGGCCAACGCGAACTCGATCGCGAACTCAGGGAGGCCGAAACACCGTCGGCGAGACGGAACTTGGCGGACACGCTCAACGAGGTAGGTGCGGACGAGTACGAACTCATCCGGTCCCTACGAGAGCAAAACGCCGAACTATCGCGGAGGCTGGGAAATACAGGGTTGGAAGAACGTCCAATACCACGTCCGCGGTCGAGGCAAACCCGATTTGAAGAATCGGATTATCCCCCTGCGGATCCCGTGTTCCAGAGGGAACAGCGGAGGGTGTCGGAAACACCGAGTCGGACACTCGACCTGGGGCTGGCCTTGAAAAATATAAAGCGCTTCGACGGCAGCAACGCTGACGAACTAGATGCCTTCTTACGATCATGCGAGACTGTTTTTAAGCGTGTAGCGCCCCAGGATCAAGACATCCTGTTGGAACTAGTGCTCAGCAGCAAGCTCGAGGGAAGGGCGTCCAGAGAGATTAAGCACAAAGTTATCCACTCGGTAGCGCAGCTTAAAACCGAGCTGGAGGCCCTGTACGGAAAGCGGAAGTCGTTGCCTGCGTTACAAGTAGAGTTCAACTCCCTCCGGCAGGGCCAGGGTGAGGACATCGCGGTATACGCCGCCAGGACTGAGCGTATCACCGTCGATATAATAGAAAAACTCTGCGAGGAAGCCACCTCGATGTTGGAGATGCGCATCGTCGAAAAAATAACACGGAAGAGCGCCCAGGCCAACTTCGAAAATGGACTGCATGGGCAGGTCCAAATTCTGGTGAGATCTCGTAATTACGCCACTCTCCACGAGTCGGTAACCGGAGCCATCGAGATCACCAACATGGTGCAGCCAAAGGGAGGGGTTGGTGGAGCAATAAGCCACCCCAGAAGGTCCCAAGGTGCACCATCCCAGCAGAACGAGAACTGTTTCACCTGCGGGAAACCAGGGCACGTGGCTCGAGACTGCACCCGCAGATCGGGAAGAGTAAGCCTACCGATGCCCAGCGAGAATACATCCATTCACAACGTTGACGTCGTGTGCAACTATTGCCAAAAAAGGGGCCACATGTGGAAAGACTGCAGGAAAAGATTGTCGCAGAACAAAAGCGATCCTGCCCAGTCTTCACAGCATCCCCAACGTCCAAGGGACTCAGGGGGCAAGAATGAAAGGTCCACGGTAAATGCAAGTGTAAGTCAATCGAAGACCGATGCCAGCCCGCTGGGAACCATGAGGATAAATACGCTAACTGTCCAGCAGAGACCTGCACGCAAGCAGAAGGAAACAACGCTGCGGCTCCTACAAGTAACGCTGCCGGCGTCGAGTGCCACCGCCAGCGACTTCGATATCGATGCACCGTTGGCCACGACCGGGGTACTCACCCTCAAAGCGGACACCGGAGCGCAGTGCAGCATAATCAAGGAAGGCTGTCTCAAGCCCGAGACCATGGTGAGCAGGTGCTCCGTGGAACTGCAGGGTGTTGCAGGAGAAAAATTCACCCCCCTCGGGATAGCTAAAATTGTACTCGAGACACCGGCTCTAAATGTAGAGCATTGGTTCTACATCGTTCCGAACGATGTGCCGTTGAAGGTCAACGGACTACTTGGCATGGATTTTATCAAGCAGCATAAAGCGGATATCCTGCATGGCGAGATGCTCAAGTTGTATGGGCACTGCATGCCGCTACGGGACGGCGCGACGAGGATAAATTCGTCACCACGTGGTAGAACTGCAGCCACGTGCAAATACATAGGCCTGCTTACGAAGACAAATTCTCTTTACGGAAACGGGTCTAACACGGATGCCGCCAAGGAGAATAAATCTGTCGGACTACCTATGAGGAGCGGAATCAGCCGAGGAAAAGTAGCGAGATTCCGTGTCACACCGTCAAAACCTAATAAAGTGAGTTTATATGGTTATAAAAACGACGGAGAAGTGCAACAGCCGTCGGCGACACTCGAGCCGTCGGAGATAGCGAAGGCCGTACGGAGCCGGCAGGTCAAGGCACTACGCGTACGCTCAACGAGCACGGGGGCCAAACGCTTCGCGCAGCAACGACGGAAGCCCGACTTGGTGCCCCCCGGCAGCGAAAAGCAAGCAGCTCGCGCCGGAATAATGTGCGAATACAAGCGTGTATTCTATCTACAAAGGAACGAGCGACAGCACACGCACGAGGTGCAGTATCGCACACCCTTTAGGGTCAGATCGAAGGACCAAGAATAGCAACCCTTGCCTGGAAAGAAAGTAAAATCGGGGCATGGGTCCGGTAAAATGAATAAAGCCGAAAAAAGAAATACAGATGTAGACGCTCCGAGTCGCATATACGCGACCACGCGAAGTCTTCCAAGAGAGAGCAGAGAATGAAATCCGTGGAACGGAAAAGGACGGCACCACGGGGTAACTCGGCACAACGAATGACCGCACAAAGCGGAGGGCCGAGGATACCCCTTACAGCCGTGGTAGCTCGTCGGAGCGAGGGACCAAGCTCGCCCACGAGAAAGAAAAGGACAGCAAGCGCCCGGGTACGGACAGCCGCACAAAGCGGAGAGCCGAGAATACCCCGGGCCAGCCTAGCAACGCGGCAGAGAGAGAGGCCGCGCTGGCCAATGCGCCAGAAGAGGACAGAGAGATTCGCAGCGTGCCTGCAGAACGCTCTACTGAACCCCACAACCCCGCCAAAAAGCCGTGCGGTCGGGGAAGGGGTAGACCACGCAAGCTACATACGCAGGCCACTGGTAAGACTGCGAGCACCGCTAACAAGGATAGAGCGGGCCCAGCACAGCATGGCGGACCCGCGAAGCGCGGAAGGCCGCGAAAGGCAAACGTTGCAAGGCCGCTCGAGACAGAGAGCGACCCAACGGCGGAGCTACCGGTGGGCACACCGAGTGAAGAAACTGCGGACAGAGCACCGCAAAGGCCTGCTGAGGAAGCGAGGCACGGCGGGGCCCGTAGCCCACGAACTTCCTGCAGCACGGATGAAGACAGCGCGATAAAAGAGTATAGCGACTGCCGCAGTGGCGTAGCCACTCCTTCTGTCGATGACCGCCAGAAAATAATTAGAGAATACCACGACACCCCCATAGGAGGGCATCAAGGTAAACGGCGCACGTTACATCGAATTCGGACCAAATACAACTGGCCCGGCCTGAGAAGAGATCTAGAGAATTATATATCGTCTTGCGAATCCTGTCAAAAGAATAAAATCAGGAAAAGAGAACGAGTACCGATGGTGGTAACCGACACCCCCTCGAGGTCGTTTGAAAAGGTTGCGGTCGACATCGTAGGACCGCTACCGGAGAGCGTCAACGGAAAAAAAAATACAAACTACGGCCTATCATCCCGAATCGAACGGCGCTTTGGAGAGGTCACATCGCACCCTTGCTGAGTACCTGAAAAATTTCATAGATAAGGATCAGGGAAATTGGGACGAGTGGCTGCCGTACGCAATGTTTACGTACAATACCACTCCACATACGGGGACCGGACTGTCTCCCCACGTGTTGGTGTACGGACGCGAGGCTGAGTTGCCGACCGCCGTGAAACAGGAGCCCCGCAGCACCTATGCCTACGATGATTACGTCCACGAGCTACGCGAGCGGTTACGCGCTGCATGGACAGTAGCACGCGACAACCTGGAAGTCGCGAAAAGGAGGTCAAAGAATACGTATGACCAAGGCGCAGAGGTGCAGGAGTACCGCGTCGGCGAACGCGTACTCCTCCGTGACGAGACGGTGCGCAGGGGGCGGTCAGCTAAGCTGACCCCGAAGTGGACGGGACCTCACGAAATAGTAGAAAAGAGGCCCCCCGTCAATTACGTCATCCGAAAGGGACGAAAAACTCAGGCAGTGCATGCAAATCGCCTGAAGCTCTTTATAGAGCACTAAAATGAAATAAAAGCTAAATATAGTAATGGTAATTTAGAAAAATTCAGGCATACTGGCATTGATAGGCATATGTATAGTAACCGCCCGAGATTTCAGTATCAGAACCATCGGGCGAACGTCGCAGGTCATCAGGGAAAACTACCTTCCATCGTTCGATTTAAAATTAACGGAAATTGAAGGTCAGGCACCCCCTAAGCAGACCGAGAGGACAAGTCCACTGCAGAGCGTGCTGCGAGACCCGGAAGAGCTTCAAAAGCTCGGAGCTCGAGCCGACCAAATCATGGACGGCGTCAATACAGACGGAGACGGGATGCAACACATCCACAATATGAGTTTCTACTCACTGGGTGCAGTAGCACCGATAGCCTTGGTTGGCTATGTTCTGTTTAAATGTTATAGGTACAAACGAAACCGAACACCAACAAGGACAAGCGAGGCAACGACCCCGGCAACAGCCGAGGTAAACATCAACCTCGAGCCGATCGGACGACAACAGCCAGAAGAGCAACCGCGATCCGAGCTGGCCAGGTTATGCACCCGTCCCCTCAACCGAGAACGACTCGCTCGGCACGAAAGACGATAAGAAGCAGAGGAAAAACTTCATCGTCAACGAATGAAAAAATGAAACATTTTATTGTATTGTTATATAACATCAAACAGTAAAATTGTAAGAGGAAATACGAGAAACCAATCGAAGAAAAAATTTTTTAAAGAAAAAATTTTTCCTTTTAAGGGGGGAGGGATGTTGTGCCGCGGAATATTCCACTTCGTATTTAGTATATTCAAGAATATTCCATAGCAAAGTAACATTGGAATTCGTTCAAGACAGGAAACGAAGTCCAATGCCCGATCGTATGAACGACCCCAAGAACGCTGACGCAGCATGAGCGACTCGCTTGGCGTTCGGGCGAAAGGCTAACGCTAAAATTGCGAATTAAGGGATTTTCGTGAAGACAGTTAGCAACTGCTTTACGAAAGGACAGTATTAAATTAGATTGAAAAGAGAACGGTTGGTTCCTCGTTTAATACTCGAAACAACGCATTATTGTACTTCTTACTTTGATATATAAATAGGCAACGGAAAGTTACCGTTGCTTATAATAAATACTTCCTTTTATATAAATTCGCGTTTCCATCTTTTACTCGAGATCCATCTCCTTATCGGCAAACGATCCCAAAAAATAATAACTTTTAATATTATACCGACTACCGAATAATCCAATTACTCGGTACCGGCATAACATCCCCATTAAAGGTATATGTTGATTTTTTGTTATGATCAGTCTGAATTGTTCTGTTTAGTTTTTCAATGTATTGTTCTATCGGTAATTTAGTAAGGAACATATATTCTTTATCACTTGATTCTTTTTCTTTTTGTCAACATTTTTTATACTACTATTATCCGGAAATTTTACATCCTTTTTTGGGCACTTATCTTTTGAAGTGTATTTCTAATTATTTCGAGTGGTTTTTTTCTTTTGAATTTTTCGTTGTAAATTATCATTTGTAACATTGGGATACTTTTTTTCGTAGCATCGTCGACGCATGCAAGCAATTTGTAGCTCTTTTTCCACACATCTTCTGATCGTAATAAACTGGCTTCCAAATTCCCAATTGAAATTGTAAGGTGATTTTATTGTTTTCACACATTTTACATATACGTTGTCTCATCATATATAATATCATATATAATAAAATAAGAATAATCATATATAATTGATTCAGGGTTTTTATTATAAAGAATTAATACAGTAAATGCTATAGCAAATAAACCACAATCTTTTCCGTTTCAGTGATTTTGAACTTCGGGGAATATTACATTTTTGTTATTGAAATCATAAAAGACATATAAGGCTTTCAAGAATGTTAAGTGATCTGTATGTAGTTCTTTATTGTTCATCGAATCATAAACATATAATACATTTTTGTAACATCGCAATATGAACAAACTCAATGATTCATTTATCTATATATATATAAATGAATCCATATGTCCCTTGGTCACGCCATAACTTGAGAACGACTTGACCGATTTCATAAAAATTTTTTTTTTTTAATTTTCTAATAGTTTGTAGAAGGTTCTTACAGAAAGAAAAATTAAGAAAATTGCGCAGAAAATTGGAAAATTTCAGAAAACTTAACGACTATTTAAACTTCGTGCGTTTGACAGTTCGTGCACCGATAATGTCGTTTAACAGCTGCATCGGTCGGCAAAAATGTCATTTATTCATTTCTTAGTGCACAGTCCATTCGATCGGAACGTTTATCCAGTTTTCAGATTATTCAGTGAGTTTTTTGAGAAGTGTATGTTCATCGCAGTTAGTTCACCGCAATCACGCCTTACATTAAAAGTTTAATTTAATATCGATTTTCGGTAAGTTTTGATAGACTAACACGTGGTATACATGGTTATACAGAAACACTAAGGGAATCGATTTTTTATTTTCAGTTGAATTTTGGTTCTTCAAAATGCCACCAATTAGACGTACCAACTTAGGTCGCAGAACTCGCAATGCTACAAGTCAAAGATATATACGAACAAGTCAAACTGACGAGCAACGCAAAGCGCGAAATGAATTTGAACGGAATCGATGGAATCGAAATCAACAACGTAGAAATGTTGCGTTTAATCCCCATCGAGCTGCAATCAATTATAACGCGGCAATCCATTACAGTTCACTGCAAATCGTTGCTATTGGACCAATGAACGTTGTGTGTGCACATTGCAAGACATTCAAGTTTAAAAATGAATCCCCTGGATTGTGTTGCGCCAGTGGCCAAGTCAAATTGACGCCATTGGTAGCGTCACGAGAGCCACTACATTCATTGGTTTCCGGAAATGGGCCAGATTATATACATTTTTTTACACATAACCAGCAATACAATAATTGCTTTCAAATGACGTCATTTGGCGCAACAAAAGTCATTCGAGATAATTTTATGCCTACTTTCAAGGTAAGTACAATGGGAAACAATAAACTTTTACCACAATGTGGCTGGTGCAAAATACATTGGCAGCTTTCAATTGAAATGGTGTAAAGTACGTTAGTAGCTCTGAATTGCCCGAAGCAACCCGAAGTGAGTGTGTTTACAGAAGTTGATGGGGGAATGGCAGTGCTGCCAACGTATTTTGCCAGCCACTTGGCGGTACAAACACTTCGCTATACAATTATCTATTGTAACGGTATTTTACGTTATCATCACCCTTAAAGGGTTTTAGTTCGAACTCGAGCAGGGAGGAAATTAATATAGGCTTCAGTATTGGATAAAAGTATGATTTGTTAGACACATTAGACAAATAAATAATTTGTATGATAATTAAATATACTCCTCTTAGTTTTGGTGATTATGCACCTTACAAAAAAAAACTTGACCCGGGCTTACGCATGCCGTTATAATCGTGTCCGCACGAAGTAGAAGATTTTATATTGAATTATTGAAATATTTCCTTTAGTTATGTGGTAGTATAGTTTCTACACAAGGAAAAAGCCTGCTGGACGTGCCATCGTTAGTATATCTATATCGGCTCTGTTATTATTCCTCGTCTTTGGAGGTAGCCTATTCTATACCTATATTGAGTGGACTGTAGTGGGGACGGAGCTCTCGCTCGAGCTCTCCTGGCTATGCGATCTACTCGCTGGCCCCGCCGCTGTTCCGGTGGAGGCGTCAGCGCGGTGCATCCTTGGTGCATCGGCGCATCGGAAATGCGACAGGAGCGTCTCTAGCTAGTTTTTAGGGTGTTTTTTAAGTCCCTATGGATTTAATATATTTTTTATCCATACCACTTGGTTTATTTTCGATGGGAGATCTTGTCGGCTTGGGTGCTGGGCTGCTTGGACGGCTGGTGGGTCAGTAGTTGGCCTTGGGAGATGTCCGTCTTAGCTGGCTCAGAGGTAGCAGGCCCGATCCTTGGAGTGGTCCGGTTGGAGATGCTTCTCCTTGGGTTGGCTAGGTGGTCTTCCTTTTAGCTGGTTGGCTGGTCCTCCTTTGGTTGGTTAGCTGGTCCTCCTTTGGTAGATTCCGGATGTTGGCGAAAGTCTGTGAACAGAATGCTCTCCGACTGTGGTATGTCGTGTCCTTTTATACCGACTCACCCGCTCTCCTTCCGAGCTCTGCCGGTATAGCAGGGTATTACTATATCTGCTAGTCGTCCTGTAGCCCATCTCCTGTAGCCCATTTGTCCCGTTAATTTTCACTCCTTGGTTATAGTGATTTAGCGTGTTCCTTTTAGATTGTTCTTCATACCTTTCTTGAGACTATAGCCTTACTGCTTGGTAGTATAACTATAGCTCGAGTAACGGTAGTTTATCGTTGGTCTTCATAGGTGTGCGTGCTGTATGGTATGGATCCCTGTGTTTGTGTGTGTGGATCTCGTTTAGGCTAGTCATTCTGGCGGTATATTTAATTATAAGACGAGTTTGTCATCTTACTATATTACATCTATTTACCCTTGCAGATTCAGGGTCAAATATATCATCGAACAGGTCCCTTATTGCCAACGTCGGATAGCGACTACAAATTTTTGCAAATTTATTTTATAGGCGATTCAGCAAGACAAGTCGATCAGCGTTGCGCACACAAAAATTCGGTGAAAAGACCAATTGGGGAACAACCCCAAACATTTTTCCATCAACACAACGAATTGGTTGCATTATTCAAGACCGCATTAGACCGCATGCCATCTGATAACCACAAAATTGTCATCAGAGCCGATAAGACGCTTGCAGGACAACACGCAAGACGTTTTAATGCGCCAACAATTGATGAAGTCACTATTGTCGTCGTGGATGAAAATTTAGAAAACCGAGATATTGTTTTACATTGGCGGAACGATCAACTGCAGCGTTTGTCCGAAACACATCGATCATATGATGCGTTACAATATCCTATCTTATTTTGGCAAGGCGATGGGTATCATTTTTCAATCAAGATGATAAATCAAGTTACAGGTAAATAATCAATCTACCTTTACTACCTTAATCACAACGTTACTTTATCTTATTAAAACAAAAATTTACTTACAGGCGCCGAAACTAACAAAAAAGTTAGTTCAATGAATTATTATTCATACAGAATGATGGTTCGGGAAAATGAGGACAATCACATTTAAAAATGTCGGCGTCTATTTCACCAACATGCTGTGGATATGTACGTCAAAGTTGAAACTGAGCGATTGCCATTTATCAAGTTGAACCAGGCAAAGTCCGTTCCGAGAAATACATTCATCTTCGGGATGCCATCAATGCTGACGGAAATGCACAGTATGTCGGCAGAATGACTATTCTCCCAGCAACATACGTCGGAAGTCCCCGACATATGCATGAATACGCTCAAGATCCTATGTCGTATGTACGTCATTATGGCACACCAGATTTGTTTATCACGTTCACGTGCAATCCACAGTGGACAGAAATTCGACAAGAATTATTTCCTGGCCAATCACCCATTGATCGCCATGACATCACCGCAAGGGTGTTAAAAAAAATTTTAATCACTCATGGATTTTATTGTTAAGCATCGTGTGTTCGGCGAGACGCGCTGTTGGATGTATTCAGTCGAGTGGCAAAAACGCGGATTGCCACATGCATATATCCTCATTTCATTGGTTGATAGGATAAGACCGAATAAAATCGATGATGTGATATCAGCGGAAATTCTCGATAATGAAGAAGATCCACTGTTACATGAGGTTGTTACAAAAAATATGATTCATGGTCCCTGTGGAATATTAAATCCCAATTCTCCGTGTATGGTTGACGGAAAATGTTTAAAACGCTATCCAAGACAATTAGTAGCAGAAACTATTACTGGAAATGATGGTTATCCACAATATCGCCGCCGATCCACTGATGACAATGGAAGGTCAACAATAGTCAAAGTTAATCAAGAGGACATTGAAGTTGATAATCGTTGGGTTGTTCCGTTTTCGCCGTTACGCTCCAAGCCATTTAAAGCACACATAAATGTCGAATTTTGCCATTCCTTAAAATCTATTTAATACATTTGCAAGTACGTGAACAAAGGTAGTGATATGGCTGTGTTCGGAGTTGCTGCCGAAAATTCCAACGATGAAATCACTCAATTTCAAATGGGCCGCTATGTTAGCAGTAACGAAGTGATGTGGCGTATTTTTTCTTTCGCTATACATGAAAGACACCTCACTGTTGTTCACTTGGCCGTACATTTGGAATATGGTCAAAGTGTATTTTACAGCGGAGAACGTATTACAACGAGCTGATAGGCCGCCATCGACAACATTGACCAGCTTCTTTGAAATGTGTCAGAATGATGACTTTGCCCGAACGCTGCTTTACTCCGAAATGCCAAGATATTATACCTGGAATCAATCGGCAAAGAAATGTCAACGACGGACACAAGGACGGCCAGTTCCAGGTTACCCACAAGTATTTTCCACCGATGCACTAGGACGTCTTTACACAGTCCATCCCAGCCAAGACGAGTGTTTTTATTTGCGTTTACTGTTAGTCAATGTTCGTGGCTCAACATCATTCCAATATCTGCGAACTGTTAATGGTGTATTGTGCCGCACATACAGAGAAGCCTGTCAACGTTTGGGTTTGCTAGAGAATGACACTCATTGGGACCACACTCTCGAAGATGCTGTGATTTCGTCAAATGGTAAACAAATACGAACATTGTTTTCTATAATTTTGTCTACATGCTTCGCATCAACACCGATTGATTTATGGAATAAATATAAACATCATATGGTCGAAGATATATTGCATCAGATGCGTCTTGGAACATCGAATGCAGATTTGCAAATAAACGAAGAAATTCACAATGAAGCATTAATTTTAATTGAGGACATGTGCTTGATGCTTACCAACAAAGGATTAATACAATTAGGAATGACAACGCCCAATCGCTCAATGCACGACACATTTAATCAAGAGTTGAGACGCGAAACCCAATACGTTTCCGAGGCATTGAGAGAAATCGTTCAAAGAAACGTTCCCCTTTTAAATCAGCAACAAAAATATGCCTACGATACGCTCATGAAAGTAGTGAACGATGGAACTGGCGGAATTTTTTTCTCAGATGCGCCCGGTGGAACTGGAAAAACGTTTTTAATATCATTGATTTTGGCAACGATTCGACCGCAACATGGAATTGCAATTGCACTTGGTATTGCAGCTCAGGTATTGCAGCTACGTTGTTGGAAGGCGGTCGAACAGCTCATTCAGCACTCAAGTTGCCGTTGAAAATGCAAACTAATGGAACTCCAACTTGCAACCTTTCAAGGAATTCTGCGATGGCCAAAGTGTTGCAGCAAAGCAAATTGATCATTTAGGATGAATGCACGGTGGCACACAAAAATCTTTGGAGACATAGACCGCACGATGCAAGATTTACGAAACAACCAAAATCGGTTTGGTGGTGCAAAGATTCTATTTGCAGGTGACTTTCGACAAATATCACCAGTGATTCCACGATCAACGCCAGCCGACGAACTTAATGTATGTTTGAAGTCGTCCATTTTATGGAAATACGTCGAAATACTCAAATTAAATATGAACATGCGAGTCGAATTGCAGAACGACTGATCTGGAGAAGTTTTTTCCAAACAATTGCTCGACATTGGTAATGGCAAAATTCCTTTAGAAACATCGTCTGGATACATTACATTCCCTGCCAATTTTCGTCACTTTACTAATTCAAAGATCCAACTCATCGAGATGGTGTTCCCAAACATTGCTCAAAATTACAAAAATCATGCTTGGTTGAGCGAACGTGTTATATTGGCTGCAAAAACGTTGATGTCAACAAAATGAATTTTCAGATCCAAAATAAGTAGCTGGCGAATTGATGAGATACAAATCGGTTGATTCCGTTACTTACCAAGATGATGTTGTCAACTATCCAACGGAATTTTTAAATTCGCTGGAATTGCCCGGATCACCACCCCATAATGTGCACTTAAAAGTCGGATCGGTAATCATTAACCAGCACGGCAACATAAACCAGCCACGTCTTTGTAATGGCACCTGGCTTGCGGTGAAGAAATGAACAACGTCATCGAAGCCACAATTTTGAAAGGGAAGTACAAAGGCGAAGACGTTTTGATTCAACGCATCGCTATGATTCCGAACGACATGCCGTTCGACTTTAAACGGTTACAATTTCCAGTGCGGCTTGTATTTGCAATGTCGATAAATAAATCGGAACGGCAGTCGTTAAGTGTTTGTAGCATCAATCTTGGAAATCCAAGTTTTTTTTATATGGCTAATTGTATGTCACCTGTTCCCGTGTCGGAAAATCATCAACATTATTTATTTACGCGCCAGAAAATAAAACTAACAATGTTGTGTATCAAAAAGCATCACAATAAACACTATGTTTTTGAACTTTTTAAAAAAAATTATTTATTCCACTTCGAATTGAATATTCATAGCTAGAACAGGACACGTCTGTCGGGTCAGCTAGTCATTTATATATCTACTATGCAATATTTAAACATGCTTTCTCCACACCGGTATAGGCTCAATTAATCGAGAATTCTGCACATATAATGTGGAATAGTTATGAAATTCGAATATTTTGCCATAAGGATTCCGAATTTCTTCATATCTTTCAACCTCGAATATTTTGCCATAAGAAAACGTTTTCTACGTTTTTGAAGTTTTGTCGACTGTTCCCCCTCTAAACTGTGTGATGATTGTTTCTCGCTCCTTTTTATTGAATTATTCAAACTGCTTAGACAATTTTCAGAGGAAATAATATTTTTATCTTCTTCACTGAGGTCCAGAATGTCCAGAAAACGTTTTCTACGTTATGAAGTTTTGTAGACTGTTCCCCCTTCAAACTGTGCGATGATGAAAAACGACCTAAGTTGGATTGTTGATCTGTTATTTTTGGAAAAAGTATAATAGTTTTCGTGCGGAAAATTTACAACAAGTGTTTTCGTATTTGAAATGAGTCATATAGAGTATTTTCTGGGTTTTCCCCGTACACCAGAGCAACAGCGAAAGCTATTGCAAATACGCCGTAATCTACTCCGCTTCTATTCGCGACCGCAAAACCCTATAGATGGCAGAACTTAGATCACCTTTGTGGCGACGCGTAAATTAAGTCCCACTTCATTCACCGATAGGGCTATCTAAATATATTTCATAGTTTTTAAAATACCCGTTTTTGGGGTCTAGGCGACCATGGCAGGGCGTAGGAACTTACATCCGTTTCCGATACAACAGGTTAAGCACCACGCGATTGAATTCAGCGAGAGATTTGTGTACCCATATAATCCTTCGAATAAAGAACGAATAATCACAAATAACTAGTGAAGTTTGAATAAGTGCTGTGTTGGGACCTTCTTTCCCCACACTGTTCCGAGGTTTTCAGCCCGCTTCACCAGATTGTGACTGATTAATTTGGGGTCGCGAATAGCTGCAGTCCATGGCTTCAGTCGCAATTCCTTGCCGCCTCTTTCTCAGCAGTCTGTTCCTTCAATTTGATTGACACGTGGAACTCACTCCTATTAAACACAAAAAAAAACGTCAAATGACACACGTTGGAAGTTTAATAGATCTTGTAAGTTTTTGAAATGCGTTTTACAATTATATTTATTATAATAAAGAAAAAAAAATTATTTCATACATTTCACCGCTTGTGAAGAATTTTTTGTGGACATTGTTTTGAGGTTGTTTTTTCAGGAAATAGATGCTTTAGAGAGGATCATATCTGAGCCGGTCAGAAGTAAGTCTCCTCGGGGGCTACCAGTAGCTCCTTCAGGGCCCGCACAAGCTCTTCCGGGACTACCACCAGCTCCTTCAGGGCCAACACCAGCTCTACCGGTACAGCCAGCCGGTAAAAACGTCGAACATCCTGAACCACCGGCTCCTGTTCCTGCGAACGAGGACGCAGTTTTAGCACACAATGTGCTAATATACAGTGAGAGAGCTCGGCCTTTGTCGAATGCCGCTGAGGAGGCAAAGAGGGATGCCAGAAAAGCATACAAAGAGTTCCAGGACTATTTGTCTCGCAACCATGGAGGTTCAGCGAACAATCCTCGACGTTCACGTGGAGGTCGAGATTTGGATGCACGGTAGGATAATCTTTGGTATTTAAAAAAAATCACCATTAAATTTATCTTTTGAGGTTACGAAACGTCAGAAAATTGTGTGTCGGATCATAGAACAGGTTATTGATTTTTATTACATCGATGTAGGTTTTGGCAAGGGAATCGACGCCAATTCAGAGAATACTAATTTATATATATATTTCTTTTAAGTTTATTATATCATTTATAATTTATATAAGCCGTAAGGCAAAAAATGTAATCTTCTAATGTTAATAAAAACGAAGCACTGCAAACTTAAATAATTCTGTTTATTTATTGGTATATTAACCTTTTTTCTTGTATTTTTATTAGGTATTTCAGGTTATTAAGTTAAAATGAAGAACTGTTGAAAAATCAGCTGACGCACGGCGATCGATATTCGCCGTGCGTCGACCTGTTGCTACTACTAGATGATGTGCTACGCTCGGCTGTCGCGAAGATAGCCAAGCAGCGGTTCGCAGGCATGCTACTCAAGCAAGAGGCCGTCTCTCTCGCTTGACTTCAGCGTCTCACAACGACGCTTTCGTATTACTCAGCCATCTTTAAGATTTTTGACACTTCTCGTGAAAACCGCTTGCACAGCTCCAATCACTGCTCTCACCTCGGAGAATTTTCACCGATTTCTCAGGTTCTACTTAACCCAGAAGTGCTCAACTGGACTCGAAATACACGGAAAGAGTGCACCGTCACAATTTACATAAATTCAATAACGGTGAGATGGAGAAATCTCAATTGTGCATCCTCATAAGTCTCATCTCGTGACGTGCACTGCAGCGCGGACGGCACTACATTTCACCGCACAAATTTTGGCACACAATCAATATAATTGTAAAAGCTTCTCATCAAAATTCACTCAAAATTTATTTGCGTATTTTTTTTATATATATTTTTGTAAGTTAAGCGAGTCGACGGGAGAATAAAACCACTTTCTCCACCTACATCTTTGGTCTGGTTATTTCACACCTGTCGTGAGTGATAACTCATTCTTTTTCAATATCTTGCAGATTCGAGAACACCAGGAATTATCAACATTTTGGTCCTTAGAGCCGGATTTCGACTAACGCGTAGGAGAAGCCCAGGGTTTATCTATCTTCGGCACGCATCTCGGCTCATCTCGACGTGGGACTCTGCAGGGATATTCCTCGTAGTCTCACCTCATCCGCTGATCGGCACTCGTCAAGCAGCAGATTGGCAAAGTAGCGCTTTGCGAAGCAACTTCGTTGTTTTTGATTCATTAGAGGGGTTCTCAGGCCAGTAATATCCGACGGCAACTCTTCAGACGTCGAGGTGGCGCCCGGTGACTCTGAGAAGAAGAAGACGTTGCTGGTCCCTGAGGGTACCACCACTGCAAAACCAACCTGATCACCAGCTCGCTTGGCAACCGAGTTATCGCTGAAGGTTCAGTCTCAGCAACGAACGATCGAGGCATTGTATCACATTTAGACGACGCTTGACGAGGGATCTCAACCAGTCTCTTGGCCAGCAACGTACATGAACCATGACTACTTTGCAAATAATTTGCAAATGGTTGAGGCCAAATTGCCACTCAACCACACGATATACAGTCGTCAAGGCATAATTTCAGCGTAGCTGTACTGAAGCCATCAGAGAATGGCCACAGATACGTGACTGACTCAAATCTTTCTGGAGCATTTACCGCGAATGAAATATACGTAAACGCTCATAATCAGGCGAGCCATCACAATTCCGCACCACCAGCTCTGTGCATCTGTCAGCTCGATGCAGTCCAACATATTCGTCCTGAAGCATCGTCCTGCTTCGTGGAGCATTTATTTATTAATTCACTTTAATTCAATTCAATTAATTCAATTCAATTGTTTAAAGTACTTGGAATTAAAATCAGGTTCGACCAGGAGCAACTCAGAAAACCGCTGCACAGTCGTCAACACACTAGGGTGTTGACACAGTCGTCCACTTATCGGTTCAATTCACAAACACATGCTCAACGCTACTAGCAACTGATCAGGCATGATTTCTCATCGATCCAAAGTCGGAAATGACTTTCATTACGGAAGAGCTCTTCCGTAAACTCAATACACCACGCAGGCAATCATCAATTTCGATCACGGGGATTGGCGGAGGACGCTCAACGCAGACACGTGGCACAGTTCAACTTAGCATCTGCGCCACTCACACCAAGGAGAAAGTCACAGTACTGGCTCACATACTTAACACATTCACAACTTATTTACCATAATTCGAGTTACCAGCACGGATATGGTCTCACATAGTGAAACTGAAGCTGGCGGATCCGGACTTTCTCAAACGACGGTTGATTGATATCATAATTGGTGCAGATATTAATGGACCGATTATTAAGCCTAACATCATCAAGGGCACTCCATCATCGCTTATCGCACAATTACCAATCTTTGGATGGCTTATCATTGGACCAATTAACTCATGCCAACCTAATGAACTCACTGGTCATCATGCTGCACGGCAGCACAATGATCAGGCATTACAGGAAGTGCTCGCAAAATGCTGGGTTCAAGAAGAGCCACCAAAGGACAAGCTCGATCAACTCACACCAGAGGAGCAGGCTTGCGAGGATCATTTTCGCAATACGCATCAGCGTTATACTACTGGCCGGTACATTGTTCGGCTTCCTCTCACTTCTTCGCGTGCAAATCTGGGAAACTCATATTTAAAAGCACATCAGTGTCTACAGCACATTAAACGGAAAATCACAAGGGATGCTGAATACGGTCAGCTCTACTCTCAATTCATGGACGAATATGAACAACTTGGTCACATGGTGAAGGCTTCAACATCATCTTCAGGAGAAACACAATATTATCTGCCTCATCACGGTATTCTCAGGCCAGACAGAGTCACCACCAAATTACGAGTGGTATTTAATGGCTCTAGCTCCACATGATCTGAAAAGTCTCTCAATGACATCATGCACACTGGCCCTAATCTGTTGCTGAATATTTCGGACGTGCTCATTGGGATCCGCCACCACAGACACATCTTTGCTACTGACGTTACGAAAATGTATGGACAAATTCGAATTCATCAAGAAGATTAGAATCTTCAACAAATTTTAAGGAAGGATGCTCGACTCAACCTATTGCCATACCACTTAACAACTGTGACATGTGGTACGAAGGCTGCTCCTTTCACGGCAGTCAGAACTCTTCTGCAGCTCACCGAGAATGAAGGTCACCGCTTTCCGCTCGCTGTGCCAGCTATCACCTTTGGCAGGTATGTGGATTACATCTTCGGAGGGGCGGATACCACTCATCAACTCATTGAAATTGCTCAACAACTTAAGGACTTGTGCATGACGGGCGGGTTTCGACTCGCCAAGTGACACTCGTCGGACCTCAAGTTCCTTGCTAGTATCTCATCATCACCGTCAAGCTCAGCCATCCGAATGGACGACTGCGAGACAAAAATTCTTGGTTTGACTTGACTTCCTCATGAGGATAAGTTCACATTCTCATCTCGATTCAACTCAACTCAGAAAATTTTCACAAAACGCTTCATTCTTTCCGAGGTGGCTCAACTCTTTGATCTGCTTGGTTTCGTCTCACCGCTTGTGATCAGAGCCAAAATACTTTTACAAGAGCTCTGGCTTCACAAGCTCAACTGAGATAATCCACTGCCATCCCAGGTCTCATCACGATGGATTGCAATCACAGAAGATCTCACTTATCTGGCCTGAATCTCAATTCCTCGGTGGTTCAACACATGGAGCAACTCAACAGTGAATTTGCATGGCTTCTCTGATGCATCTCAATTAGCCATGGCTGCAGTGATTTATATCACTGTTAACTCATCATCCACAGGAAAGGTGGCTTCACTTGTCTGCTTAAAAACCCGGGTGGCACCGCTCAAAAAGCTTACCATACCACGGCTTGAACTGACAGCTGCAGTGTTACTTGTAAAATTGGTTGCATACGTTCAAGCCACACTCAAGGTCGAAATCTCATCAACTCACCTGTGGACGTGCGTGAGCTGATTTTCCAACATTTCCGTCCGCGATCAGCAACGGGTTGCTGATTAATTTTCATGCTGTTGTTTGCTGGGTGAGATGGGCAAGATAGCTAATTTTGAGATCGGCCTGGTGAGAGTAGTGGTAGCAGTCCGGAGTGTCACCACTTTGGTGAGCCCATCTTTGCCTGGATGCAATGCTGTGACCCGTGCGAATGGCACTTGCACGGGGGAAAGCGTTCATCCGTGAGCAGAACCAAAGAGCCGATTTTAGTGATGTTGTTAGGGTGATGCCACTTTAAGATTGACTGTTGCCGTTGTAAGTAATGAGCAGACCATAGACGCCAAAATTGTTGCATCTTTTGCTGCAACAATTGCCATCTTGGGAGTCGTGAGATCGCCATATCCTCTAGAGTTGGCTCTGGGATTGTTGTGAGTGCTTCATCGATGAGAAAATGTCCAGGTGTTAGAGCTGATGAGTCATCAGGATCATCGCTGAGTGGTTCCAGAGGCCGTGAGTTAAGTATTGCCTCGATTTGATCCAGCAGTGTGGTGAGATCCTCAAATGTGAGTGCTGTGTCTCCTACCGTTCGTCGTAGATAAAATTCCACAGATTTTACTGCGGCTTCCCATTTGCCACCCATGTGTGGAGCAGCAGGAGGATTGAACTTCCACGCAAGTTGGTGATTAGCGAGTGAAGATGCGATGACGTGATGCTCTTGATAAGATTTTTTAAACAACTTACGTATGGCTTTGTGAGCGCCAACAAAATTGGTGCCACTGTCAGAGTACAAGATATGGGGAATGCCGCGCCGATATGAGAAACGCCTAAACATTGAGAAAAAGCCATCAGCTGAGTAGTGACTGACTACCTCGAGATGAAGAGCTGAAGTGGCGAGACACACAAAGACACAGAACCAGCCTTTGCGTGTTTTGTTTTCACGCCCTTTCCAATTTTTGAGTGTGAGAGGGCCGGCGAATTCAACTCCTGTGTGAGTACATGCACGAGTTGGTGTGATTCGTGACAGAGGTAGCTAACCCATCAATTGTTGAGTCCGAATTCCTCTCTGCCGAGCACACACAACGCAATGTGCAAGATAAGTTTTCACAGGAGCTCTTCCGCCGACGTACCAATAAGTTAGCCGCATTTGAGCTAATATGAGCTGAGTGCCTTCGTGAAAAGTCCACAGATGAGCTTGATCAATAATGAGAGTTGAGAGCCGAGAGTGACGAGGTAGAATGGCAGGATGCCTTTCTTCATATATGAGTACTGATTGACCAAGGCGACCTCCTACTCTGAGTACACCCTCCTGATCGATGAAAGCTGCTAGTCGACTGAGAGGGAGAGAGGATGGAAGAAAAGAGCCTGAATGCAGCACTTGTAATTCACGTTTAAAAAACACGGCTTGTATTGCTTTTGTCCAGAAGACGTTGGCTGCAGCCATCTCTATTGCACCGAGTGGAGCTGTTCCTGCCAATTCTAACCTACTCCTCATTCTGGCCACTACGCTGATATAAAATGAGGTGAGACGACACAGCTTTGTGAGTGATGAGCATCGATGAATGAGGTTCCAATGATATTCAGGCGTCAGAGTTGTAGCGAGAAGAGATGCCCCCGGTCGGGCTTCCATAATGCTCAAATTTTCATGTTCAGTAGATGTTGTTGGCCAAAATTCAACTGGTTTCACCATCCATGATGGACCTGACCACCACAGCTGATCAGAAGCCAATTGAGATGTTGAGATACCCCGTGAGGTACTGTCCGCTGGATCGCTTGTTCCTGACACGTGACGCCAAAGAGCATTCAGAGTGAGTTCTTGAATTTGAGCTACTGTATTTTGGACATAGTCTTTCCACTGCGCTGGATGAGTTTTGATCCAAGTAAGAGTTACCAACGAGTCCATCCACAGGTGAGTTGATAAGATTTTAACCTTGAGTGTGGATTGAACGTATGCAACCAATTTTGCAAGTAACAGTGCAGCTATCAGTTCAAACCGTGGTATGGTGAGCTTCTTGAGTGGTGCCACCCGGGTTTTTGAGCTGACAAGTGAAGTCACCTTAACTGTGGATGATGAGTTAACAATGATATAAATCACTGCAGCCATAGCTAATTGAGATGCATCAGAGAAGCCATGCAAATCCACTGTTGAGTTGCTCCATGTGTTGAACTACCGAGCAATTGAGATTCTGGCCAGATAAGTGATATCTTCTGTGATTGCAATCCATCGTGATGAGACATGGGATGGCAGTGGATTATCTCAGTTGAGCTTGTGAAGCCAGAGCTCTTGTAAAAGTATTTTGGCTCTGATCACAAGCGATGAGACGAAACCAAGCGGATCAAAAAGTTGAGTCACCTCGGAAAGAACGAGGCGTTTTGTGAAAATTTCCTGAGTTGAGTTGAACCGAGATGAGAATGTGAACTTGTCCTCATGAGGAAGTCAAGTCAAACCAAGAATTTTTGTCTCGCAGTCGTCCATTCGGATGGCTGAGCTTGACGGTGATGATGAGATACTAGCAAGGAACTTGAGGTCCGACGAGTGTCACTTGGCGAGTCAAAACCCGCCCACCATGCACAAGTCCTTGAGTTGTTGAGCAATTTCAATGAGTTGATTAGTAGTATCCACCCCTCCGAAGATGTCATCCACGTACCTGTTAAAGGTGATAGCTGGCACAGCAAGTGGAAAGCGATGACTTTCACCCTAGGCGAGCTGCATGAGAGTTCTGACTGCCTGGAAAGAAGCAGCTTTCGTACCATATGTCACAGTTGTTAAGTGGTATGGCACTGGGTTGAGTTGAGCATCCTTCCATAAAATTCGTTGAAGATTCCAGTCTTCTTGATGTATCCGAATTTGTCGATACATTTTCGTAACATCAGTAGCAAAGATCTGTCTGTGGTGACGGATCCTAATGAGTAGGTCCAAAATATTAAGCAACAGATTAGGGCTAGTGTGCATGATGTCATTGAGAACTTTCCAGATGATGTGGAGCTAGAGCCATTAAATATCACACGTAATTTGGTGGTGACTCTGTTTGGCCTGAGAACACCGTGATGAGGCTGATAATATTGTGTTTCTCTTGCAGATGATGATGAAGCCTTCAACATGTGACCAAGTTGTTCATATTCGTCCATGAATTGAGAGTAGAGCTGACCGTATTCAGCATCCTATGAGATTTTCCGTATGATGTGCTGCAGACACCGATGTGCTTTTGAATATGAGTTTCCCAGATTTGCAGGCGAAGACGTGAGAGAAAGCCGAACAATGTATCGACCAGTAGTATCACGCCGATGCGTGTCGCGAAAATGATCCTCGCAAGCCTGCTCCTCTGGTGTGAGTTGATCGAGCTTGTCCTTTGGTGGCTCTTCTTGAACCCAGAGTTCTGTGAGCACCTCTTGTAACGCCTGATCATTGTGCTGCACGGCAGCATGATGAACAGTGAGTGTTTCAGGTTGACATGAGTTAATTGGTCCAATGATAAGCCATCTAAATATTAATAATTGTGCAATAGACGATGATGATGAGCCCTTGGTGATGTTAGGCTCGATAACCTGTCCAAATATCTGAACCAATTATGATGTCAATCGACCGTGGTGTGTGAAAGTCCGGATCCGCCAGCTTTAGTTTCACTATGTGAGACCATGTCCGAGTTAGTGACTCAAATGATGGCAAATAAGTAGTAATTGTGTTGAGAATGTGAGCCAGTATCGTGACTTTTTCCTTGGTGTGAGTGGAGCACATGGTAAGTTGAACCGAGCCCCTTGTCTGCGTTGAGTGTCTTGCGCCAATCCCCGTGATCGAAATTGATGAGTGCTTGCGTGGTGTGTTGTGTTTCCGGAAGAGCTCTTCCGTAATGAAAGTCAATTTCGACCCTGGATCGATGAGAAGACGTGCCTGGTGAGTCAATTCCGATGAGTGAATGAGTGCGAGTGTGGTAGCTAATATTGTTGAGCATGTCTGTGTTAGCTGAACCGATGAGAGAACGACTGCGCCAACACCCTATTGTGTTGACGACTGTGTGTCGAGTGGTTGAGCGTCAGTAGGTGTTGCAGGTGGCGCTGCAGGATGCAGCATGGTGTGATGCCGTCCTGAACACTCCTTGCAAGTCCTTGTCGATCGGCATGACGTAGCGTTGTGCCGCCCCAGGTAGTTGTAACACAGCCTGGATTTCTCTGCCATCTTGCGCCGTGCAGCCACTGTGAGCTGACGGAACTCCGGATACATCACAATGAAATGCCCAAGAGTCCGACAGCAATCGCAGGGATACACTGGCGCGTTGGCGCGTGATGGCGGATCACCGCAGTTTGTGTTACCTGTCGCGTGATGTGAAGATGCACGGTGTGTCCCGGTCTTCGCAGGAACAGCATTCGCCGACGACGTTCGATGCGAGCTCGAAGCGAGTTTTGGAGTGGCCTTAACCATCTCCAAAGCTTTTATCTTTGTCTCAGCAAACTCCTCGATCTTAGCGAAGGTCGGGAAATCAGATGAGCGGCTCAGCGTCGTTTCCCAGGCCTCGCGTGTGGTTCGGTCTAGCCATCTACTCAGCTGCCTTACCATCACGCAGTCCCATAGCTCTTCCTTCATTGCCAGCGACGAAAGAACTTTGTTGGCCTCGGAGATCGACATGACAAGGAATCAGAGCGATCTCGCATCCTCTGAAATTGGTGCCGTTGTGAAGAGCGTGTCCAAATACTCCTGCACCAATAGCCGCTTATTCTTTTAGCGAGACGCGAGCGTCTCCTATGCCAGGTTAAATGATTTGCTTGTGAGGGCGAACCCAGAGATAAGTTTCGCCGCCGGATCCGAAACGCAGCCGCGCAGATACATAAGCCGCTCGACGTCGGCTAGCCTGGTGTTGGAAATAACCAACGACGTGAATAAGTCACGGAACGCTGGCCATCCGGTGTAATCGCCTTTGAACGTCGGCAACTTGATATCTGGCAGCTTAGTTTGGGATCTCGGCGGTGTGGTTACTGGTGGAGGATGATGAGATTGAGCCAGCTTCTCCATGCCCTCTCTTGCAGCAATCTTGCCATTGAGTGCCAATTTGGCCTCGATCATTTGCGAATTGTTCGCAAAATAATCATGGTCCATATAAGTCGGAACCCAAGAGTTCTCCAACAGTTCGTGTTCCTTACGAAAGTCGCTGTGGAGCTCATTGATCTGCTTGACCATGGTGTCGAGCGAGGCTATGGAGAAGGATTATGATCCAATCGTCAAGTGTCGACCAGATGTGGTGTAGCGCTTAGATGCGTCGTTGCTGCGACTGGACCTTCAATGCCAATTCGGTTGCCAGGCGAGCTGGTAATCGGGTCTTTTTCGCATTTGTATTGGTACCAGGCACCAGCAATGCCTTTTTCTCCTCAAAATCACCGGGCGCCACCCGGGCGTCTGACGAGTTATGATCGGGCATTACCGGCCTGAGATCTCCCGTTGACATGAGACACACAAAAAAAAACAAAAACAACGAAGTTGCTTTGCAAAGCTTTACTTTACCGAACTGCTTGACGAGCACAGATGAGCCGATGAGGATATTGCGAGATGTGTGTGCTGAAGGTAGAAAACCCTGGTCTTCTCCTGCGCGTTAGTCGAAATCCGGCTCGAAGGACCAAAAATGATGAGAATTCCTGTGGTGTTGTTGAACGGAATCTAAAAGATATCGAAAAAGGATAAGTTTTCACTCACGACAGGGGTGAAATAACCAGACCATAGATATAAGTAGAGAAAGTGGTTTTTATTCTACCATCGACTCCAAAACTACAACAAATATATATAAAAAAATAGCACAAATAAATTTAGAGTGAATGTTAATGAGACGCACGTTCAATTATATTAATTGAGTGCCGAAATTTGTGATGCGAAACATGGTGCAGCCCGCGCTGCAGAGCACGCCACGAGATGAGACTTATGAGCATGCACAAATGAGATTTCTCCACCTCACCAACATTGAATTTATATAAATTATGAAGGTGCACGCTTACCAAGTTTTTTGAGTCCCGTTGAGCACGTATACGATGAGTAGATCCGATATGAGGCGATGAAAAAGTTCGAGGTGAGCGCAGTCGAAGTAGCTGTTACAGCGGTTTTCACGAAAGTCTAAAATTTTCAAGATGGCTGCGTAGTACAAAAGCGTCGTTGTGAAATGCTGAAGTCCAGCGAAAGAGAAGCCTCTCGCGTTAGTAGCATGCCTGCGAGACGCTGCCTCGGCTATCTTTGCGACGGCCGAGCGCAGCACACCACCCAGCAGCAACAGGTCAACGCACGGTGAATATCGATTGCCGTGCGTCAGCTGATTTCCAACAACCGACCACGAAATTTTTTCACCCTTGATCACGTTGTCTCTGGCAATCAAATTATTTTTAATACTTTTCCACAAGTGAGGAATGTCGAATGTGAAGAATATTTTTCGTTCCCCGCGATGAAAAAAAAGGTTCCTCGATAGTCACGCCTAGCGCAGCTTCGACGGGCCGATTTGCGGATCCCTGATCGCAGACCGCTATTTTAATTATTAACTCGATTTAATTGATGTATCCGCAATTAGCTACGCCATTGCTTGTGCCAAGAGCGCCTAGGTCTTGAAATCCTTCTACCAGGTCGGCTTTAGGATTGCACACTAAAACCCGCTTTATACTTATCTCGTTCCAAATGTCTTGGTCTTCATGGCTAGTCGGTTATATATTCAGAGACTTATGCCAGGAGTTAAATTTAATTGATTGATCCACAGCTTTATCAAAGAAATGCACGGCAAAGCAAACTGCTTTTTGTCTCGTAGATATACATATGCCTTGGGTGATATGAATACAAAGATAATGCAAATTCTTGTTCTTGTTTGGACCAGCGTACTTAGTTTATGTGTTACTTGCATATTAAAAAAGGCTTGCTTGCTTGCTGTTCATCATTTAATGAATGTACGGATTTTCCAGCAGTTACAAAACTCGAATCATTTTTCACTGCAGTTTGGAGCCGCTTAATCTTTTGTTTATGCCTTTTAATTTCTTCCCGGAGTTCTGACTATTCTGAAACCCTTTGTTTGCGGGCGATTTACCGATGAACTATCGCGGTTCTCGATTAGAGAGTCATGAGCTTATGAGGCTTATCAATAATCGCAGGGCCGTTAACGACCGAGTCAATATGGGAAGGCGTTTGGGAGCATACAGGAATACTTGATGGCTGCAGCGAATCATCGATGCCGGTAGTCGGAGGACTAATCTTGGAGCTGCTAATATGGATTGAAGATTTTTTTAGTATCCGCTTACCTTTTATGCCATAACTTTCAAAATCGTGCAGAGAAAAATGATTGCTGCAAACTCGTCGATTGTCGAGCTGCGCTGGCGATAAAATTTGAATTTTCTTATTGCTACACCGTTCAATCCACTTACGCCGTCCGTAAATGGATACAAAAAAACCAAGATTCCACTGGGTCAGAAAACCATAATCTTCCTCATGCCCTTATTCAGAAAATTCCATTAAAGCCAAGTGAGTGGATAAAAAATTCAAATGATTTCGATAAAAACTGATGCGATTTTAATGACATTTCAGTCCACTAAATGGTCTTTTAAATCGATGTTAATGGAGTTTTCTGAACTGTTCGAAAATCAACATAATAATTTACGTGAGGCTTAACACGTGACACTCAGTGCAAATACAATAAAAAAGCTCCATGAACCATATGACATATGCCATAATATGAAATATATATCAGTATTGTACATGCTTATAAATATATCGAATTAAAAACAATCACCACCAATGAAATTGAATCTGGTGGTTGTATTGCAGTAATGACACAATGCACAAATTGCAAAATAATATTATCAAGCATAGTATTGTTAAATATTATAAATATCATAACACCTTAAAAAGATATTGTGCAAGCAATATTTTACACTTTATTATTTATGATAAAAGATCAATGTGAAGCATGCTCAGTTTTGCAGAAACATTTGCGCAGTACTTAACATTTTTTTCAAGGAAAGAGGATACAGACATTTTTCACTTCTCTCTGTCGGGATCTACAGCCGTCCCGCTCGACGTTCATCTATGGCCAATATGCTACTATCTATCCTCGGTCATCTGATCTACTAGCAATAACCAATCTATCTCATGGGGTTCACCTGCCGGACTGAGCTACACGTTTCTATTATGTGTTGTTAATTTATGCGTTGTCCAGCTGAGGCGCTAGTCGCGGTCATCGAGCGACACCGATTCCCCCAATTAACCGAGTTCGGCTCGTTAGGAGGGGATCATAGTTCACGGGCACGCGTACCAGCAGGACCTCGGGGCTTTTTCCCGGTTACTGTCGAGTGAGTAAGACGTAGCGCTCTCTCTCTCTCTTTGGTTGTCCCGTTCCATCGTTAGCGTAATTCGAAAAGTAAGGCGAGGAAGACGATCCCTGTCTATTTGGAACACCAAGCTTGTCAAAACTATCAGCTCTTTTTGTCAAAACAATCAACAATTATCAAACAATCGGCTTGTCCAAAATTTATTTTTGCCATCGTATTATATGGACGGGAGGATTGAAGCTTGGAGGATATTCGAGATTTCCCGAAATTCTTCTACGGTCTTTTTTATTTTTATTGATGAATGAGTCTATTCGAGCTTGGTCATACCTGTGACTTCTGTAAACCGCGCACAGAGTATCAATTTGTATCTGGACCAACTGCGTCTGTTAAAGTGTATTATCGAGATCGTTTGGCGGTTACAGCCGGGAAGAAGCCACTTCGTTTTTTTTGTTACTCTTCCGTAGCCGTTTGCTGTAAAACCGCCCGCGTGTTAGTACATTATCCCGTGATACGATTGCGTGAGAGAGATTCGAATTTTATAGGTCGTGTCGCGAATTTTCCAGGAATAACTGACACTTATTGATTTATATTATTTTATTTGTTGTATTTTATTTTATTTTTTCTTTTCTTATTATATTGAGTTATATTTCATCTGTAAGCCTGTGTAGTGCGTGTTCGGCCGTCGTCCCGTATTTTGTACTTGATCGCGAGGGATTAGTGCGGTTCGAAGCGTATCTTGCTGTGATAAATCATTCGTTGTTGTGTTATTTTTTATTTCAATAACTTGTGGATGGTTATTAGTTTTGTTGGACGTTAATTATTATTATTATTATTTTTTGTATATATTTATTTTATTTTATTTGATTGATATCCGTTATTTATCGATTCGTCGGTGACTTATGCTCGGTTTTATCTTTATACGTCAGGGGATTTTCAAGGGGGAAGAATCGAACCTTAGAAGCTTCGCGTATGTGATCTTCGGACATCCCGTGATTGTCGAGTTATTGTGTGTGTGTGTGGGATTGACCCGCCATAGGCCGTATCGCGAGCTGGATTTTCGAGGAGACTGTGTATTTGACTTTGTCTGATCTTGTTTTATCGGTCCCTGCGAATATTTGAAATCTGAGTTAAACTGTGTTGCGAATTGAGCGTAGATGACGGATAAGAGTGTGAGAGGGACAGTGCGGATGGCGGGATAATTTGTACTTCCCGGAATAATTAAGTTTATAAAATGTTAACCAACCTGAGTTAATTTTACGGGATATTTTATTTATATTTTCCTTTGTTCTTTTTTGTTGGAAGATCAGTAATCATTTTAATTAAATAAACGATCTGCCGAGTGGCCTTTGTGAATCCCGTAAATGCGTTGTTGTCCGAATTATTTATTCGTTTTATCTCTTGACTTTATTTATTTGTTATTGATTTTATTTCTGATTGACTGAACTTTAGCGAATGATTTATTAATTAATTGAATGTTGGGATTTTATGGACTTATAACCACCTTGACAGTCCGAACCACCCACTCTGCCTTGAACAGCCGTAGCTAGCCTGGGCTCAGTCTGGTCAACCACCTCCTTATTTTTCGTTCCGGCGCGTAAGCGCCTGGCGCTCAGCTCGAAAGACTAAAATAAAAGGGAGGAAAAATAGCTCGGACCAGCTATAGGTAACATGGTGCGTTAGGGAGCAACTTTACGTTACAATATGTACGTATATAGTGCGATATCTAGCGCGAAAGAGATAGTGCCACAACACACGGAATAAGTGTGAGAGAGACAATTCTACACAATGCTTTTTTATTATAATAATATATTTGCTTACAAATAATAAAAGCAAGGACTGCAATGTTTACATTAATTTTAAGAAATTCATAAAAATAGAAAATACACCGATGTAATTATAATATTTAAGTTATAGCACCACTCGGGTTTTAATTCGGTTTTGTTTGCTTGGTCGATTAATAGTTTTATTTTTCCTATAATTGCCTGTATTTTATAATGTAAGAAATAACGTGAGGTTCTGATCAGCTGTTAATAGGCATCGTGACGAAAACGACGAAAATATACGAGAAATCACATGCTGGCATATGAGATTTCCACTTTGCGTCTGTTTTCGATCAAGTGCAAGGGAGAACGCACCATCAATTTAGAGGACTGCGAGAAAGATGGCATGATTACCCCAGTTCGTGATAGGTCGCTGACCGGAAGGAACTCACCGGTGCAGTTGCATATGTTAAAATGCTGTCGGTGAAGGCACACAAGAAGAGGCGATACAAGCGCCCCCTTAGCACTGGGGCGATTACCAAGCCCAATCACCCCAGTGTAAATCGCTTCAAGCGGGCTACAGACTGTGGAGTTCTATAGGACTTTATCTTCATTGCCTCGAGCAATAAGGAGCTGATGAATGTCACTTTCCCTTGTAACGTGGCAGAATATTCAGGCTACGTCCTCCTCGCTCGACGGCTACCAGCACGATCGCACATGGCTGTAGGGGATGATTTTCGTATTTTATTTTATTCTTTATTTTTTTTCCCTTGTTTTATTAATTTTTTATGTATAATGCGATTTATACGACCGAGGGACGGAGATAGAGTACGAAGAAGAGGAGAGCAACACATGCAACAACTGAAGGCTTCGGGATTCGGCCTTTTATCTGGACCGATGTTAAGCATCTTTCCCTGTCGGGATATATCGTTGTCCTGCGCGACGTACCAAATGATACGCGGCTTTCCATCATCAGCCGCCGTCGACCCACGGAAATCTATATATCTCAGGGGGTCATCTGTTGGACTACGCAACGCTGATATTGTCTGTCGCTAATTAATACATCGTCCAGCTGAGGCGCTAGTCGCGGTCATCGTGCGACACAGGTTCCCCAATTAACCGAGTTTGGCGGGTGAAGTGGGGATCATAGTTGACAGGCACGCGTGCCACTGCCGGCAGGACCTCAGGACTTTTTCCCGGTGACCGTTGAGCGAACAAGACGTAGCACATATTGTATCTGTGTCCCGCTCTACTTTTTGGCATCACGCAAACTATTATCAGGCGAGGAAGAGTAGCGTTGTCTCTCTCGAACATAAGGCGGAAAACGAGCATCTTATTATCCGCCACTGTACGAAAGGAAATCAAGGAGAGAATCTTTCGACGTCCTTTCGAGGTTTCCCGGACTACGAGAACATTGCATCGTCATCGTTCCGGTGAGCTCTCTTCCCTTCTACGGTCTTTCGCTATTATTTTATTATTTTATCATTCAATTTGTTGTCTATTAATTTCTTCGTGCTTAGTCACACCTGCGACTCTGGTACACCGCGTGCAGAGTATTAATTTGTATCGGGAACCGCGGCGTCTATAGAGTGTAACTTCGAGATTATGTAACTGGTAGAAACCGGGAGAAAGCCACTGTATTATTTAATTGTGTTTTGAGGACGGTTAAACCGTGCGCGCGTTAGGCCGTTATTCCGGAGTGTTTTGAACTTGTTAGTTGGTTTGTGTGGGATTTGAACGGGATAGACCGCGTCGCGGATTTTACCTAATAATTGACTTAGATTTATATGACTTAGATTATTTCTTTTTGATTCATCTTATTGCCTTGGACTGCTTGGCATTAACGCCTTGGTTTGAATGAGACTGACGTACCGTAATTTAACATACTTTATTTATTCTATTTATTTGTTCTTTTCTTATTCTATCGAACAGTACTTTATTAATTTTCGTTTTGCATTCAGAAGTAGTGCGAGTTCGGCCGTCATCCCGTCTGTTGTACTTGGTCTTGAGGGACTTGTACGGTCGGTAGCGTATCTCACTTTGTTAAACTGTTCGTTGCTTTTATTAGTTCGGTTATTATTGTTAGTATTGTTTATTAGTCTTATTATCGTTATTTCGGACGTCGGTCATTTAATTAGAGCTTTCTCATTTGTTATGCCGGTACCGGGTAATTGGATTATTCGGTATTCGGTATAATATTAAAAAGTTGTTATTTTTTGGGATCGTTTGCCGATAAGGAGATGGATCTCGAGTTATCGATGAAAACGCGAATTTATATAAAAGCAAGTATTTATTATAGGCAACGGCAACTTTCCGTTGTCTATTCAAAAGTCAATGTAAGAATGTACAATAATATGTTGTTTCGAGTATTTGACGAGGAACCAACCCGTTCTATCTTGAGTCTAATTTATAACTGTCTTTCGTAAAGCAGTTGTTAACAGTCTTCACGAAAATCCCTTCATTCGCAATTTTAGCGTTAGCCTATCGTCGAACGCCAAGCGAGTCGCTCATGCTGCGTCGGCGTTCTTAGGGTCGTTCGTACGATCGGGCATTGGACTTCGTTTCCTGTCTTGAATGAATTCCAATGTTTCTTTGCTATGGAATATTCCCGAATATACGAAATACGGAGTGGAATATTCCGCGGCACAACACATTTTCTTTTTATATAATTTGGGGGTTTATTAATCATTCCCCGTTCTCGACTTATTAGCCGTTGCTTGCCTGTGATTTTCGGGCTAGGAGATTTGAACTAGTCGAAGCTCGCGTACGTGACCTCCCGACGTCCCGTTATTATGGTTTTTTGGATGTATGTGGGATTAGCTCGGGATAGGCCGTATCGCGAACTGTGCGTTGAGACAACCGAATATTTGACTTTGTCGGTGCTCTTTATTCGAAATTCGTAACGAGCGTGATAAGCTATACAACATCTACAGTGTATGAGAGAGAGAGAGAGAACGGGATAACTGGTACCGCTGAATTAAGATTAAAACTAAGATACCTAACTAGATTTAGAAAATTGTTAAAAAGAGGGACTAATTTTACGAGACATTTTATTTGAATTCTAAATCGATGTTTATAGAAAATTAATATTTGTTCGCCAGAAATAAAGAGGTTTGTAAGTCCCGTACCTGCTATTGTTGTCGAAGTTATTTATCGGTGTTATTTTATTAATTTGACTTTGGTAATTGTCCTGGTGTTGTGCCTTTATTGACGATATTTTATTGACTGTTTTTATTCGTTGATTTTTCATGACTTATTTCAATTAGTTGATTTCATTTGCCTTTTACTCGAGAATAATTCTTGGCTTGACCGTCCGAACCACCCACTCTGCCTCGAGAAGCTATAGCTAGCCTGGGTTGAGTCTGGCCGAACATCTCGTTATTTTTCCTTCCGGCGCGTAAGCGCCTGGCGCCCATCTCAAAAGAGTAAATTAAAGGAAAGAAAAATAACTTGGGCCAGCTATAGGTAACGTGGTGCGTTGAGGCACAAATTTACGTTACAAATTTGGTGCCCAACGTGGGGCCCGACTGTCAAGTCGTTTATTTAATAAAAATTTTGGTTTTAATAAGAGTTGTTTCTTTTCCTATTTTAATATTTTTTATCATTCAGAGATTTTTTTTTGTGTTTGTTCTTAATTCATTAATGACTCCAATTCTCTTTTTAATTATTTTATCAGGAGTACAAATTGAAAATGCGGGATTTTTTTCTATTTTTGAACGTTTATTCTGAAAAAATGGTAACAAATGAATTATTCAAAGTATTGTCCATCGCTAGCCACAACTTTTTCCCATCTTTCTGGCAATTTACGGATACCGTCGCGAAAAAATTCGGCCGGCTTGGCTGCTATCCAGTCATCGACCCATTTTTGGGCTTCTTCGTAAGAATGGAAGCGCTGGTCAGCTAGGCCATGTGTCATCGATCGGAAAAGGTGGTAATCGGAAGGAGCAATATCTGGGCTATACGGCGGGTGGGGTAAGACTTCCCATTTCAGCGTTTGTAGGTATGTTTTGACCGGCGCTGCAACATGTGGCCGAGCGTTGTCATGTTGCAAAATTACTTTGTCGTGTCTTTGCTCGTATTGTGGCCGTTTTTCTTTGAGTGCGCGGCTCAAACGCATCAATTGAGTTCGGTATAGTGCTCCTGTGATGGTTTCGTTCGATTTCAATAGCTCATAATACACCACACCCAGCTGGTCCCACCAAATACAGAGCATGAGCTTGGCGCCGTGAATATTTGGTTTGGCCGTCGATGATGATGCATGGCCGGGGTAACCATATGATTTTTTGCGCTTCGGGTTATCGTAATGGATCCACTTTTCATCACCAGTGACAATGCGATGCAAAAAACCCTTCCGTTTTTGCCGTTCGAGCAGCAGTTCGCATGCAAAAAAACGGCGCTCGACGTCTCTCGGCTTCAGCTCATACGGCACCCAATGTCCTTGCTTTTGGATCATTCCGAGGGCTTTTATACGATGGGAAATGGCTTGTTGTGTCACTCCCAATGAATCTGCGAGCTCTTGTTGAGTTTGACACGAGTCTTCATTGAGTATTGCCTCCAATTCAGCATTCTCAAACTTTTTCACTTGGCCCGGCCGCTCTTTGTCCTCAACGTCAAAATCACCACTTCTAAACCGCACAAACCATCTCTCGCACGTTGAAACCGATGGAACATGACTCGGATAAGCCTCGGAGACCAATCGATGTGCTTCAGCAGCACTTTTCTTCAAATTAAAGAAGTAAATTAAAACTTCCCGCAAATGCTGTTTTGTTGGCACGAAACTCGACATATTGAGAGCTCAAAAAAACTATGAATTTGACACTGCGACAAATTGACACATACTGAAAATTAAAGCTATAAGACGTAGCTTTGACATGAACATAGTCACAGTACTGCCTGATGCGTATAGCGTTAGTAACGCCATCTGTTATCAAACCCGCATTTTCAATTTGTACCCCTGATAGTTTTTCCAATCTTTCGTTATTTATCCTTTTTTTTTGTTGTTTTTATCATTTTTGACTGACACAACCATAGCAGATTTTTTTTCGGATATTTAAATCAAGATTTCTCCCGTATTAATTATATTCTTTTATTAGTTCAAATTTTTATCCAAAATTATTTAGAATAATCAAGCGGGATGGTATAATTGGTATTGTAATATTCGGCCGTACAGTTATCTCGCTACGCACTGTGGCAGGTCTTCGTGAGGCCTCTAGTAGACCGGGCTCGCTCTCGTTGTATAGTGCTGAGCTGAAGGCCGGCCGTGTTTATGTTTTGCTGTGTGTCGCCGAGCGAGTATCAGTCTTCTGCATTGGAAACTGGTACTCCCGGCTAATGTACTATTATTTCTAGCCTGTTATAAGACTTTGAAATATTTGAGATTATAAGCGGTGTCGTAAATATTTCAACCGAGTTGAGCGAATTTGCGAGTCCCGTGTATATATCGTTATTTGTTTGAAATCAGCATTACTGATTATTTATCGTTTGTTAATTATTATCGATTATTTATTCATTCAACTTATTAGTTTTTCCCCTTTTTGTTGTTTTATTTATGTCGTTTTTTCAATATCTAGTTTATTGTTTGTTTTTTATATTGACGAGATTTAACGAGTCATCAACTACGTCATTATTCTTCTTTTCCTTTTTCACGTCATTATTCCCTACCGTTTCTATATATTTTTTTAAATATCTATCCTTTTCTCGTTATCTGTTTATTTGATGGTTGGTTCTCACTTTGAACGATTATTTATTTATCGGATTTTATTTGTTTTAAAATTATTCTTATTATTAGTATTATTTTATAATTTTATAATTTTATTCATCTACCTCAATTAAAAGAAACTTACACTATTTTTCTGATTTATTGTTTCCTTTTGTTCTTTTGACAAGTTGTAAATTCGTCTTTTTATTATTTTTTTCTTGTTGTGACAGTTATTAGTTTTAATTATTTTGGTCATTTGGACAGATATTAGGTCGGGACAAGTCCCATTAGTTGAATATAATTCTTTTAATTTTTCTTTGATTGGCTTTTACGATATAATCCCGAAGGGACTCGCCGCTCCTCGTTATTGCTTTTGATTTTTTTTTCCCTCGTTTGTCAATCTTGTTTGTTTTGTTTATTCTCTGTGTTTTCTTCAACTTTATATTGTCGTAAGATATCTGTTTATTTATTCATTCCATTATTTTCATTTGTTTTGATTTACCATTTATTATTTATGATTTATTATTTTATTTTATTGGTCGAATTGTTTATTTATTTGTTGTTATTTTTGCTGTGCTTATTAGTTTCTTGGATTATTCGTTTATCTTGTTTTTTCTCGTTTTTCTTGGCGTTTTCTTTGATTAATATGGTTGGTTAGTATTTATTTATTTATTTATTTATTTATTTATTTAATTTTGTTGCTATTTTTGGTTTTATTTTGTTTATATTTATTTTGTTTGTTGTTTTGTTATTATTATTATTATTCTTATTTTTTGTGGTTCTTTTTTTTATTCCCGTATTTTCTTTTAGGTAGGGATTACCACTGGTAGTGTAGGGACGATCTTTCAGCTGGTACCCCGGGGAGAGAGAAATCACTGTTTAACTTTCTTTAGCGGCCTTTCCGGGTTTATTCAAATATTTTTCTTTAAATTTTATTATTGTTATTTTTATTTATTTTTAAGGCCGAATTAGCCTCCAGAGGGTTGCCGATAGGGGGCACTTCCGCTGCTATGCGGGAAAGGCTGTATTTTTCCGGGATGTTAGCGAATTCCAACGAGTCCACTACCGGGCTAGTCACGGTACAGGAAGAACACAACCCCCCTGCACCAAATGATGCCATCCCGTTGGCACCCGGGGAAAATGATCACGCAATGATCACGAATCCTTTCCACCATTCGTCCGCGGTCAGAACAGATCATTCGCATTCCCGCCATTCGACGTCGGCAATCACCGCGTACGACATTTTGAGGAAGTGGAATGTGTCGTTTTCCGGTAAACCCGGCGAGGAGGTTGATGAATTTCTCGCACGCGTTGAGGATAGTCGGGGCCTTGTAACCATTTCAGACCAGGACTTAATAAATTGCCTACCCTTGTTTGTCAAGGGGATAGCGTATTATTGGGTTAAATTGGAACGTTGCCGATGGACTTCATGGGAGCAATGCAAGGAGGCCTTTCAACAACGCTTTGGTGATTCCGATTTTCAATTTACGCTGCGAGAGCAAATCCGAACGCGAACGCAGGGAGCAGAGGAACGGGTGGCGGATTTTTTCACCTGCATGTGAAATTTATTCGTTAGAGTGGTACCACCGTTTACAGCGGAGGAGCAGGTGAATATCACTTTTCGGAACCTGCTGCCTAGACTCCAGGTAGCTATAACCCTTACCGACACCAAGGACCTGAAGGGTTTGGAAAGAATGGCAATCCGAGTTGAGTGTAGCTATTCTGCCGCCAGCGCATATCATGCACCCCCAGCTCCGGAGAGATCAATGCTCCCGGAGTTCGCGTATCATCCACCAGGGAGGCCAAGGAACCGCGTCACCTTTGGGATGGTAGACCAGAGTCCGGTACCAACTGGCGAGAACCTAGCTTCCCGGGGGTTTATCAACCCTTTCGAGGGAGGACATTCTAGGAATTTTATTTCCACTCCGCCTCACAGGACCAACTTTGTGCGTCAGCCAAGTGGAGGCTTTACACGGGGTTACCGTGGCCGGTATTTACCGGTGCCATCCCGACCAGCGATTCGATCAGAGACGGCTCCGATGCCGAGGGTAACCGCGACTAGCACCAACCCGTTTTTGCAGGAACCTACACCACTGAACGAAAATACAGGGGCGGCTACAAGCTTTCCGCTTTCCGACAGGCCGGTCATCTGTCATAACTGTGGGATCGCAGGCCATTTTTCCAGGGGATGTGCTGTGCCGAAAACGGTTCACTGTTACTGATGTGGAAAGGAGGGTGAGATGACCCGAACTGCGCACAACTGCACAGGAAACGGGTATGGGAGTCGCCGTTGAGGGGAGAGGCGACTTCCTCGATTCAGAGAAATTCCCCATTGACAATCCCGGAATATCTGTGTGGTCCTGTCGGAGACAACAGCCAGGCCCGACATGTCCTGGTTATCTGCCTCGAGATTCTCGGGCGACCACTGCCCGCGTTGGTAGACTGCGGGGCAACTAGCTCCTTCATTAGCACGGAGGGACTGTTGGAGATGGCCAGGCTGGGGTGTTCGCAACGGCCAACACTGGAACATCATAGCACGATCGCAAATGGGCATCAGATTACCTGCACGGAGGAAGTGGAATTCAGCGCAACGTTGAAGGGTCGTTGGAGTAGGCTCACTGCAAGAGTCTATCCCGACCTCCCGGTCCCGTTGCTATTGGGCCTCGACTCTCTTTTCCTACTAGGGATTGGAGCGGATCTTAGGAGGCGCAAGTGGTTCTTCAGCGGAGAAACTACAGAGTTCGACTTCGAGCCGGTAGAGGTGATAGAAAACGATAACACAATAATGCCAATTACGGACCTGACAGAGGCCGAAACCGTTTGGTTGGAGGAGTTCCTGTCTATCCAAGTTCCAAAATTGAAATCAGCCTCCGGAGTTACTAACTTGGTAGTCCACCATATCGATGTTGGCGATGCCAGACCCATCAAACAACGATGGTATTCATTCACCCCGGTTATGAGAGAAGCTATGGACCAGGAGGTCGATCGTATGCTAGAGGCGGATATAATAGAGCCCTCTACCAGCGAGTGGAGCACTCCAATCGTGGTGGCCGCAAAACCAAACGGCACCTTCCGGTTTTGTTTGGATTTCCGTAAGGTAAACGAGGTCTCTAAAAAGGACGCATACCCCATGCCGTACATGAGCCATATCTTAGATTGTTTGAGGTCGGCCAACTACATTTCTACACTGAACCTGAGTCAAGCCTTCCATCAAATCCCGCTAGATCCAGAGTCACGGGAAATTACGGCATTTACAGTTCCCCATAGGGGACTATTTCAGTTCAAGACGATGCCGTATGGCTTGACCACTGCCGCTGCTACATTTCAGCGATTATTAGACCGGGTTCTTAGTCCCGATATGCAACCCCATGCATTTGCCTATCTGGACGATATTGTCATTGCCACCGACACTTTTGAGGAACACCTGGAGTGGCTGAGACGGGTTTTCGAGAAGATCATGGCGGCAGGGTTGCTGATCAACCCTGCGAAATGTGAATTTTGTCGAAAGGAGTTGAAGTACTTGGGCTTCTTGATTAACCGCGAGGGGATGTTGGTAGATCCGGATAAAACATCAGCTATCCTTGAGATCCCAGTCCCGAGGACAGTTAAACAAGTCCGACAATTCTTGGGAACTACTTCATGGTACAGATGATTTATTCCCGAGTAAGCGAAGGTAGCGGAACCCATTACCAAGCTTACCAGAAAGCGACAGGAATGGTTCTGGGGCCAGGAGCAACAGAGAGCTTTTGACCATCTTAAGAAAGCGTTAACGGATGCACCAGTATTAACACGTCCTGACTACACCAAAAAGTTTACGCTCCAGACTGATGCAAGCCTAACCGGGTTGGAAGCTGTGCTCACTCAAAAACCGGATGGGGCAGAACACCCTATTGCCTACGCGAGCCGTAGCTTACGCACGTAGCGTCCGCACGTAGCCAGTGCGGAGCGTAACTACGATGTTCGGGAGCTGGAGTGCCTGGCGATCCTATGGTCAGTCGAAAAATTTAAACCCTATCTGAATGGGTATCGTTTTACAGTCATCACCGACCACGCGAGTTTGAAGTGGTTACTGTCCTAGAAGGAACCCAAGGGGAGAGTAGCCCGATGAACATGGAAGCTGATGAATTCAGATTTCGATATATTACATCGGAAGGGCTCACAAAATCAACTGCCCGATGCTCTGTCCCGAATATTTGAATCTACTCCTCCTGGGAACGATACCGAAGAAGATGACTGGCCTAACGTGGCAGGACTGCCACCCCAAGATTCTGTTAACGTGTTACTCACACTGCCACCCGGGGAGAAAGACGCCTGGTATGAGACACGAGTCAAAGACGTACGAGAGAATCCAGCCCGTTATCACGACTGGAAAATCAGGGATGAGAAATTATTCCTGCGACGGAGAATGTCCCGTCTAGACTCGCCGGACACTATCTGGAAACTTGTGGTCCCGCGACACCAGAGACCAGCTATTCTCTATGAGAACCACGATGTCCCTCAAGCAGGTCATCTGGGGATTGACAAGACCTTCAAGAGGATAATAAGTTCGTATTATTGGCCTGGCTTGTACCGAGACGTCACTGGATACGTACAACGCTGTGACACCTGTCAGCGTGCGAAGTCTCGACAGGGGCCACCAATGGGACTGATGGGCCGTAGAGTTATTGAGGAACCTTGGACCGTAGTGGCAGCAGACATCATGGGACCCTTTCCACCCAGTCGGTCCGGGTTTGCCTACCTTCTGGTAATTCAAGACTTATTCACCAAGTGGGTGGAGTGTTGTCCGTTAACAAAGGCTACTGGAAAGAAGATCAGGGAAGCATTAGAGGGGCTGGTGTTTTCCCGGTGGGGGGTTCCGGAAGTGCTCCTGACGGATAACAGGACGTAGTTTGTTAACATCAACCTACGACAGTTAGTGGCCGAGTATGGCATTTTCCATACTACTACTCTACCATACCATCCTCAGGCCAACCCCGTGGAGCAGGTGAACAGGGTCCTCAAAACCATGATAGTAGCGTTCTTGGAAAATTATCACAGGGAGTGGGACCTGCATTTGGCCGAGTTTCGCTTCGCATATAACACCGCCTACCACTCCTCTATAGACACTAGTCCCGCGTTCTTGAATTTTGGTCGAACGCCGCGTCCTCACCAGTTCTATCGGAAGATCCCGGGGGAAAAGAAGGTAAGGGCAACCGACCCACATAGATGGTTGGCCCGGATGAACAATTTACAACTCCTCAGGGATAAGGTGCAACATGACCTCGAGGGAGCCTACCGGAAGCAGTCTCTTCAGTACAACAAACGTCGTAGTCTTGCCACCTTTAAAGTGGGGGATGGAGTGCTGCGTCGACAGCGGGTACTGTCCTCGGCTTCGCAGAATATGGCGGCCAAACTGGCTCCCAAGTTTCAGGGGCCATATTGTATCAGTCGAGTTCTGTCACCTAGGGTTTACGAGCTGAAAGATCGGGAGGGGGGCATAGTTCAGAAGGTTTTGATTGACGATTTAAAGCCTTATCGGTCCCGTATCTCACTTCATATTTTAGATAGACTCCCTGTGGCAGATACGTCATCGGACGGAATAAATAAATATTAACACGTTCACGCCGGGGCCGATTTTCATTTGTTTTGCTGTGAGGCGGCGCTCAAATTAATGCCGCGCTTCATTGCAATTAAAAATAAATGTTTTTAATGAAAATACGTTAAATCGGGCGGCGCGTACCACCGGTGTTACGCGCCACCCGATGAGACAATCTAGTGCGGGCCACCGGTGGCCCGCGCCGGCGTGAACGTGTTAAAGAAGGCCTCTAAAAACTTGCGGTGTCGGTTTTGGTTATTGAGTAGGGACCTCCCACTTCCTTGCATGTTTCTCCTGGGTCCCGGTTATAGGAATCCGAGGTAATGGGGTGGATGCCCCTTTTGTTGGTGATGGTACCGGAATGACGGCGACAACCGCGAGGAGCGGGAATTAAGAGTGGGCCTCCATGCAACAGACCCATACAAGCCTGCAAGATCGTGGAGTACCAAGGTCAGACGTGTGACCGGAATTTGACTTATCAAAGACCAGAGGGGAGAAAGACGAGTTTTCCGGCCGATGGCGACCGTGTTTAAGGGGGGGGGGAGTGTTGTAACGTGGCAGAATATTCAGGCTACGTCCTCCTCGCTCGACGGCTACCAGCACGATCGCACAGGGCTGTAGGGAATGATTTTCGCGTTTTATTTTATTCTTTATTTTAATTTTTTTTCCTTGTTTTATTTTTTTTTATATATGATGCGATTTATACGACCGAGAGACGGAGATAGAGTACGAAGAAGAGGAGAGCAACACATGCAACAACTGAAGGTTTCGGGATTCGACCTTTTATCTGGACCGATGTTTCGCATCTTTCCCTGTCGGGATATATCGTTGTCCCGCGCGACGTACCAAATGATACGCGGCTTTCTATCCTCAGCCGCCGTCGACCCACGTATATCTATATATCTCAGGGGGTCATCTGTTGGACTACGCAATGCTGGTATTGTCTGTTGCTAATTAATACATCGTCCAGCTGAGGCGCTTGTCACGGTCATCGTGCGACACAGGTTCCCCCAATTAACCGAGTTTGGCGGTTTAAGTGGGGATCATAGTTGACAGGCACGCGTGCCGGCAGGACCTCAGGGCTTTTTCCCGGTGACCGTTGAGCGAACAAGACGTAGCACATATTCTATCTGTGTCCCGCTCTACTTTTTGGCATCACGCAAACTATTATCGAGGCGAGGAAGAGTAGCGTTGTCTCTCTCGAACACAAGGCGGAAAACGAGCATCTTACCATCCGCCACTGTACGAAAGGAAATCAAGGAGAGAATCTTTCGACGTCCTTTCGAGGTTTCCCGGACTACGAGAACATTGCATCGTCATCGTCCCGGTGAGCTCTCTTCCCTTCTACGGTCTTTCGCTATTATTTTATTATTTTATCATCCAATTTGTTGTCGATTAACTTCTTCGAGCTTGGTCACGCCTGCGACTCTGGTACACCGCGTGCAGAGTATTAATTTGTATCGGGAACCGCGGCGTCTATAGAGTGTAACTTCGAGATCATGTAACTGGTAGAAACCGGGAGATGTAAAAACGGGTGATGTCACGCCTCTGGAATTCGCTCGTCGCCGAAAACAACAGGTCAGCGACCAGCTGGCCTTGCTCGGCCCCGAGGGTGAGACAGGGGGGGGGCATGGCAACGGTCGCTCGCAAAATCGAGCGAATTTGGCAAATCCCAGCCTCTGATGACGTAGAGGGAACCAGGGTGGGGAGGAATCTATAAAAGAGCCTGCACCGCAAGGAAGGCTCTTTTCTTCTCGATAGAATCAGTATTTCTTAGCGAATAGAGAGTGCACAAGTTTCACAAAACGATTAATCTCGGAATTAAAAAGGAGAAATATGTAGAGAAATCAAGGAGAATTAATTAGTCGATAGATTTGAAGTGAACGAGCCCTAGAATAGGTAGGAATAAGAAGGATAGGATTGAGTGGATAAATGTAAGCCTAGGAAATAAAGTGCATCAGAAGAAGCGAGTAGTGTATACCAGGTGTATGCATAAGTTTTTTCCGGTTTTTTGGTAAAAAAAAAACACGTAATTTTCAAGGGAAATTAATTTTTGTTTTATTCAAAATATTGGCCATCGGCTTCTACACATTTCGCCCATCTTTCAGGTAACTTATGAATACCATGCCAGAAAAACTGCTTGTCTTTTACGGCAAACCATTCGTCGAGCCATTTTCCAACTTCCTCGAAATTGCTGAAGTGCTGCTCTGGGAGCGCGTGCCCCATTGATGCGAAGAGGTGATAGTCAGATGGCGCCAGGTCTGGCGAATACGGCGGGTGCGGAAGGATGTCCCATCCAAGCGATTTCAAGGTGTCTTTCACTGCTTTTGCTGTGTGAGACGGCGCATTGTCGTGTAACAAAATCACTTTGCCATGTCTTCTGGCCCATTCCGGTCGTCTTTCGATTAATGCGTGGTTTGAATTAATAATTTGTTGGCAATAGCATTGTGTATTAACGGTTTCGCCGGGCTTCAAAGAGAATAAATTAAAGAGTGTGGATTTTAAACAGGTAGTAGCAACAGGAATTGCCCGAGTTCGTGAGTGTAAGCAAGAAAGCAAGAAAGAGCGAAAGGTGAAACAAGAGTGAAAGAGAAAGCATTATAAACAGAGTTCATACACTCTGTCAAGGAGTGAGTCTGACGCGAGGGGCTGTGTGTGCGTGTAGAAGCTGCTACGTCAATACCAACGCGTTTACACGTAACCGATATCCAAGCCCGAAAATACCAAGCACTTGTACGCGCGTCATCTGAAAATAATACAAAAATTACTGTTACAGTGCATACGATAAATTGATGCGTCTAGCTTTGTAGGTTTTATAGGGAAACAGAATCAAATAGCGTATAAGGAAGTAGGTTTAAATCGGCATAGAATTAAACAGTGTAATTTCAGAGCGGCAATATATGCAGGAATCGCCAAGTTGGATGAGTGGAAGAGAGAAGGATAGAGAGTGAAACGAGAATAAAAGAAAAAGAATTGTACACAGAGTTAATACACTCTGTCCAAGGAGCGAGTGCGATGCGAGTGACTGGTGGTATGAGTATGTCTGTGTACCGAGCGTACAGCAATACTGCTGTACGAAAAGAATAATAAACCTTCGAGGATACCGAGAATAGGTGCATACAAAATAAAATTATAATCGTAGAAATAATTGCTGAAATTACGGAATTAAATGGTCATTCTGCAGAATTCGAGTGACCGTAATTAAAAAGTGACGTTTTATGAAATTGTTTTTTTTTTTTAAATAAAGCCTCACTGTCAACCACTACGAAGTCTCTATTAATTAGTCATGTGACCGAGCCCGAATCCCCACGGAAAATAAAAATAATTGATAACGTTAAAAATAACCGTTACACTGTATTATTTAATTGTGTTTTGAGGACGGTTAAACCGTGCGCGCGTTAGGCCGTTATTCCGGAGTGCTTTGAACTTGTTAGTTGGTTTGTGTGGGATTTGAACGGGATAGACCGCGTCGCGGATTTTACCTAATAATTGACTTGGATTGATATGACTTACAAGGAAAGATAGTTTAGTGTCCCCCTCCGATTTTGATGAAACTTACGTATGTTGTAGAGCATCGAAAACTAAAAGACACGTATTTTATTTATCGGCGGAAAAACATTTCTAAGGGGTGAAATCGCCCTTCAAAATTAGCATGTCGAGGGGTGATTTTGCAGTTTCACCCAGAAGGCGTCAACCGATTTTAATGAAACAAAAACCAAAATACTCCTCATTGAAGACAATCAAAATTCCACGCTAAGTTGAAGAAAAAAATTCATTTGCAGGGGTGAACAACCCCCTGCTTTGCTGCTTTTTCAATTTTCCACCCTACACAAAAAACTAACCAACCAAATTGAACAGAACATGTACCATTTGGAAGGGCAAGTTAAAATAAAGTTGACGTAATTTTGCACGTTCACAGGAAAATGAGTTTACGGGGGTAAACTACCCCTTATCCATTAGTACGTATATTTGTGTGTACATTCTTGTTTCTCGTTATTTAAATGTCCGAATTGATTCAAAACATTCCTGTTAGCCGAAGTCAACGGGGGGCACTTCACATGATCCTTTATTTATTATTGAGGGGGTGACCGGCTGGTACTTACAAGAAGGTCAGTTTGGTGTCCCCCTCCGATTTTGATGAAATTCACGTATGTTGTAGAGCATCAAAAACTAAAAGACACGTATTTTTGTTATCGGCGGAAAAACATTTCCAAGGGGTGAAATCGCCCTTCAAAATTAGCATGTCGAGGGGTGATTATGCAGTTTCACTCAGAAGGCGTCAATCGATTTTAATGAAACAAAAACCAAAATACTCCTCATTGAAGACAATCAAAATTCCACGTGAAGTTGAAGAAAAAAATTCATTTGCAGGGGTGAACAACCCCCTGATTTTTCAATTTTCCACCCTACACAAAAAACTAACCAACCAAATTGAACAGAACATTTACCATTTGGAAGCGCAAGTTAAAATAAAGATGATGTATTTTTGCACATTCACAGGAAAATGAATTTACGGGGGTAAATTACCCCTTATCCATTAGTACGTATATTTGTGCGTACATTCTTGTTTCTCGTTATTTAAATGTCCGAATTGATTCAAAACGTTCCTGTTAGCCGAAGTCAACGGGGGGCACTTCAGATGATGCTTTGTTTATTATTAAGGGGGTGACCGGCTGTTACTTACAATTAGAATGGTCCATTCACGAATTCGCGTTATTTACTGAAAAAAATAGCTTGTTCAAAAACAGAATACTGGGGAATGTTGCTGGGGTTGAGTGGTTGTATGGCATATATGTATGGCTGTATTTCGAAACAGCGGCAATCAGCTGAGGACATATGCGAGAAATAACAAATCCCCGGTTTCGACAAGCGCATTTATTCGGCTGTCGTCCTTTTCACGTCCCGTGTTATCGCTCTCCCCATTCTCCATTCTCTCACATTTATTCTTACCGCCTTGCGCATCTACATACACCACAGTATATAATATACTTTATCATTCCTTTTACAATTCATCAACGTGCACATTAATGTCATAATTTGCAGCAATCATGGTTCGTAAGTCGTGCAGAAATGATACTCTTCAAAAAAATGTTGCAAGCATATTATTACAACCTAATACTTCACAGTGTGCTTGAGACGATTGACCGAAACCAAAACTCACTGGATTGTCGAACTCGATTGGCTTATCGGTTATATAATTACTTTTGAACCATGCATATTTGAAAAGATTTATATATCTGGGTGATGAAAGTTGATTGTGTGCGAGCGATTGCAGTTTGATTATGTTGTTTCTCAAGTGTAAATTAATATGAGAATCAAGTAATAATACACTGTCGGAAAAATGTCATACAAAATTTTTCCATATTCGGAAACCAAAAACGTTGAGTGGTTGGATTTTCCCTGTGGTGCCTTTAGGTATTATCTTTGTGATTGTTTTTTTGCCCCGAGGTGTTGCATTTTGAACAACTTCTGGGCAGTGTCCACTCCACGAGTCTATCAACAATACGCTGTCACGGCCGGTGTTGGGGAAGAATACTTTTCCAACCAAACTTTGAAGATGGTATTGGTTATCGATATAGTATAATTCATCATATGTTCAATATTTTCTGGCAATCATTTTTGTCCATACCTAAAGTAATTTTTCCAGATTTCGTTGCTGTTAAAAATACGTTTTCTGGCCTGAATAAATTTTTTTCCACGATTGGGCCGAACTCACCCTTTCCCTCTTTTAGAACGATAAAAAGGGGTGACAGTAATTTTCCATCTGCATTTATGTTGGCTGGATAGTATAGCTGTGAGTTGTAGATGATACGGATTGTACTACACATTGCACTTGTTTAGTTCCTTTAGCCGTCAGAGTCCTGCCAGAGTGGATTTCCAGTTGAAAACCGCTCTGATCTGAATTATATATGTTTTCCGGTCCATATTTTTGAATATATGGTTTAATTTCATTCACGAAGTTTTCTGCATTCATCCTTAAAACTGGTTCATCTTCTATAGTCTTTCATGTTACGAATTTATTAATTTTCCTGGACACAATACGATGTGATTTCTTGAACTTCCGAAGCCAATCACGAGAAGCTTTAAAACGAATGTCTTCGTGACCTATCTCTTTTTGAGCTTGTAGAGCCCACTTTTGAAGGTCGATATCATGAACAATGAAACCAGCATCTACTGTGGCTTGTATGTTTTTCAAAGTATATTCAGGGATTTGAGCTAATTTCTCTTTGTAGGTCCCACTTTTGTTCATTTGATTTGCCCAGCGTTTTAATTGTCGTACAGATTTGACTTTTTTGAATTTCTGACTGACGGTATCGACACTGTAATTTTTCTTCTTACCGGATCTCCAGTATTCGATTGCTTTGCGTTTGTAATCGTAGCTTATGTCTTCTTCGTCTTTAGAACAAGTATCAGAATCCACTGGACCTTCATCATGTTGCCAAAGAGTGTCCTCGACAGGGTTAACATCATATTGCTTGAATGGCTCTTGAAAATCTAGCGATTGTTCCTCGATAATTTCAACTCCGTTATAATCGTCCATGCAGTCGAGCAGAAATTTTTCGAAATTCTGCTTTACCTCCATTTCTGCATTGTTAATCGGAGTTTCGAGAATATTCATGGCTTCAAATGTAGCCAAAAGAAGTTTAATGACGTTGATTGGATTCACTTTCATGGTCTATTGATTTTTTTTAATCAGAAACTGACACACTGGCACTCTGTTCAAATGAGCAACTGAAGATCGCTGTATGTATCGCGGTTTTTATATTTGAAAGACTTGTTGTTGAACCACATGCGATATCAGCAGATAATACGCAGTCCCAGATAGCCGCCTATGTAGAAAACACCTCTTACTGCGTCGAAAACATTTTTATCATATTGGCGTATGATTAGATTACTCAAAAAAATAAGATCACATTCATTTCGTTGGAATAATTGACAATGTTCTATAGATGCATCATCGACTTATTCCGAAATTTGCGCCGAATCGAAATACAATCTAATCGAAAGGTCGATAACATGTGACGATAAATTATTGATAAGCACAAAATCAGCACAAAGAGTGAACGCAAGCAGCTCTTTAACATGTAAATAACGAGAAACAAGAATGTGCGCACAAATATACGTACTAATGGATAAGGGGTAGTTTACCCCCGTAAATTCATTTTCCTGTGAATGTGCAAAAATACGTCATCTTTATTTTAACTTGCGCTTCCAAATGGTATATGTTCTGTTCAATTTGGTTGGTTAGTTTTTTGTGTAGGGGGGTTGTTCACCCCTGCAAATGAATTTTTTTCTTCAACTTTACGTGGAATTGTGATTGTCTTCAATGAGGAGTATTTTGGTTTTTGTTTCATTAAAATCGATTGACGCCTTCTGGGTGAAACTACATAATCACCCCTCGACATGCTAATTTTGAAGGGCGATTTCACCCCTTAGAAATGTTTTTCCGCCGATAACAAAAATACGTGTCTTTTAGTTTTCGATGCTCTACAACATACGTGAGTTTCATCAAAATCGGAGGGGGACACCAAACTGACCTTCTTGTAAGTACCAGCCGGTCACCCCCTTAATAATACATAAAGCATCATGCGAAGTGCCCTCCGTTAACTTCGGCTATCAGGAATGTTTTGAATCAATTCGGACTTTTAAATAACGAGAAACAAGAATGTACGCACAAATATACGTACTAATGGATAAGGGGTAGTTTACCCCCGTAAACTCATTTTCCTGTGAATGTGAAAAAATACGTCAACTTTATTTTAACTTGCCCTTCCAAATGGTACATGTTCTGTTCAATTTGGTTGGTTAGTTTTTTGCGTAGGGTGGAAAATTGAAAAATCAGGGGGTTGTTCACCCCTGCAAATGAATTTTTTTCTTCAACTTATCGTGGAATTTTGATTGTCTTCAATGAGGAGTATTTTGGTTTTTGTTTCATTAAAATCGGTTAACGCCTTCTGGGTGAAACTGCAAAATCACCCCTCGACATGCTAATTTTGAAGGGCGATTTCACCCCTTAGAAATGTTTTTTCCGCCGATAAAAAAAAATACGTGTGTTTTAGTTTTCGATGCTCTACAACATACGTGAGTTTCATCAAAATCGGAGGGGGACACCAAACTATCTTTCCTTGTTAGTTTATTTCTTTTTGATTCATCTTATTGCCTTGGACTGCTTGGGGTTAACGCCTTGGTTTGAATTAGACTGACGTACTGTAATTTAACATACTTTATTTATTCTATTTATTTGTTCTTTTCTTATTCTATCGAACAGTACGTTATTATTTTTCGTTTTGCATTCGGAAGTAGTGCGAGTTCGGCCGTCGTCCCGTCTGTTGTACTTGGTCTTGAGGGACTTGTACGGTCGGTAGCGTATCTCACTTTGTTAAACTGTTCGTTGCTTTTATTAGTTCGGTTATTATTGTTAGTATTGTTTATTAGTCTTATTATCGTTATTTCGGACGTCTGTCATTTAATTGGGGCTTTCTCATTTTCTTGTTATATAATTTGGGAGTTTATTAATCATTCCTCGTTCTCGACTTATTAGCCGTTGCTTGCCTGTGATTTTCGGGCTGGGAGATTCGAACTAGTCGAAGCTCGCGTACGTGACCTCCCGACTTCCCGTTGTTATGGTTTTTTGGATGTATGTGGGATTAGCTCGGGATAGGCCGTATCGCGAACTGTGCGTTGAGACAACCGAATATTTGACTTTGTCGGTGCTCTTTGTTCGAAATTCGTAACGAGCGTGATAAGCTATACAACATCTACAGTGTATGAGAGAGAGAGAGAGAGAGAGAGAGAGAGAGAGAGAGAGAGAGAGAGAGAGAGAGAGAGAGAGAGAGAGAGAGAACGGGATAACTGGTACCGCTGAATTAAAGATTAAAACTAAGAGACCTAACTAGATTTAGAAAATTGTTGAAAAGAGGGACTAATTTTACGGGACATTTTATTTGAATTCTAAATCGATGTTTATTGAAAATTAATATTTGTTCGCCAGAAATAAAGAGGTTTGTAAGTCCCGTACATGCTATTGTTGTCGAAGTTATTTATCGGTGTTATTTTATTAATTTGACTTTGGTTATTGTCCTGGTGTTGTGCCTTTATTGACGAAATTTTATTGACTGTTTTTATTCGTTGATTTTTTATGACTTATTTTAATTAGTTGATTTCATTTGCCTTTTATTCGAGAATAATTCTTGGCTTGACCGTCCGAACCACCCACTCTGCCTCGAACAGCTATAGCTAGCCTGGGTTGAGTCTGGCCGAACATCTCGTTATTTTTCCTTCCGGCGCGTAAGCGCCTGGCGCCCATCTCGAAAAAGTAAATTAAAGGAAGGAAAAATAGCTTGGGCCAGCTATACGTAACTTGGTGCGTTGAGGCACAAATTTACGTAACACACTTAAGAGTCATCGAGCGAGGGCATACAAAGCGACAAGTGGCCAATTAGCAAACTACGATTCCGTAGTTTTCGCAGTTCACCGAAAATACAATAGTATTAGATAAAAAAACATAAAAAATGATTTTTTTGTTTAGTAATATTTGCGGTCTAGTCCGCCTCTTTACCAGGTGTACAAGTATGAAATGCGGATTTTTTTTCTAAAAAACATGTTAAATTCGGAAGAATGATAAAAAGTACTTTATTCAAAGTATGCTCCATCGCTTGTTATACATTTTCCCATTTTTCGGGCAATTTGTGAACACCACGTCAGTAAAAATCTTCAATTTCTGCTGCGAACCATTCATCGAGCCATTTTTTTCACATCTTCGTACGAATCAAAGACCCATCGATGCAAACAAGTGGTAATCGGAAGGAGCCAAGTCTAGTGAGTACGCCGCATGGGGTAGCACTTTCCAGCTGAGTGCTTCCAACGTGTCGCGAACCGGTTTTGCCGTATGTGATGGAGCATTGTCATGAAGAAAAATTACTTTGTGTTGCCTCTTTCGGTATTCTGGCCTTTTTTCAAGCAGCGAATGGTTCAAATTGGTCAATTGTTGTTGGTAACGTTTAATATTAACCGTTTCCCGAGGTTTTAACAGTTCATAATACACCACGTCTCACTGGTCCCACCAAACACAGAGTATCGTCTTTCTGCCAGAGCGATTAGGTCTTGCGGTCGATGTGGATGATGCGCCTGGGTCTACCCATGATTTTTTACGCTTGGGATTCTCAAAATAAATCCACTTTTATTAGCCATGACGCTTTTCTCGCCAACTGACTAATTCATTTTATTTCAATTTTCACCAATATCTGCCACACTTCACTGGACCAAACCGCAAAGCTTACCAATGTACTGCACTTAAAAAAAATGCTAACTTGTTTCGTTGCAAATCCAAGCGATAGTCCGAAAAGTACGAACGAATACGTCAAAGTCGTGTTTGCGGCCATATTGCAGTATATGCTATGTAATTGGTAGTTTCAGCTCGTGATGGTAGGTTCGCAAGTCGTGGTTGTCGGTGAAAGCGGATAAGCAGAAGTGAAGACACAAGCGTAAAGCGAGCCCCGAGATGGGGAATATTTTTATTCCTTAAAAATGTATGTGCAATATATTTTTCATACTTGATATACGTTTCACATATATTTTACAATGAGTTTAGATTTTACGAAAGTTTTTTAAATGTTCAATTGTTTTCTATTTCATACTTTCTACAGTTATAGTTCAATGTGACTTTCAACAGCATTTTTATAATTCATATACCATATATTTTTACAGTTTCTATATTTTTTAAACGCTCAATTATTTTTGCACTAGAAAAAGAATGAATTTCCCAAGACAGTTTTTTTTCGAGCAATATTAACGCTGCAAACAAATTTTCTTTTACACTCATTTTTCTCCTTAAATTTGAATGGGCAGCCATCCCGCTGTAACCGTCTATCAGCGCCGCCAGTATCACGTTCGGAAAATATGCTCCGCATAGTATCTACGAGTGGATATCAAAATTTACATGCTGTTGAATAATAAAATATGTATAGAAATATTGGCCGGATCCCACGTGCCCTTTCTCTCACTCCATCGTGAGCGCTATGAAGCTAGGTACACATGAACGAGAAGGAATAACGGCCTTTTTTTGGCATTTCGACATGTCTCGATTTGAGCCAGCAGTGTGGTGAGCTCCTTAAACGTGAGTGCAGTGTCGTCCACTGTTCGTCGAAGGTGAAATTTGACTAGTTTCACTGCGGCTGCCCACTTACCACCCATATGCGGAGCAGCAGGTGGGTTGAATCTCCATGCAACTTGATGATTTGCGAGTGATATGCAATAACGTGATATTCTTGAGAGCTTTTCCTAAACAACTGACGTATAGCTTTGTGAGCACCAACGAAGTTGGTGCCACAGTCAGAGTACATGACACGAAGAATACCGCGCCGAGATGAGAAATTCACAGAATCTGTTTACCTAGTTTTTTTAAGACATCTTTAGGTGATTGGGAGAGCATTGGACATGAAAAACTGGCACATTCCGGCCATGCCAGTGAAATGTATACTCTCTTTCTTTGCCCTACGGGCAGTCGGGAGCAAAAAATGCAAAATTCCTAATTTCTTTGCCTCCAAATTATTGGTGCGGAGAAAAATATGAACAATTTCTAAAATGAAGTTGGAAGGCCATAGTTTTTTCCACATTAATTGTGGAAAAAATGCACTACCTCGGGAATAATTCAAGTTTCGATCCTAAAGTTTTACTAAATTACTATTAAAAAAAAAAAATATTTAGCTATGGGGAGCACCTTCTGAATAATGCTGTGAAGGTTTTAGCCAGTGGTCACGTTTTGTTAAAAAGTTATTAACAAACAAATATTGAAAATGAAAATATGATTTTTCTACGCTGTATGTGTAGTTTGTCCTTTCAAACTCATATCGTTCATTGAACGTAAATTGTCTTTGTTTACTTTCGTGCCTAGTATTGTTGTCGAAATTTAAATAAACCTAAAGAACCTGAAGAACCTCAATAACCTAAAGAACCTAAAGTACCCGAAGAACCTAAAGAACCCTTATTTAAAAATTACAAATCAATCTTTTGCTTTTATGTTTTTTCGTTTGTTTGTAATAACTTTCCGTACAATGGAATTTGTACACAGATAGTTTAACAAGTCATCGTATTTTGTTGTTAATACAAAAAACTCATAGAATTTCATATTTCATATTTTAGACGTTATCTGTATGAAAACTCGTCGGATACTGCTTCGTTCAGTCTCGAGTGATCTTGTGTATAGAAGAGACATCAACACTAAGCACGAAAGTTAATAAAGGCAACTAACGTTCAATGAACGATACGAGTTTGAAAGGAAAAACTATACAGTGTCAAAAAATTATATTTCAATTTTCAATCTTTGTGTGTTCATAACTTTTTAACAAAAAGTGACCGCGGACTATAACCTTCACAGCATTACTCAGAGCGATGATCTACGTAATATTGAATATGGGAAAAAGTTCGTGGCGTTTTTTCAGTAAAATTCAACTGGTTTTCTTATAGAGTGAAAATGAATTTATTTAAAGCAAATATGCTCCATTATTATCGACAATGTTTCGCCATTTTTCGGGTAGAGCTATGATGCCATTGGTGAAGAACTTCTGTGGTTTCTGGTTGAAAAACTGAATCAAGTGGTTTTCACAGGCTTCTTTTAAAAGCAGCTTAATTCCATTGAGAGAGTTCTGCAGAGATCAGAATAAGTGATAGTCAGAGGGTGCTATGTCTAGACTATACGGTGGATGCATCAAAACTTTCCAACCAAGCTCTCGCAATTTTTGACGGGTCATCAAAGAAGTATGTGGTCGGGCGTTGTCATGATGGAAGACAACACTTTTCCTATTAATCAATTCGGGCCATTTTCTTTCAATTGCTTGGCGTATTCTCTCTAGTTATTCACAGTAGAGTTGAGAATCAATCGTCTGACCAACTAGAAGTAGCTCATGGTGGACGATTCCCTTCCAGTTCCACCACACACACAGTATCACCTTTTTCGCTGTCAATCCTGGCTTCGCGAATACTTGTGACGGCTCACCATCCCTTGTTCACGATCTTTGATGCTTCCGATTATCGTCCGTGATCCATTTTTCACCACTGGTTATGACACGTTTCAGAAATGGCTCGATTTCATTGCGTTTAAGCAGCGCATCGCAGATGTTAATTTGGTCTATCATGTTTTTCGCGCTCAACTCATGAAGAACCCATACATCGAGCTTCTTTTTGTAACCAGCTTTGTGTAAATTGTTCAAAACAGTTTTGTCGTCAATGCCTAGCTCTATATCAATATCGACACTGCTGATATGCTTATCTTGCTGGACTTTTTCAAGAATTTTATCAGCTTTTTCAGTGATTGGACGACCAGAGCGTGACTCATCTTTCACATCAATATTACCAGAACGAAAGCGAGCGAACCATTTCCGCGCAGCAGATTTTGATAAAGTACCTTCACCGTACACAGCACACATTTTTTCACAAACCTGCGCAGCGTTCATTCCTTTGTCATAATAATATTGCAAAATATAGCGCAATTTTTCATTACTTTTCTCCATTTTCAAACGCAAACAACTTTCCAACCACTGCATCAATTTCGATATTTATACACTCAAAGTAACGCTCAAAGTGTCACCTTTCGAACGAGCGTTTAGTGGTGTCGCTGCGATCTGTGTTTCCTGACCTGTTTGCAATTGATGCTATTTATCGGGAAAAACGCCACGAACTGTTTCCCAGACCCAATATATAATATACTGTAACCACTTTTTCCACCTTCTTCGCCTCCAGATACCATGGATGGTTCCAAAAGCCCGTGATCCCGCGTGCTGGGCGCCAGTCTCGAGTAATAAATTATTTCCCGAGACAAATTTAATTCGCACGAAGAATACACGGGGCTGGTTCGGCTTCGCTGCAGCCTTGGCAATTGGTAGAGGGGATGGGTCAGCCAATGGTGGTTCGCATGAAAATAAAATCTCGACACGGCAGTTAGGGAATCGAAAATATAATAACAATTTATTGCAGTAGATTGAACAAAATGATTAGCCGAGAGCCTAAATGGCACTCTCGGAAGCACGGTCGGAAAGCGACAAATGGTAACGTGCTGGATTCCCGTCAACTCAATTTTCCTTATACAATTTCACAAAAGCTCTCGGACTGGGGACAACATTTAACCGAAATTAATTAGATTACACATGATACAAGAGTTAAAAAGAAATAATGACATAAATACAATGATTAAACGGAATACGATAAATAAAAATAAATGTGACGAATGAAATTGATGCGATAAATAAAATAATGGCGATCAATAAAATAAATAAGATAAATAAAATAAACAAGGTAAATAAAATAAAAACGATCAATAAGATAAATAAGATAAAGCAAATTAACGAGATTAATGAAATCAATCAGCTAACTAGAATGAATACGACCAATAACAGAAAGACGATCAACAGAATAGATACAGCAACTAAAGCGCCGAGCAGAGCAACTTTGCAAAATCAACGACACGCACCCTTGCATATTAAACACAAGAACTCCTAACGCGCATCAATTTACAATAAATGAATATTTAACAAGAACCAGGAAATGGAACCCCTTTGGCGATCCTTTGATTCTCGGGAAGCGAGTTATTGCAAATTCGAAATACCTGGCGGTAGCTGTTTGACCGCTATATCAAAAGACGTTAGATTTCCAACACGACAGCGTGCCGTCACGACAATATCGCACGGGTTTTCTCAACAAAATTACTGGAGCTAACTCCCACACTCAAACCAGAGACGAACGACGGCCTTACCGAATAGTTGCAGTATCAGGATCCTCTCGAGAAATATTGTCATAGCGGTCCAGAATCGCGGGGGGTAGGCGTCGGTTCTCGTCGTTCAGATACGGTAGCGTTCCCGGTATAAACGTCCTCGTTGTACAGAATACGGCGCAAGAGTCCTCGACAATACGTTAGCTCTCATTGTTTGAGCCGATAAACTCCCTCCCCCCAAATCGTAGCCACCAATAAAATTTGAAGTATGGTAACGGTACTTGCGACTGGGGTTATTATCCGAGCCAGCAACGGCTCTAGCGAGAACTTCGATGCCTCGCATGAAGTAGCAGTTAGAAGCGAACGATAATAGAAAAACAGAGACTTCGCATCGCAGCGAAAATTCAAAGGCCGCCCGAGATCGTTGCATCTTCCGGTCCCCATGAGATGCTGCGGGGATGGTCTCCGCGTAGTCCTCTCGACGAAAGCGCTGACGTGATAGACGGGACTACGGCTAGTTTGCATGACAAGGACGGACCCTCGAGATCGCTCCTCTCGCTGCTATCGTAGCGTCCTTCAAGCTCTCGCAGCTGACCTTCCTGTCGATACTCATAATTCCGTGCTCAGGCCGTCGCCCGCTCGGGAGGATTATATCAGAAAAAAAAAGAAAACCAAAGAAACACGAAATGAATATTAGTCGCTTCGCACGCTATACTTTTGCCTTGTTGGAACGCCTCGGGGAGACTCTCGGCTGAACGAGCAGGTGCATCATGGTCAGCCCAGCTCGGTCCGACTTTGTGACGGGTTTCATAAATACCCCATCACAATACACATAAAATTATTAAGATCGAAAGGTGCAGGGTTCCTTAAGTTCTTTAAGTTATTCAGATTCTTTAGGTGCATTTTACTCAGGAATTAATACTCTATAACATGTATGAAAATGGAGATGATCTGTGCTGTGTAAATAAAGGGTGCGCCATATTTTATGTCGGTATGTAAACATTGAATAACTTTAAAAAAACCGATTTCCATATATGTAATTTTATTCAATTTGGTCCCTTACAGTTTATTTAGACTAGTTTTTGAATACAACATCAATCAGGTAACCGCCTTTATTGGCCAAAGCATGGGCAAAAAATGTGCCCTTCTTGCTGCGTTTTCCATCACTTTTTCGAGCATCTCGGGTGGTATAGCGATGGTTTTGGCACGATTGTTTGCCTTGAGCTCGTCAATAGTCTAAGGCTTGTTGGCGTACACTTTGCTTTTTAAATAACCCCACAAAAAGAAGTCCGGAGGGGTCAAATCTGGAGATCTGGGTGGCCAGTCAATGTCACCATTTTTTGACATCACACGTCCAGGGAATTTTTGTTGCAGAAGCTGCATTGTTTGATTTGCAGTGTGGCATGGCGCACCGTCTTGTTGAAACTAGTAACCGTCCAGACCTTTTTCACACATTTGTTGGCACACATAATGAGCCAACATCCACCGATATCGATTCCCATCGACTGTTTCGCCTTCTCTGAAGAAAAATGGCCCAATGATGGTTTTGGCGCAAACGCCGGCCCAATACAGTCACTTTTTGGTCATGCAATGGTGTTTCATAAACCTAGTGTGGATTCTCCGTTCTCCAAATGCGGCAATTTTGCTTGGTAACGGCGCCAGAGAGTGTGAAATGAGCCTCGACGATATGCACGTTCAGTTGGGGGGGGGGGGGGGGGGTAAGGGTTTAAGCGTGAAAAAAAAACACTTTTTTTCCGATTTTTTTTTAAATATCGCTTGAGCAAACTCATTGAAACCTTTTGTACATTATTAAGTATGATTTCAACAACACTCAGTAATTTTTTTATGCGAAAATATCGCCAAACAAGCTGGTGACGGAGCTTTTCCAAGAACATCTTTGGAAATAGACGATTTGCGGTGTGCACTGTATCTCAGCTGGAAACTATCTAAAATAAAAAACCATTAAAATTTAGTCAAAGTAGCATTAAATCCTCCCCCCAACGTTCTCTGATTATTATTTTTTTCATTTTTAAAGGTTTGGTGGTCATTTAAAGTGAAAACTGCTATTTTTAACAAAAAATTCCGCCATTTTATAAGTGGTGAATCCCGTAATGTAAAAAAAAATGTAAAACTTAACGTTGGGGGGAGGTATTTTATATGTAAAAAGTGTGTACCAAGTTTGAAATGAATCGGTAATGTAGTTTTTAAATAGCAGTGCACACGGACTTTTAAAAAGTGGTTTTGAGAAAAACGCGTTTAAAGTTTTCTCACTCGACGATATATAACGTGGATCACAATTGACACATTTTACCTGGATTTCAAAGCTAAGACCTTCTTTTGTGCAACTTTTGAACTCAACTGAACCATCACACTGAGAACATTTAACCAAACTTGAAATTGTTGAGAAAACAAGCAAAAAATCGATGATTCTATAATGTTTTTCACCGTCGTCTGGCACGCTCGCACTGGTATTCAACTTTCTTTTTTTCGATGATGCACTCTTCGTATTAGCTTCAGCCTTATTTTGTTTCTTTGGATAAGGCTTTTTTTCGTTCTGCACAAATGAGTTCTTGTACCTCTTCGGTCATCTCTCGAAACTTTAGATATTCTCGGCATTTTTTAACAGAAAATATCTTGACAAAATTATAAAATCACTGAGTATAAGCGCACGATTAAACGTACAACATTAACTGACGCTCGTCTCTCTTTTAAAAATATTATACAGTGTATAATATACACATATAAAATATATATTTACGGCTTTAGTTACCTGTCTTTACTAAATAGTAATTTTTCAAAACAGAACAATAGGCCAGAACGATCCCCAAGCGAATAAACTGTATACCTACTCGCCAGCTGCGCGCTGTCTTTCCGAGAGGAGACTAACTAGTCAATAACGTCGAGAGTTTTGCTCTGATCGACTTTAAATTTTGAGACTATATTCTTGAAATGTTTAACTATAAGAAAAGACAACAAAAAAAAATCGATTTTTCAAAAGTGCAAACCCTTCCCCCCCCCCCCCCCCCTTAATACAACTGAACGACTATTTTCAATGTACAGCGTCACTATTTCGGCACGTTGTTTCAGTGTGAAGCAATTCATGGTTAAAATTGTACTTAATTGACGTTTCAAAAACATGTCTACTCAAGTCAATCAGTTGATAAATGTCAAAGTTATTCAATGTTTACATTCCGACATAAAAGATAGCGCACCCTGTATTTCTGGAGTTTTACCAAAAATTTGTTGTTAACAACTTTTTAATAAACAGCAACTGCCGGCTAAAACCTTCACAGCATTACCCATAGTGATGATCTACATAACATACTACTAAATTTATTGAGATCGGAAGGTACTCCCCATAACTAAATATTTTCCTGAATAAAAATCAGTGATATTATACTGATAGGAAAATATCCGGAAAATCACGTTAGTACGAAGTCCTAATTCTTCATATTGTTGAGAATTCCTGATGTTGTCGAATCTGCAAGATGTTGAAAAGGAATGAGTTTTCACTCAAGGCAGGTGTGAAATAACCAGACCAAAAGATGTAGGTAGAGAAAGTGGTTTATTCTACCGTCGTCTAACAAACTACAATAAAAATATATTTAAAAATTGCACAAATGAATTTAGTGTGGATTTGGGTGAGAAGCACATACAATTATGTTAATTGTGTGCTGAAATTTGTGGGGCGAACGTGGTGCAGCCCGCGCTGTAGAGCACTTCACGACATGAGACTTATGAGGATGCACAATTGAGATTTCCCCACCTCACCGTTATTGAATTTATGTAAATTGTGACGGTGCATTCTTACCGTGTATTTTGAGTCCAGTTGAGCACTTCTGAGTTGAATAGATCCTGAGAAATTGGTAAAAATTATCCGATTACGGTTACTATTTAAAATGGTGGCTTTTCCGAATTTCAGTGATTTTTCTTTGCTCATTAGTAAACGGTATGAGAGTAACCGGAACCAAACATACCCGCACAAGCCCGGATATGAATTTTTTCCGGACTTTTCGGGATTTTCTTGAGAATGTAGTATATTATCGAGAATTTTGTCTCCAACCCTCCAAATTAGATTTATTTGGATTGGCTAGGGGTTGGAATTCGATTTTACAGTTGATCACAAGGACGCATAGCGCTCGAGCCGAAAGGACATTCTACTATTGTTTATACACTGTACTAATTGTATCTTACGATCGAAAAGTACCTGGAATTTCTCATTTAAGCGAGTTACCCTTGAAATATTGTGTTGTACCGCGAACTAATTCTTTGCACATTATTTCGCCATTGTCCTCCTTTCGTGAGGACCGCTCACCAAAGTAGAACAATATGCAAACGTAAGCATCGAGCTGCCCGCAATGACTGCAATGAGCTCGAGCTTGGAATTTGCAAGCTAAGATTATTATCAAATTATTACGAATCCATTCGACACTCGATTTCGGTCAATGGGGCAAATTAACTGCTTTGCCGAAATCAGTCTACAATTGGACATCAACCTGAACGGTTGATCGCGAATGATAAATTCAAACGGTAGATTCACACGCGAGAGGTTGGTTCCTCGTACGGTCTCGTAACCACAGTTTTATTGTATTAAACTCTTTTTACTTTTAAATAGACAACGGGAAGTAGCCGTTGCCTATAATAAACATTTCCATTTTTACATGAATTCACGTCTACACGAATTACTCGAGTTTCCACTCCTAATCGGCAAACGATCCCAAAATAATAACTTTTTAATATTATACCGATTACCGAGTTATCCAATAACGCGGTACCGGCATAACAATTGTCAAAATAATTTTTTTTTTCTACGTTGGTACAACTGTCAGTTGTTTACATGTCACTTTTAAGCACAATGTGTTAGATAGTTTGTGCGTAATAGCTTAGTAAATAAGTCATTGTTCGGTGTACTTTGCGAATTTCGATATGTCGAATTTAGTTGATTAAAGAGTGAGCTTGAAATTTTGTGTTTCTAACAAAATATCATGCGCAGAAGCGTTGAAAATGTTAACGGTAGCCTACGGGGACTCGACAATGTCGAAAACACAAGTATACGAGTGGTACAAAGAGTTCAAAGCGGGCCGTACTGTGTTTGATGATTCGCCTCGTTCCGGTCGTCCATCCACCTCTGTGACTGACGAAAACATCGAAAAAGTTAAGAAAATTGTGCTCGAAGATCGTCATCTGAGCATCAGGGAGATATAAGCCGATTTTGGTGTCTCGTTCGGATCGGTGCAGAGCGTTATGCACGATATTCTGGGCATGAGACGAGTTCAAGCGCGGCTTGTGCCGAGAGTGCTGATTTTTTTGCAGAAACAGGAACGCATTGCAGTCGCTAAAAAATGCTTTCTTTGGGCCAAAATGTAATCGAAGCTCCAAAAAGAAGTTATAGCATTTTGAAAAAAGCTGTGCACCCGATTTTGTCGGCACTCAAATTTTGCAGTTCATTCGTATACAGAATCGTTTGTAAAGAGTGGTTAAATTTCAAGGGCCGATGTTGATTTTGAATAAAACACAAATTATTAAGGAAATTATTGTCAATTCTTTTTATTATGATAATATGGTATGGTTCAATTATGTATGGACCAAAATATCGGCCAAATGGCCGCCGCGACCTCGGCGGCACACCTCCATCCGATGGTCTAAATTTTCGATGACGCTTAGGCATAATTGAGGTTCTATGCCGTTAATGTGCCGAATTACCTCATCCTTTAGCTCTTGAATTGTTGCTGGCTTATCGACGTACACCTTTTCTTTCAAATAACCCCAAAGAAAGAAGTCCAACGGTGTCAAATCACATGATCTTGGCGGCCAATTGACATCGCCACCACGTGAGATAACACGGCCATTGAATTTGTCGCGCAAAAGAGCCATTGTTTCGTGAGCTGTGTGGCAAGTGGCACCGTCCTGTTGAAACCACATATCGCCCACATCCATATCTTCCCATTCGGGCCATAAAAAGTTCGTTATCATCTCACGATAGCGAACACCATTCACAGTAACTGCCTGACCGGCCTCATTTTGAGGTGGACGGCTCTTCAGCCACACTATCGCGAACAGCAGCAATATTTTCTGCAGTACGAGCTGTACGAGCATACTGTAACGGTATTTTATGTTACTTCACCCTAAAAGGGTTTTAGTTCGGACTCGAGCAGGGAGGAAATTAATGTAGGCTTCAATATTAGGTAAAAGTATGGTTTATTACACCTTATATAAATAAAACAGGTAAACGTGAAATTATTGGTGTGAGAATTTAACTACACTCCTTTTTCCTTAGTTTCGGTGTATTTTACAAAAAGAATTTAACCCGGGCTCACGCATGCCTATATAATCGCGTCCGCAAGAAGTAGGAGATTTTATTATGAATTATTAAAGTCGTATCTGTAGTTAAATGGTAGTGTAGTATCTACACATAGAACGCGCTTGCTGGGCTTGCCATCGTTACTATATCTATATCGCCTCTGTTATTATTTCTCGGTGTTTGGAGGTAGCCTATTCTATATCTATAGCGCGTGGACTGTAGTGGGGACGGAGCTCTCACTCGAGCTCCTCTATCTGAGCGATCTACTCGCTGGTCCCGCCGCTGTTCCGGTGGAGGCGTCAGCGCGGTGCATCCTCGGTGCATCGGCGCATCGGAAATGCTACAGGAGCGGCTCTAGCTAGTTTCTATGGCGTTTTTTAGTCCCTATGGATTTTAATATATTTGGATCCATACCACTTGTTATAATTTTGATGGAAGATCTTGTAGGCTGGGATGCTGGACTACTTGGATGACTGGTGGCTCTGGATTTGGCCTTGGAGATGTTCGTTTTTCCCTGGGCCAGCGGTTTCAGGCCTGATCCTTGGAGATGTTGCAGTTGAAGATGCTTCTCCTTGGGTTGACTAGGTGGTCCTTCTTCTAGTTGGATAACTGGTCCTCCTTTGGTCGATTAGCTGGTCTTCCTTTGGTTGATTAGGTGGTCCTCCTTTGGTAGATTCCGGATGTTGGCGAAAGTCTGTGAACAGAATGCTCTCCGACTGTGGTATGTCGGCTCCTTTTATACCGACTTCCCCGCTCTTCTTCCACATCTGCCGGTATAGCAGGGTATTACTATATCTTCTAGTCGTCCTGTAGCCCATCTCCTGTAGCCCATTTGGTCCCGTTAATACTCTCTTCTGGTTTATAATACTTTGGCGTGTTGCTTGTAGATGAGTCTTCAATGTATCTTGAGACTATAGTTATACTGCTTGGCAGTATAACTATATCTTGAGTAACGGTAGTTTGTTTATATGTGTGCGTGCTGTGTGGTATGGATCTCTGAGTTGGTGTGTGTGAATCTAGTTTAGGGTCGTCGGTATATTAATTATAAGACGAGTATGTCGTCTTAATACACTGGTGTTTTAATATCTCCTACAGACCCGGTTTGCTCAAATTTTTGCACGATTTTTCCGATTGTACGCACATTTGGACGATTAAATTGACCGAAAAAATCACAAAGTGCACGATATGCATTTTGATTTGAACGCCCATTTTCATAATAAGCCTGAATAACTTTAACGCGTTGCTCGATTGTGTATCTTTCCATGGTTCAAATTGAGTTAGTCTGAAATTGAGAAATGTCAAATGAAATGCAGAAAAAAACTTGACGTTTAGGTGTGGTTCACATTCAACATCGGCCCTTACAATTTAACCACCCTTTAGTTGTTTGTAGTACCACTTTTTTCGTTTGTAGTAGCGTTCTTTCATTTGTAGTACCATTTTTTTCGTTTGTAATAATTTAGTTTCGTTTGTAGTCGTTTGCAGTAAATTTTTTTTCGTTTGTAGTAACTTCGTTTTCCTTCTAGTTGTTTGTAGTACCATTTTTTTCGTTTGTAGTAACTTAGTTTCGTTTGTAGTCGTTGGTAGTAACATTTTTTTCGTTTGTGGTAACTTCGTTTTCCTTCTAGTTATTTGTAGTACCATTTTTTTCGTTTGTAGTAACTTTGTTAGTTTCGTTTGTAGTCGTTTGTAGTAAATTTTTTTTCGTTTGCCAAATGTTATGCCGGTACCGCGTAATTACATTATTCGGCATACGGTATGATATTAAAGAAGTTATTATTTTTGGGATCGTTTGCCGATAAGGAGATGAATCTCGAGTTATCGATGAAAACGCGAATTTATATAAAAGGAAGTACTTATTATAGGCAACGGTAACTTTCCGTTGTCTATTTAAAAGTCAATGTAAGAATGTACAATAATATGTTGTTTCGAGTATTTGACAAGGAACCAACCCGTTCTCTTTTGAGTCTATCAGGGGTACAAATTGAAAATGCGGGTTTGATAACAGATGGCGTTACTAACGCTATACGCATCAGGCAGTACTGTGACTATGTTCATGTCAAAGCTACGTCTTATAGCTTTAATTTTCAGTATGTGTCAATTTGTCGCAGTGTCAAATTCATAGTTTTTTTGAGCTCTCAATATGTCGAGTTTCGTGCCAACAAAACAGCATTTGCGGGAAGTTTTAATTTACTTCTTTAATTTGAAGAAAAGTGCTGCTGAAGCACATCGATTGGTCTCCGAGGCTTATCCGAGTCATGTTCCATCGGTTTCAACGTGCGAGAGATGGTTTGTGCGGTTTAGAAGTGGTGATTTTGACGTTGAGGACAAAGAGCGGCCGGGCCAAGTGAAAAAGTTTGAGAATGCTGAATTGGAGGCAATACTCAATGAAGACTCGTGTCAAACTCAACAAGAGCTCGCAGATTCATTGGGAGTGACACAACAAGCCATTTCCCATCGTATAAAAGCCCTCGGAATGATCCAAAAGCAAGGACATTGGGTGCCGTATGAGCTGAAGCCGAGAGACGTCGAGCGCCGTTTTTTTGCATGCGAACTGCTGCTCGAACGGCAAAAACGGAAGGGTTTTTTGCATCGCATTGTCACTGGTGATGAAAAGTGGATCCATTACGATAACCCGAAGCGCAAAAAATCATATGGTTACCCCGGCCATGCATCATCATCGACGGCCAAACCAAATATTCACGGCGCCAAGCTCATGCTCTGTATTTGGTGGGACCAGCTGGGTGTGGTGTATTATGAGCTATTGAAATCGAACGAAACCATCACAGGAGCACTATACCGAACTCAATTGATGCGTTTGAGCCGCGCACTCAAAGAAAAACGGCCACAATACGAGCAAAGACACGACAAAGTAATTTTGCAACATGACAACGCTCGGCCACATGTTGCAGCGCCGGTCAAAACATACCTACAAACGCTGAAATGGGAAGTCTTACCCCACCCGCCGTATAGCCCAGATATTGCTCCTTCCGATTACCACCTTTTCCGATCGATGACACATGGCCTAGCTGACCAGCGCTTCCATTCTTACGAAGAAGCCCAAAAATGGGTCGATGACTGGATAGCAGCCAAGCCGGCCGAATTTTTTCGCGACGGTATCCGTAAATTGCCAGAAAGATGGGAAAAAGTTGTGGCTAGCGATGGACAATACTTTGAATAATTCATTTGTTACCATTTTTTCAGAATAAACGTTCAAAAATAGAAAAAAATCCCGCATTTTCAATTTGTACTCCTGATAATTTATAACTGATTTTCGTAAAGCAGTTGCTAACTGTGTTTACGAAAATCCCTTAATTGGCAATTTTAGCGTTAGCCTATCGTCGAACGCCAAGCGAGTCGCCTCATGCTGCGTCGGCGTTCTTGGTGTCGTTCGTACGATCGGGCATTGGACTTCGTTTCCTGTCTTGAACGAATTCCAATGTTTCTTTGCTATGGAATATTCCCGAATATACGAAATACGAGGTGGAATATTCCGCGGCACAACAGTTTGTAGTAGCGCTTTTTCGTTTGTAGTAACTTTTATCGTTTATAAAAAAAAAATTAATAACAAACCATTCTGTATACGAATGAACAGCAAAATTTGAGTGCTGACAACGTCGAGTGCAGAGCTTTTTTCAAAGTCCTATAACTTTTTTTTGGGGCTACTATAAACGAAAAAAATTGTTACTACAATGAACTACAAACGAAACTTTATAAGAATTAAAAAAAAATTATTTTCCAAAGTCGGGCGCAAAGTTCACACAGCCGACCTTCCGTCTCCAATCAAAAATTTGTTCATTCTCTCGGCACCAATAACTTCCGTACAGCGAGTTAAAGTTGATGCTGAGGCCGATTATTTTGGAATCTCACATTTTATAATGTATGGGGTATTTCACGTGAAGTCAAGGCTTGTGGCCTTGACTTCCGTCCATATTTACGCTATTTTTTATTTACTAAAGAAGGAATTGTGTTGTGATTTCCTTTTGGTGTTGTTGGAATGAATCTGAAATGTATTGGAAAAGAATGAGTTTTCATTCACGGCAGGGGTGAAATAACCCGACCAAAAGATGTAGGTAGACAAAGTGATTTATTCTACCATCGACTGTCACACTACAACAAAAAATATGAAAAAAATAGTACAAATAAATTGAGAGTTAATTTTGGGTGAGAAGCACAAACAATTGTATTAATTGTGTGATGTCATTTGTGAGGTGAAAGTAGTGCAGCCCGCGCTGCTGAGCACGCCACGAGATGAGATTTGTGAGGATGCACAAATGAGAATTACTCGCCTCATCAACATTAAATTTAGATAAATTATGAAAGTGTACTCTTACAGTTTATTTTAAGTCCTGTCGAGGACGAATATGATGAGTAGATCCGGTTTGATAGTGAAAATTGTCCGAGGTGAGTACAGAAAAATGTGCTGTCCAAGCGGGTTTTCACAGGAGTCTAAAATTCTCAAGATGGCTGTGTTTTACAAAAGCGTCGTTGTGCGATGCTGAAGTCAAACGAGAGAGACAGTCTCTCGCTTAAGCAGCATACCTGCGAGGCACTGGTTCGGCTACCTTCGTGATAGCCGAGCGCAGCACACCACCCAGCAGCAACAGGTCGACGCACGGCGAATATCGATCGCCGTGCGTCAGCTAATTTTCCAACAAATTGTATGGTCGAAATTCGGTGGTGAAAATGTTCTTTTCGTTCATTCTTGGCCAAGATATATGGCGTCAAAATGTGAATGATAAATTCTGGTAAATCAATAGTCACAGTAACGTTTATACCACTTCAAATTGCGCCCTATAACGATGGGAGACGTTTTACAAGGTAGGTAGTATGTGGACGCCTTTGCTCCATCTCACTCCTTCCCCCACCACGCAGCTACGCCCACCACCCCACTTTTCCACCGCCGCGCTACTCGCTCTGCTTGACCAGTGTCGGTAACGTGGAGATGGTAAAGTGAGGTGGTGAAACTTGGTACCTGGGTACCTTGGTGAACAAGGAAGAGTAGAGATAAGAGCAGTATGGAGCAAAGGTGTACACATACTTGGAATAAAATTTTTAACTCACCCTTGTGTTGGCGGCATCTACGACGACTCTCCAGGGTGATGGGCACAATATTTACTCCATGGCACACACACATATGCACACACACGCATTCGCTCTCTCTCTCTCTCTCTCTCTCTCTCTCTCTCTCTCTCTCATTCACTCACTCACTCACTCACTCACTCACTTTATCACCCTCACATCAAAAACCACAGCTACGCGCCCGGGTAATGCGAAATACCTGCATTCATAGAGCGTGGGCACCGTCAGGGGTACGCATGCCTATCCCGATCAGTGTACCATTACCGCGCGTTTCATCGATCCGATCTAGATATCCGTCCTCGTCAATTAAATGATCGAGGCCAAATACCGTACATTTCACGAGCAACGCCGGTAACACACTAATCAGCGGCTCGGGGTGAAATATGTGAGGCCAGTCGACGTATATCGATTCCTCGATATCGACAAGCAGCACCTCACAGCACCCATCATCATCCATTTCGATAATCTCACCGCGCATAGCCCTTTGATGCCACACAACTACACAAACCGCACCAACGCACAAGTCCTCGAACACAAAACGACTCCTCTCAATAAACTCCTTAATGTATATCCTGTCCAAATTATCCTCCAGTTTGAGTAATGCAGCGCACATTTTCTCCGTCCGTAGAAACACTGTATTGTCACTGCTACCACATATTACACGAAACACGAAAGCTTCGGATAGCTCACCGTCTAAATGCCGCGGATACATTCTGAGTTTTTTTATTTATACCGTCGCTGTGCATTCCTAAAGACAGACTGAATGCTCCGGATGATGCTGGATGGGATCACAGCGTTTGAAGATAACAAACGTCACTCTGAATCATAACTAGGTGTGCAACGCTTTGAATGCAATGTCAGCGGTTTTGCACGTGCGTACCGCTTTGCGCTGTGCTTCTCGTGAAGCGAATGCTCTGCAGTAAAAGAAGTAGAATATGATACCGTACCGCGAGAGACCTCGATTATAATTTATATATAATTATAAAATAAGAGACACAGTAAGACGATGTAATTGTTTTTAATTAATCAATATTTTATTTAAAACACTTTACACATACTTACCGTCGTATGCAACATCCCTGCAAACACGGTAATCTTCGCTCGGAGACTCCTCCGCCGTTAAATTTATTTTTATCACTGTCTGATCGTCGAGAGGCACAAGTATTGTAATATTCACGTACTAATCTGTTGTTTTTCATTACATTATCGCTGAAAAGATTATTAAATCGCGACATGGTGAAGCCGCACGACATGAGATGCAGGAATACGATACAAAATTATCCACACACATCCGACGTATTACTCTGTAGCTGCGTGAGTCCGTACCGATAAAACTTGCAGTTTCTTCGTAGTCGTATGAGATGTTGCCGTATAACCGGTGGTAGCCCGTAGCTATCAAAGTACATTCCTTTTCGATGATGGTTAACGGGCATGGCGATCCAATGCTCTCCAGGTCCGTCGTGGTTATCCGTGTTAACTCCGAGTCCAGCCGGTAACGACTATACACGAGGAATTCTGTCAGCTGGGTATACGCAAAGGGTTGAAAGTGGTAGATACTGGAGACTCTCGTAGATTTGTCTAGTGTTCATGCTAAACACATAGTCAATGATCAAATGATGACCTATACGCTTTGAAAGACGTAGATATACATGCAAAATTTATTTAACAGCATCGTCGATCGTGTCACGACTACATCGTGAAGATTTCTCCTCTTTCTTATTCTCTTTCTCTTCGTCTGCCGACCAAACATCCATGTATGATTCTCGTTTAAACGGGTGCTCACGAAACTAATTTTTTATTAGGAAAGCCTGGCACATTGCACAATGCGAAGACGCAGTATAGTTTATCATAGCGTGTCTGAAGCATGTTCACAAATATTTCGGCATGAATGTGTACGATGGGGCGCCCTCCACATCTTTCAGGTTGAAAATTTCACGACGTGTGATATCGCAAAGAAGTATAGCCTTCTCGTGACCGCGTGTATAGATACGTCTTGATTTTCGCGAAATTTCACGCAAGTTAGCGTATGTTTGTTTATAGCTCACATCGCCCTCGTACCATTCCAGACCGTGAAAATATTTCGAGAGAAAATTATTCTGGCTTTTCGAATGCTGTGGTAATTCGGCAAAGTGACACGGCAGTGCGACGATCCAATGAGCAGAGTACGGTCTATTCACTGCTACCACGGCAATTTCTTTCGGAATAAATTTCGAGTTTTTACCACGCATTCCGTGTATATCCACGACGATATCCATATTCACTTCTAATCCGTACAGATGTTCGAGTTCGATTGATTAGTTACCCACAGAGATGCTTCTACGTCTCTTAACACGAAATAATTTTATGCCGACATCAGCACATTTTTCGCTTATCCGGTAAAATCCACCATTACTTGCCGAGAGGCATCGATTTCAAGGACATTATCATATTCCGCGTAGACTACACAATTTATCGTTCAAGCAAGCGCATCCGCAAATCGTACATCTGTTCTCACACTACCGAGCTTTATTAAATTCCAATGTGAATTGCTGTTCGCCGAAAGATCGGGTGTCAAATCAAAAGCAAACAGACAGTATCTATCGCGATAATTATCGCGATCGATCGAATTACCGTCGTTCAAGAAATGTATTCCAGTTTCCGAAAACACCGTTTGAAAAGCATCCACATATAGATGGTTTTTCGTGAAATCAGGTTGTAACGGTTTCGAAGGTATTTGAGCATCATCTACATACAACGAGAGATAATTTATTTTGTAATTTTGGAAATTGAATGGATTCATACTGAAGTCGCCGTTAAACTCTTTGTTATCGACAAAACTGATAATTATACGCTTCGGCAATTAACCTAGCACGATATTATCGATAGTCTCCCCATGAACACCAGAGTGTATTGAAACGGGTTCTATCTCGACTCTCGTAAGAGGATATTTAGCCGTAGATTTTGCCAGTGTTCTAGCATGCGAGAGCAACACACCAGGAGCTTTTTTTGTTCTACGAACGAGAAGCGATGCCTCGAGAATCTTTAAGCCGCATTGACCATTCTTTGTATCACCCACAAGACAAAATAAATCTCTAGACTGCACCAACCATAGTCGCATCTCGACACCGTTTAATAGGAACCGCTCCTGATTGAATATATCGCAATGCAGATGACCGAGCAAGTCTACAGTTTTTTCGACATTTAAAAATTGTTTTCTCTTCACAAGACCGTATTTCGCGATGCTATATCGTCCAGGGGTATCGTCGTACCAGAGAACGCTCGTGAGATGCGAATTTTTTGCTGCCGGACCGTAATTCAAAAGTGTTTCTATGTACGCTCGGTAAGCGTAGGCATTACTTGGAGGTGAAACTAATTTTTGATTCAGGTATACATCTACCTGATTAAACATAGAATGCAAGAGATTGTTTACAGGGCCGGCGCTTACTTTCGACGCAGTACCCGCGGCAATTTCCGTAGTAGGAGATGTTATGTTCACTCTCAGACTAAGCATAGTATGCGCGAGATCGATATACTCATCACCCTGTCCAGGAATTACAAATTCAATCGGTGAATCATCTGTTAGCGAAGATATTGGTTTGTAATACACCCAATTGAAGCCTTCGATAGTAGTTTGCGTCGGTGGGATGGAAAATAATTCAAGTTCCGATTTACTAAGACTAGTAAGATTTAGTAAGACTCGCACGAGTGCGCATGTAGAAAAGCTATCTTGGTTCAGCTATCTAAAAATATCTGCAACAGTTCGTTGACGAGTCTTCTTCTTCTTATTGTTCTTATTATTCTTCTTCTTCTTTATTACTTTTCTCTTTATTACACTTTTATTTTTACGGGAGATACGTCGTGATTTACGTTCGTTCGATGAATGAGGAGTTCGCGAAATTTTGCGCTTTTTATAACCAGTCCCGGCATGAGTGTCAATTTTTTCAGAAGCTTTGCGTTTGAGATAACTGCCTGATTCTGGCGCTCTCTCGCGAATAGCATCTTTTACAGCTATTATTCTATCGAGGATATCACCGGCTACGTTTACACCAGCGCGCAATGCCTCTTTTCCAACTGCTTTAGCACCCTTCTTTAAAAGTGGTAACACTTGACAAAACCGGCCCCCGAGAAAGCTGCAGATACCATGTCCTCGTTGATTAGGTGTTCCGATATAAACATGGCTAATACCACCGTACCCGCGACGACCCCATCCATGCTGCACACTGTCAATATTATTCATAATGGTGTAATCAATCGTGGGACCTTTTGAAATGTAGTGTCAGAGTCAACGTTCCCTGTTCGAATGGTATAGGATCCCCAAATTCGTCTCTTATATCGATCTCGATAGTGTGTGCATTATTGCGCGAGAGAGGTACATATCGTGGTCTTGAAAACGATTTAATTTTTATCGAATCATACTGACAGTCATCAGTATCAATAGGAACAACTCGTAAAACGGGTGTTTGTACATCGCCTGTAATATAGCTCTCGCAGATATCTGTGTATAGAAACATGCTGCCCGGTATAGCACCGGTGAGAGATGCAGGCCTCGACCCTGTGTATTCGCAATGCGGCTCTATCATTACAGACCTACAGGCCTCTTCCGAGAATCCTAGTAGCCTTGCGATAGCGGGCGATACGCTAAAGTCATGGTATCGTAGATCGACGCATACGCACGCCACTTTGACCTGCCCGCTCGGAAGCGATTTAAAGCGCAAATGACCGGCCACGTGAGGTAACTTATTTATACTCTCCAAAAGAGCGTCTATAGAGCGATATACACGAGGTGGCACCTGGTCTCTATCAGCGCGTCTCCGTGTTAAACGATTAAAACCCGATAAATCATAATCACCATCCTCAAAAGTTACGAGATTTCCTACAGTAGGAACATGTAAAAGAGTCATCGGATAAACAATTTCTACAAGAGAAACAGACCATTCTCCGTGCAAACGTATCTGACGCGGTAGTTTTGTAATAAATTTTGTCGTCGTATTATGCGGAAAATACTGCATACTACTGTTGCTCGGTAGTACGACAAAGAAAGAGCTATCCTTGGAGCTCATGATTATCAGGGACGGTGATTCAGAGCGTTCTTCCTCTTTGTCCTCTTCTTCTTCTCTTTCGTCTTCTCAGATGACGGAGGTACTCGTACTCGCGATAATTCTGCCTCGTAGAAAATACCGTCGATAGTCTCGTTATTCAGATCGTGTAAAATATACACGAATGGTTCTCGATTCACTGATATTCGTTGAATCTTGAATAATTCGTTACTCCAACCACGCTTATATCCTTTTACGAATGCTGCTTTAGCTGTACTGATACGTAGCAAGTCACCGACGCTGTATTTAGGCTTTTTAATTTTTCTCGCGTTACGTTCGTAACGCCGTCCTAAATTGTCTCGGGCTATAGAGACATTTTTGAGGGTTACCTCGCTCGGAGGAATACGCGTTCCACTGTGTCTAGTGTGATTATAAGCATATAAAAAATTTTGTAAAACATCTATGTAACGCTTATTTTGCGTGTATGTAAAGTAACGCCCCATTCGCCCTTTTATCGTGCGATTAAAGCGCTCGGCAATCGAGGCTTTTATATCAGGGTAACGAGCAGCGCGAAAATCGATATTCTTTTCTTGAGAATTTGCTGAAACGGAGCGCCGATAAATTCTTTGCCTCGATCAGTTTGCAGTTGCTGCGGGCGACGATTGTTACTGCGTGCGAGTATGCGTGTGAGACTGCGGGCCACGTTTGCGCTCGTTTTGTCACACAAAGCCTCGACCCACGCATATTTGCTCAACACGTCGATAACAACAAGCAGATATGCGTACCCATCGTTGTACGTGGCTATCGGGCGAAGATCAGCTAAATCAGCCTCCCATACATCGTCTATATTACTCACGTTGTACGTACGACGGGGAAATCGTCGTCGCACGAGACGATGCATGTTATATGAATCCTGTGCCAGAACAATTTCATAAAACATGTCAATATTCCGTTTCGGGCCGCTGATACCCCGTGCAATGCATTTAACTTCAGTAATTTCGATGCTTATCTTACAATTCTTGTTTTATTTTACGTTTACATAATTTACTGGTATCCCAGGCTTGAATATCTGTTATGTTTCGATACGTTGGGATTGACCTAGTAACTTCAAACACATACATACACAGCCTCACGCATCGAACTCGCTCCTTGACCAAAATGTCTCACCTCTGTTTATAATGCTCTCTCTGTTACACTCGACTCACTTTCTCATTGTCTCTTTTCCACTCACACACCCGGGCAATTCCTGTTTATAGTGCCGGTTTAAAATCCACACGATCTAATTTTATTTTCCTAAACACTACTCGCTTAATTCTACTTAATTAATTTCTTACCCCTAATGTCATCTACTTAATCTTATTCACGTTAGACCTATCTACTTCTAAACGATATCGCCCTAAACTTATCCACTGATTATTTTTCTTTAGTTCATTTTAAAAAACTCGCCTGTCCAATTCTCCTTCTCCAGACTTTGTTAACACCGCCTCAATTTCTTTTCCTAATTCCGGAACCACAGATTTCAATAAAATGTAATTTTACTTGACTTTCTAACTTTTTTTACTTTCGAGAATAATCACTTCGTTGTTAAACTGCAGAGACTTGTGCAAATATGCATCTGTTCGGAGAAGACTTGTTCTAAGAGAATTTTCTCTTCCGTGCCGGCTCTTTTATATCCTTCCCCCCAACCTGGTCCCCTCTACGTCATTAGTGGCTTCGATTTTAAAATCTGCCACGTTTCAATGATTGTGCGAGCTACCGTTGTCGCCCCCCCCCTTGTCTCTCCCTCGCTGCCGAGCGAGGCCAGCTGGTCGCTGACCTGCTGTTTTCGACAACGAGCGAATTCCGGAGGCGTGACATAGCTCGTTTTTGTGCTAGGTCCGGGTGCGATGGCCTCATGCCCGCTGTACTCGGTGCTTCTAAGCGTGGTTTCAGCTCATTATACCGTTTGATATAACAACGTCTACAAAAGCCTGTAACTATGTTACGCGAGTATTGCTATTTTTCATTTCGATGAAATATTCGGTACTGCATTATCGTACTCGACCACGTGAAGATAACGCTGTGAAACCTGCTGGTACGCTATCCATTTTTCTCTCTCGCTCTTGTACGAGTGAGAGTTTAGAATTTCACTTAGCTCAGAGTCGAGGCGCGATAATGGCGTACCGGTAGTCTGTACGGAGCGCAACGGGTCTGCACTAGTAGTAGTAGCAGTAGTAGTAGTAGCAGCAGCAGTAGTGGTGAGACAGCGAGACGATGTATGTTATCATGAGGAATAAGTACCATCTTTCTGGCATATTCCATGGCTCGTGTAGGCCAAGACAGGCACAAGAAGCAACTTGAGAAATCCGATACAGTGCTCGACGATGATCGTCCTCTTACCGCTCAAATTTCCCTTTTTGGCGGCTAGTCGTCGAAGAATTGTCGCGTGCCTCCGAAGATGATTCTTTTGCACGTTGTTCAGACTCACGTTTCCCCGTAAAACGTTTAGAGCACACTCGCTTATACACCGTACGAGCGCTACATCTGCTTTGCGCAAAATTGCACGTCGTTGCTCTTGCTTCAGATAACACAGCGCTTGCAATATAATTATTTGCTTTTTATCGAGAGGTCCGCGCAACGCCATTACAAACGCATTACTGGTACATCGCGCGTTGCATTGCGAACTTTTATTGCTCTTTGAGGCACGTAAACGTAATGGTATTGGTCATCGGGAAATATACAGACGCGAAATCGATAATTATCAGGCGTCGATTGTTTCAAATCGAATAATAGATAGCCGTGCGGTGCAGCCGTTGCATCGAAATATACCTCCTGCGAAATCGCGGACTCTCGGGACATACCTGACGGGCTAGATGCTGAATTTGCGCGCGATCTCGCGGATTTTTGAAGACAACGATATAATTAGCGTTTAAGGAGATATCGCGCTGCCCGTAACCCTGATGGAAGAGATTTTGCGTGATGGAAATGACACTATGATGGTTACCCTTGGTGAAAAGATCGACCACAGTATTGTTGGATGCCTCGCGCATTAGATCGTCAATGACCACAAGTTTAGGTCTTGTATCATTCGAGTAGTCTGCTGCTTGCGGTAAACCCTCGCGAAATTCGATTAAATCACCGTACTCTGAATACCCGCACTGCCACTCTGAGTAATAAAAAAGTATACGCTCCAACGGGACATCCGTCATTTCGCGCATGTTTTTAATGAATTTTTTGACAAAATAAGTTTTACCACAACCCGTAGGATCGCTTATCACGGCTGTCCATGGATGTTTCCAACGTGTATCCAAATTGATGAGTGTCTATCAAAATCAATCAGCTGACTCTTAAATAAGCTTATACCGCGACGGCGGCAGCGGCGGCGGCGGCAGTGGCGGCAGCGACCCCGCGGCATCAGCTATTGTCGCGGTCTTAACGAGCTGATAAGGCGCGGCGCGCCTGCACTAGCTGATGAGGTGCGGGCCCGCGGTATAAGCTGGTGTTTACACCGTATGTAAATTAAATAACGATAGTTTTTATATTTCTCACAAATAAAGCAATAATTTTATTTCATTATGCATACATCTCTATGTGCAAATTGTACGAATCATCAAATTCTAAACAGCAATATTATATCCACGGAGGTAGAACGAGACAGTCAGAATAAAAGGAAACACTCGATAAGAAAGACGGAACAGAAGGAATCAACGATGAGAAAGTCAGAACAAAAGGGAACGGTAGAGAGATAGCAGCTACTGCTACGAAGAGCAGCACAAAAAGTACGAGCCGACAACGGTTTTATACATAATAAATCAATATTAAAATTTTTTTTTTCATATATACACGGTAAATATGATACATGAAATTAGACAAAAAGATTATTTGAAAATATCGCGAATTCAAAAGCAAACCTATATACTTTTTTGCGTTATATTAATTAGCGTATTTCACAATAGCCGTACGGTATAATAGAGTACATCCCATGCCGCTTTCGCTTCGTGTTAACAGGTTCGCATGATTTCGTTTCTTTACGCGCTACTACATGATGAAATTCCGTGCGTCGAATAGCGTCAAATTTAAAAATAATAGGTACGCTCCTTGCTGCTGTCACGAAAGATCGTAATGCGTTATAATTTACGTGACAGCTATTCGCAAAGTTTAGCGTGATACCCTTTACTTTACATTTTTCAATAATCGTACCGTCGGGGTTACGAACAAGGTATGCGTCAAATTTTGGTCCTCCCGAAACGAACGAAGTTATATAAGTACAAGGCCCGTATTCGCTTAATTCATTCGTAAGATCTCTTAGAAAGCGACCGATTGGCGGCTCATCCTCGTTACCACCGGGGCGACTCACGTAAATATAGGAGTCCGTATCGCAGTCCAATATTCGTTGCCCGAGCCCCTCAGGATAACTGTATAATGTTAGGCGTGCCTCTGCCGTCATGTATGCTGCAATCACGGCATTTGATGTCGTGGATGGTTGGATAGCATCCCGGTTGCTCACATAGTTTACATACATAATCTTGTGATTAATCGGTACCATTCCCGTCACCTCAATCTCCGAACTCGTCAGTAAATTCATTAGCTACGTGCGCGTGAAAACGATAACGGTTTTTGTGAGATTCTCTCGTTGACCAAACTTTCCCCAGAATGAATTAAGAGCCAATTTTGCGAGTGAACATAAACCCGGATTTGTCTGCAAAGCACTTCGCTCGAGATATACACCCTCAGACTCCTTGTACAATGCTATACTCGTAAAACGCGCTATTGCTTCCTCGTCATCGTTACACTCTGTTGGCGGTCCACTCGCCTCCTGTTTTATTTTTAGGAATGTATCGATGTACTCGGCAAAATGACCGCCTCGTCGCGTTGTCGAGTCATACTGCGTAACAACGTATTGCCAAATTTCATAGATACGCGTCACCTTATATCCGAGCGACACAGCTTTTCTCAGTTCGTCCACGACCCATGTGCCGTCAAACGCTCGCTCAATCGTGCCATCGTGCGTACAACCCTCGGATGTGTCCATATCTGTACAGCACGTTATACACAGGGGGAACAGTAGTTTCCCATGCATGCAAACAGGCAGTACGGGTATTGTAACGCGGCAAAATAGTCGAGCCGCGTCGCTCTCGCTCAACAGACGCCTACACGATCACGCAAGGTTGTAGGGTGGATTTTCGGAATTTATTTATTCTTTATTTTTTATTTTTTTTGTTGTTTTATTTTATATCTATATATATAAAAAGAAAAGTCCTGACTGACTGACTCACTGACTCACTCACTCACTCACTCATCAACGCCCAGCCCAAACCCCTGGGCCTAGAAACCTCAAATTCTAGGGATATATTCCCTTCGTGTCGTAGACGCTCACTAAGAAGGGAGTTTTCGAAATTTCACCCCTAAAGGGGTGTAAAAGGGTGAAATATGTTTTTACGTATTTCTCAATATCTCTTAGGCACAATGAGATATCGCCTTGGTTTTCGCTTGCAAATGTTACTCATACAAATGTTTAAAAACTAATTTCAGGATTTTTAGAAATTCCACCCCTAAGGGGGTGTAAAAGAGTTAAATATGTTTTTACGTATTTCTCTTAGGCACGATGAGATATCGCCTTGGTTTTTGCTTGCAAATGTTACTCATACAAATGTTTAGAAACCGATTTTAGGATTTTTAGAAATTCCACCCCTAAGGGGGTGTAAAAGGGATAAATCTGTTTTTACGTGTTTCTCCATATCTCTTAGGCACGATGAGATATCGCCTTGGTTTTCGCTTGCAAATGTAACTCATACAAATGTTTAGAAACCGATTTTAGGATTTTTAGAAATTCCACCCCTAAGGGGGTGTAAAAGGGTTAAATATGTTTTTTACGTATTTCTCAATATCTCTTAGGCACGATGAGACATCACCTTGGTTTTTGCTTGCAAATGTTACTCGTACAAATGTTCAAAAACCAATTTCAGGATTTTTAGAAATTCCACCATTAAGGGGGTGTAAAAGGGTTAAATATATTTTTACGTATTTCTCTTAGGCACGATGAGATATCGCCTTGGTTTTTGCTTGCAAATGTTACTCATACAAATGTTTAGAAACCAATTTTAGGATTTTTAGAAATTCCACCCCTAAGGGGGTGTAAAAGGGTTAAATATATTTTTACGTATTTCTCTTAGGCACAATGAGATATCGCCTTGGTTTTTGCTTGCAAATGTTACTCATACAAATGTTTAGAAACCGATTTTAGGATTTTTAGAAATTCCACCCCTAAGGGGGTGTAAAAGGGATAAATCTGTTTTTACGTGTTTCTCCATATCTCTTAGGCACGATGAGATATCGCCTTGGTTTTCGCTTGCAAATGTTACTCATACAAATGTCTAAAAACTAATTTCAGGATTTTTAGAAATTCCACCCCTTAGGGGGTGTAAAAGGGTTAAATATGATTTTACGTATTTGCAAACAGAATTTTGCAAAGCATAATTCAGCATTTTGCCCTCATCGGCCGTAAAGGGCCAAATCCATATTTTTAAAAATCAAATAAATATGCATAAGACTGTATAAATATATAAAGAAGAAAAACAAGAGATCTAACAGTCATTATATGACTGTTCATTTCGTAGAAATAGGCTTAAGGCGCACTATTGCCGAAATGCTGTCGTCTTCGATAAATATTTTATTTATTAACAAGTGTGTGACATCTCGATTTCGAGTGTATCGAATCGACAGAAGTCTCTTTTTCACGGTGATATGTTTTTGTCCGTTGTGGCTACATTCGTGTCGACAGCATTAATCTGTGAAACGGCAATTTCTGACCAAACGAGCAACAGAGCGTACGAGCAAAAGAGCGAGCAAGCGAGATCATTATCTAATATCATTATCATTATCATTTTGAAGAAAATAGTGTTTCCAAGGGATATATTTGAAGAGAAGTTATTGTAAGTAAAAAATTAAATAATATTTTTGTGTGCTGACGACGATGATGGAGACGATGACAAAAAAGATGACGCTGGACATAGACAGCAAACCTAAATGATACAGACGTGTAGTAGTGTCGCAGAAGGAGTTTAATAAAATTCAAAATTTAATACATCGTCGTCGTCGTCATCGACTCCATCATCGTCATCGTATTTATAGTCGTAGTCCTTGTCAGTATCGTCTTTTTTGTCACTGATCTGAAGATAATTCGAAGTCTGCGGTAGCGACGGCAACCTTCTTTATTTATTTATTTATTTCTTAGCAGTGCTTTTGCATTGAAATAATAATAACAGCAACAATAATTGTTCGAATATACGTTAAGGACGTAGCAAAATAAAAAACTATCTTTTCAACCCTTTTGTAAGCATGAAGGAGCTAACCAGCCACGAGTTACGATGGCTAATTGTTCATTCGTTATATTTTTCTTTCATATGTGCTCTAACACGGTTGCTGTACCGGTTCGAGAGTCAAAGGCACAGTCGAAGGGCGACGGTTTAACGCTATAACAGTTTCCCAGAGCTATAAAGCGTACATTTTGATACCAATTATATACGTTTTTGTGCGGATGTAATTCCGCTTAGATGCTCCGACGAATATAATATCACATATCCTTCTATGTAATATAATTTGCATGCATTGATTGACTTGTGATACTCATACATATGCAAAGAAACCATCACTGTTCTCACATTTACTCGAGTATAAACAAATTTGCGCCATAATATTCATTTTTTTAAACATTAGAACCTAACAGCTTTAAAAATAAATCAATGCCCGAGACTCTTTACCAATATGGAGGCTCTTTACAATAATTAACTCGATGTAAAAAAATGAATGCATAATTCAGCATTTTGCCGTAATCGGCCCTAAAGGGTCAAATCCAGATTAAGTTAAAAAATAAAAAAAATCAAATAAATATGCATAAGACTGTATAAATATATGAAAAAGAAAAACAAGAGATCTAACAGTCATTATATGACTGTTTATTTCGTAGAAATGGGCTTAAGGCGCACTATTGCCGAAATGCTGTCGTCTTCGATAAATATTTTATTTATTAACAAATGTCAACGCGTGTAGCTTTGTATAGCCGGACAGACAGACAAACATTCATCTTATATATAAAAAAAATGAATGTATGTCTGTCTGTCTGTCCGGCTATACAAAGCTAAACGCGTTGACCGATTTCAACCAAACCTTACACGAATGTTGTTGAAGACCAAAGGAAGGCGACTGTATATATCGTACCCCTGAAAACCACCCCCTTCATCCCCTAAAAAAAGATTCTTAGTAAAATCTACACGCCTTCACCGATTACAACCAAACCAAGCACAAATATTGCTAAGAGCCTAAGGAAGGTCACTGAATATATCTCACCCCTGAAAACCACCCCCTCCATCCCCTAAAGAAAAATTCTTAATAAAATCCACACGCTTTCACCGATTACAACTGAACCAAGCACAAATATTGTTAAGAGCCTAAGGAAAGTCACTGGATATATCTCACCCCTAAACCCCACCCTCTTCACCCCCTAAAAAAGATTCTTTAAAAATATTCACGCGAATCAACTGATTTCAACCAAACCTTACACAAATATTGTTGAAGACCAAAGGAAGGCGACTGTATATATCTCACCCCTGAAAACCACCCCCTTCATCCTCTGAAAAAAATTCGTTTCATATCGTATCATATCATATCATATCGTATCATATCGTATTTCGTTTTGTGTCGTTTTTACGAATGTTAATTGGACTTAAAGTTTTTTCAATAACACTGTTATTTTTACGATTTTTGATAAATGATTGTTGACTTTCCTTAACAAAATGTATTATATGCTATTGAAAATTTTTGCGATATTTGAGAAATAATTTGTGAATTTTTTGCATATTGTATTTCTCTCTGTGCTGTCCCAGATAGCATTTTGACATGCAGTGTATATACATTGCATATATACATCCGCGGATATGACATATCCTATGTACATACAGTGATACACAAACGACGTACATTGCATATCGTAGGGATATGCGAATGCAACGCGCTGTATGTTCAGTGGATATTCATACAATATACATATGTATATTAGCCGAACATTATATGTATATGTTCATATACATATAGATAGTTTCATCGTATACGACACTTCGTCGTTCGCAATATTTCATTGTAAACGCGTAAGTTGCAAGGGCGTATATTCTACGTATATTGAGGCTACTATCCGAAATGCATATGCATACTACATATGTTCACACGATATTCTTAGAATATTCGTAAATGTATCATATATTCATCTACGTGAGTCGTATGTACACGGATTTGATGTATATACATGGCGTATATTTTACGTATATTGAGTTTACTATCCGAAACGCATAACGGTATGGTTCCGGTTCCGGTACTATAAGCTTCGTAAAATTTCGGTTATTATTTGTTTCAACGTCAGATATGTGAGAGAGAGACGCGCGAGAGAGAGAGAGAGAGAGTAACGCGAGAGACACTAAGAACGTGAGAAACGCAAGAGGCGCGAGAGGGAGACGGAAGAGACGCGAGAGAAATCTATCTACATAAAAAGATAAGTCCTGACTGACTCACTGACTCACTAACTATAAGTTTTGTCCTTTCTCTTCATTGTTTTTTAGTATGTCAATTGAATTTTTAAATATTAATGGGGAGATGGTGCCTCACACTATTATCCCCATCACGGGAGACGGAGCTTGCCTGTTCCGGTCCCTCTCATATCTTATATATTATAATCAGTTATTGGCTAGGGAGGTGCGTGAGCTAATCGTCAGGCACGTGGTGGACACCTGGGAGGAGTTCTCCATCATGTCCCACAACAGCGAGGGGGATAACTACACCAGCTCCGCTGAGTACCTCGCTCACATGTCCCGACCCTCTACTTATGGTGGTTTATGCGAACTTGTGGCGGCTGGCCAATTGTTCGAGTTCGTCTTCGAAGTTTACCGCAATGGCGAGCTGTATGCGAGTGTCGGTGCTGAAGGTCATCCCGTGAGGAGGTTACGTTTTTCGCAGGACCTTTCTAGTGGCCATTTCGATGCGTACCTGCCACGTGAACCTGAAGAAGTGTTTATCTGACTACCTCTTTCCCAGCTCGACTCCTATTTACATTTCTCATAGTCTTTACCTCTTTCCCCGCTTTTCCAGCTCGACTCCTATTCAGACTTCTCACAGCCATCACCTCTTCCTATCCTCAAGAAGGCTCCTGGCAAACGTCGTGCCAGATATTCCGATGTTAAAAGGGGGAAGCAACTTAAGGATGCGGCGAGGAAATATGCTCAGAATAATCCTGCGGTGAACCGTGCTGCGGTGGCCAAGTACCAGCAAGATCATCCTGCGGTGAACCGTGCTGCGGTGGCCAAGTACCAGCAAGATCATCCTGCGGTGAACCGTGCTGCGGTGGCCAAGTACCAGCAAGATCATCCTGAAGTGCACCGTGATGCGGTGGCCAAGTACCAGCAAGATCATCCTGAAGTGCACCGTGATGCGGTGGCCAGGTACCAGCAAGATCACCCTGAAGTGCACAGAGCGGCAGAATTTCGATATGAGCAAAGCAATCCTGGAAGACGAGTAGAAAGGCGAGCACTTCCATGGAAAGTCAAGGCTCACTCAGGCATGGCATATGATCCTGACGTGGCTTATGAGGCAGACAGCACTGTAGATCTGGGTACTATGAGCCACAAATGCATATATTGCAATGCTTTGAAGTAGAAGGAAGAGCCCCACGGCATGTGCTGCAGCGCTGGCAAGGTGCAGCTTCCGCCCTTCGAACCTCTGCCCGAGCCTCTTCACAGCCTGGTAATGGATATCCACCCTGAGCACGTCCACTTCATGGAACGTATTCGGAAGTATAATGGCTGCTTCAACATGACATCATTTGGGGCTAAGCAGGTTCTACGAGATGGCTTCATACCGACTTTTAAATTTCAGGGGCAGGTGTATCATTTGATAGGAAGTCTGCTGCCAGCACCTCAACAGGAAGCCCAATTTCTGCAAATGTATTTTGTGGGCGACGACGAAAGGGAAGTACGCTTGAGGTGCAGCAAATTTTCTGACGTCAAACAGGGATTGGTCAAACAACTGCAGAGGATGCTACACGACATCAATAGCTATATAAAGGATCTGAAGACTGCCATGGACAAGGTAGCTCCAACCTGCGAGAAGTTCGAAGTCGTTATCCATGCAGATAAAAAGCCAGCTGACGCTCATGGAGGTCGCTTCAATGCACCAACAGCAAATGAGGTAGCTCTGGTGATTGTTGGTCAGCAATTCAAGCATCGAGACATTGTGCTGCAGAGCCATAACAACACATTGCAGCGCATTAGTGAAATTCATCGATCATACGACGCCTTGCAGTATCCGCTTCTGTTTTGCCGTAGCGAGGATGGGTACTCTATTGCCTTGCCTCAGCGCGATCCTAAGACCAAGTTGCTCCTCAATAAGACAGTCTCCGCAGCGAGGTTTTACTCTTATCGTATTATGGTCAGGCAAGGGGAGGTCAACCATATTTTGTACTTCCGCTCCCTTTTCAGTCAATTTCTGGTTGACATGTATGCCAAAATAGAGACTGAGAGGTTGAATTACATCAGGAACAATCAGGCGCAGCTGAGGGCAGACAGCTATATTCACCTAAAGGACGCTGTGAGTGGACAGGATGCTGACGCTGCTCAGCTGGGTCAAATGGTGGTGCTTCCTTCATCATTCACTGGGGGACCTCGCTATATGCATGAGCGGACTCAAGACGCCATGACATATGTTCGCAATTACGGCCATCCTGATCTGTTCATCACTTTCACCTGTAATCCCAGGTGGAAGGATATCACAAATGTACTGCTGCCTGGGCAAAAGTCTCACGATCGTCATGACATCATAGCCAGGGTATTCCATCTCAAGGTGAAGAAGATGATATCTCTTTTGAACAAGGGCAGTCTGTTTGGTAGAGTACGGTGTTTTATGTACTCTGTCGAGTGGCAAAAGCGGGGTCTGCCTCACATTCACATATTGCTGTGGCTAGAGCAGCGCATCTTCTCTGACATGATCGACAAAGTCATCTGTGCTGAAATACCTGATCCTGAGAAAGATCCTCTCCTCCACAACATTGTCAAGGCCAACATGATTCATGGGCCTTGCGGCAGCTTGAATTACAATTCGCCTTGCATGAAAGGAGGTAGTTGCAGCAAGAAGTATCCTCGGCCACTTCTCAAGAACACTCAGACAGGAGACGATACATATCCGCAGTATCGTAGGAGGTCTCCAGCTGACGGTGGCTTCACTGTAGAAATCAATAGGATAAAACTGGACAACCGCTGGGTGGTGCCCTACAACCCTGTCTTGTCACGCACTTTCGATGCTCACATCAATGTAGAATTATGTAACTCTGTTAAGTCCATTAAATACATTTGCAAGTACGTGAACAAGGGCAGTGACCAGGCGTCTTTTGCTCTGGAGAATGAGAAGAATGAAGTAAAGATGTATGAGAGTGGGCGGTACATTAGTAGCTCGGAGGCGGTTTGGAGGATATTAGCGTTCCCTATTCATGAGAGGTATCCCACTATTTTTCATCTGGCTGTTCACCTCGAGAATGGTCAGCGTGTGTACTTCAACTCCGACAACTTGGCCGAGAAGCTTAGCAACCCTCCTCAGACAACACTCTTGGCTTTTTTCGAGTTATGCAAAAATGACGAATTTGCAAAAACCCTCCTGTACTCTGAGGTCCCTTCTTACTTTGTATGGGAAAATTACAAGTTTGGGAGAAGGAAGCAAGGGAACGATGTCGATGGCTGGTCAGGAGTGAAGAGAGGCAATGCGCTGGGAAGGGTGTACACCATTCACCCAAGTAACACCGAATGTTATTATCTCCGTCTGTTGCTACATGAGGTTCGAGGCCCAACGTCTTTTTCAGAGTTGAAGATTGTGAATGGTGTCCTTCATCCTACATTCCAGTCTACATGCAAGGCATTAGGTTTGCTGGAGGATGACAATCACTGGGATAGTACTTTGGGGGAAGCTGCCCTGTGTGATTCTCCGTTTAAGCTCCGAGAGCTCTTCACAGTGATGTTGGTGTTTTGTCAACTCTCTGATCCTCTTAGTCTTTGGGAGAAGTACAAAGACAGTTTTTCAGAAGATATCACGCGGCAGGTGGAAAGAGAGTTGCAAGATAGTGCGCAGCAGATGAAGGAGCAGGTGTACAATAGATGCCTGGTGCTGATTGAGGACGCAGTGTTAGCTTTGGGAGGACAGGGTTTGCCTCAGTACGGCTTGCCTCAACCAACAAGGTCTGGAAAAGTTTTGGGAAATAAGGACTATCTGAGGGAGACCAGCTACGATACAAACGCCTTGGCACAAGTGGTATCGAATAACGAGGGTTTACTAACGGATGAGCAGCTCGCTGTCTATCGGCAGATCCTTAGCAGCGTTGAGTCAGGTGCTGGGCAGGTTTTTTTCTTGGATGCTCCTGGTGGTACTGGGAAGACTTTCCTCATCAACTTGCTCCTGGCGAAGGTAAGGAGTGATCGTGGCATCGCTTTGGCTGTCGCATCCTCTGGCATCGCTGCTACGCTATTGGAGGGAGGCAAGACAGCCCACGCTGCCTTCAAGCTGCCCCTCAATCTCATTCATGCAGAAACACCTCTGTGCAACATCTCAAAACAAAGCAATATGGCCAAAGTGCTGAGAGATTGTAAGCTCATTGTTTGGGATGAGAGCACCATGGCGCACAAGCGGGGTTTTGAGGCACTGAGCATAACCCTCAAAGACATCAGAGGCAACGATGGAGTGATGGGGGGAGTCACTGTGTTGCTTGCTGGAGACTTTCGGCAGACTTTGCCAGTAGTGCCAAGGGGAACTCGAGCCGACGAGATTAAGGCGTGCATCAAGGCGTCATATTTATGGCCCTTTATCTGCAAACTTTCTCTCAGGAAGAACATGAGGGTCCACTTGAGAGGTGATGTCTCCGCTGGGGAATTTTCCGAACTTCTACTAAAAATAGGGGATGGAGAATATCCTGAGTCCGAGGGAAAGGTGACTATCCCTATAGGCCTGGGCGCAGTAGTGATGACCCTAACAGACCTTTCAACCAGAATATACCCAGATATAGCCGATATCAAGGAAAAGTCTATGGACTGGCTGTGCGAGCGTGCCATTCTGACCCCCAAGAATGATAACGCTGCCATCATTAATGACATTCTACTTAATTCGTTCGAAGAGGCAGAAATGGAATATAGGTCTGTGGATTCAGTAATGCAAATGGATGACGCCGTCCATTACCCCGTGGAGTTTCTCAATTCCCTCAACCCTCCTGGATTCCCACCCCACAAGCTTCTCCTCAAAGTGGGGACTCCAGTGATGTTGCTGCGGAATCTCAACCCGCCCAAACTTTGCAACGGCACCAGGCTACGAGTGAAGGCCCTTTATAGAAACGTTATTGAGGCCACAGTGTTCACTGGTTGTGCTCGAGGGGAGTCAGTATTTGTACCACGCATACCACTCATACCATCAGAGTACCCCTTCGAGTTCAAGAGGCTGCAGTTCCCCTTCAAGGTCTGCTTTGCTATGACCATCAACAAATCCCAGGGGCAGTCGCTGAAGATGGCAGGGATTGACTTAAGGGAGGAGTGTTTCTCACATGGACAGTTTTATGTGGCCTGCTCCAGAGTGAGCTCACCAAGCAGCCTGGTGATTCTACCACTTCAGGGAAGAACTACTAATGTGGTCTACAAAGAAGTCCTTCAGTGTTATGACATGTGTTAAGGACCACCTCGGTTAAGGACGACACCGAGTAGGGAATAGGGAAAGCCATCCCTGGGATAATCCATAACAATCCAGCGTTATTGAAGTGGGATTATTGCAAATAAAGTAGAGGCGTGTGATATCGTGCGAAAAGGAGACGAGCATCGACGCACAACGGGCGCGTGCAACAGGCGGGAAAAAGAATTCGCAACAGCGTGAAAGGAGACGAGCATCGACGCACAACGGGTGCGTGCAACAGGCGGGAAAAAAGATTTCGCAACAAAGTGTAAAATAAAGACAAAGTGTAAATTGAAGACAAAGTGTAAAATAAAGACAAAGTGTAAAATAAAAACAAAGTGTAAAATAAAGACAAAGTGTAAAATAAAGACAAAGTGTAAATTGAAGACAAAGTGTAAAATAAAGACAAAGTGTAAAATAAAAACAAAGTGTAAAATAAAGACAAAGTTTAAAATAAAGACAACATGTAAAATAAAGACAAAGTGTGATACTACAAAGTAAGGACAAAGGCAGTAATAGTAGCGCGTGGGGGAAGTCATCTGGTATTTACGAATCGTCAGGACAATCGATCGCCGACGTAAGTATCGATGGAGTACTCGTACCCGATCTACCACTATGCGTAGTGGAAGACGAGACCCAAACGATTACAGAAGAAATTACAGAAAAACGAAGAAAGAAGCGAGAAGCAAGAAGAACGAAATTCAGAAGAAATTACAGAAAAACGAAGAAAAAAGCAGCAAAAGCAAAATTCAGAAGAAATTGCAGAAGAAATCATAGAAGAAAGAAGCGAGAAGCAAGAAGGAACAACGCCAGATAAAACTAGCAGTGAAGGCGAAGCTAAGGAAGACACGACGATGGGGAAAAGCGAAAAGCCCTTCGACGACAACAAGAAATTGTCGACCTTTAAGCAATAAGAACGAAATTCAGAAGAAATTACAGAAAAACGAAGAAAGGAGCAGCAAGAGCAAAATTCAGAAGAAATTGCAGAAAAACGAAGAAAGAAGCGAGAAGCTTGAAGAACGAAATTCAGAAGAAATTACAGAAAAACGAAGAAAGAAGCAGCAAGAGCAAAATTCAAAAGAAATTACAGAAAAATGAAGAAAGAAGCAGCAAAAGCAAAATTCAGAAGAAATTTCAGAAGAAATCATAGAAGAAAGAAGCGAGAAGCAAGAAGGAACAACGCCAGATGAAACTAGCAGTGAAGGCGAAGCTAAGGAGGACACGACGATGGGGAAAAGCGAAAAGCCCTTCGACGACAACAAGAAATTGTTGACCTTTAAGCAATAAGAACGAAATTCAGAAGAAATTATGGAAAAACGAAGAAAGGAGCAGCAAGAGCCAAATTCAAAAGAAATTACAGAAAAATGAAGAAAGAAGCAGCAAAAGCAAAATTCAGAAGAAATTTCAGAAGAAATCATAGAAGAAAGAAGCGAGAAGCAAGAAGGAACAACGCCAGATGAAACCAGCAGTGAAGGCGAAGCTAAGGAAGACACGACGATGGGGAAAAGCAAAAAGCCCTTCGACGACAACAAGAAATTGTCGACCTTTAACGACAAACCAAGCGGGAGGAACACCATAGCGAAAGGAACCCCAACCCCACAGCTGAGAAGACAATTAGCGCGAGTGCGCGTCAGGTAGCGAAACGATACGATCGGTGACATTAAGCAAAGAAGCCAGGTACGACGCCACGCGGGCGGTCTACTACGCGTTCAAGTGCAACGATGTGCCGAGTCTCATAGGCTACGACGAGCCATCGAACGTGCGCAGCACACGGAAGGACGACACCGAGTAGGGAACAGGGGAAGCCATCCCTGGGATAATCCATAAAACATGGTACAGAAGTTAAAGTGAGGTTTTTTAGCCGGTAGGAGTCCGGCACTACCCCGGGTGTCCTCTTACAAGGGACCCGGGGTGTCCATGAAGGATTTTTCCTCACTAAAGAAGAAAAAAAAAAAAAAAAACAAAAAAAGTAATAAGATTTAATGTAATGTAATGTATTATACTATAATGACAAATGTAATGTAAGGTATTCATTACATTACATTATATCATATTACTTTTTAAGCCAAGAACGCGTTGTAGAGTCGTTATAGGCAAAAGTAAGCGTTAAGTATGGATGTGCGGCATTGTTTTGACCTATTTAGAAATTACATTTGAAGATACCCGTGGCGAAGCACGGGTAATATGCTAGTATATATATATATTGCGAGCGACACAACCGAGAAAGGGTCGGGGAGAGAGGAGGAGGAGGATCATGCCGTATCCATCGATGGCTGGCTTCAGGACTCGATATCTTACATACGCCGATATTGTACACCTGTCTCTGTTGCGAGATACGGTCCCGATCGACGTTCACTTACCAACGATACGCTGTTATCCAGCGTCGGCTACCAGCTACTCGCAGCAGTCCATCCAGATCATGGGATCCATCCGCCGGACGAAGCTACCTTTTAACGTAATAAGCTACTCTCTGTAATATCGGTGGCTAATGTATGCGTTGTCCAGCTAAGGCGCTAGTCGCGGTCATCGTGCGACACCGGTTCCCCCAATTAACCGAGTTCGGCTCGCTAGGAGGGGGTCATAGTTCAGGGGCACGCGTGCCGGCAGGACCTCAGGGCTTTTTCCCGGTGACCGTTGAGCGAATCAGACCGGCGTGTACTATATCTCTGTCCCGTTCGGCTCTACAAACATCCAACAAGCGAATCTTTGCCACTCGACACTATACGGGAAGGAAAAGAGAACGAAGGAAATACCATTTTGAAGTACCCTCGAGATTTCCTGGACTAAGGAACACCACTGCATCATCGTTCCGGTGAGCTCTTCTCCCTTCCACGGTCTTTCGTTACTATTATATTATTTTATCGTTTATTTGAGTATTCAAAATCTAATCGAGCTTGGTCACCCCTGCGGCTCTAGCACACCGTGTGCATAGTAGTGATTTGTATTGGGTAGCACGGCGTTTAGGAGAAATAAACTCGAGATCGTGTAACGTGTAGAGACCGGGGAAAAGTCACTTTATTAATTGTTTTATAGTTAAATCGTGCGCGCGTTAGGCCGTTATCCCGGAGTGCTTTGAACTTGTGAATTGGGATGTGTGGGATTTGAACGGAATAGAACGCGTCACGGATTTTAACGAATTATAGACTTTGGATTTATGTGAGTTAATTTGAGTTTCCTTTTGTTTCGATTTAGAAGGTCGTGCGCGCGTTATCACGTCGTCCCGTGGTGTGTTTTGTGTAGAAGGGACTAGAACGTTATATACCGCGTCGCGGATCATTCCAATCAATCGGCGGTTCTTTGTTTTATTTATTGATTTATTGATTTATTCCTTTATCTATTATTTATTATTTTATTCATTATTTGTTATTGATTGGTTATTTATTATATTGTATTCAACCAACGAGGTGTTGATCGGGATTATTATCCCCATATTAATTATTTTACTATTATTATTATTCTTGGTTATTATTGAATTATTGACCCTCATTTATTCGTTATTGGATATTTCATGATCCGTAGAAAATCTCGGTGGTTCGATTCTTACACGGCATATATCATTCGAAGTTGTAATAGCAAGCCGTGGGTCGCTTCGCGTACGTGACCTTTCGACGTCCCGTTGTTATGGTTCTTAGATGTATTTGGGATTAGCTCGGAATAGGCCGTATCGCGAACTGAGCGTTGAGACAACCGAATGTTTGGCTTTGTCGGTGAATATTGGTCGAAATTCGAAGCGAGCGGGATAGACTATATAACATCCGCAGAGTATGAGAGTGAGAGAGAGAGAGAGAGAGAGAGAACGGGATAACTGCTGCCGTTGAATTAAAGGTTAAAATTAGGATACTGGACTAGATTTGGAAGATTCTTAAAAACGGAGAGACTAATTTTACGGGACATTTTAGTTAAATTCTAAATTGATGTTTATTGGAGAAATAAAGAAGTTTGTAAGTTCCGTACCTGCTGTTGTTGTTTGAATTATTTACTGTTATTATTTTATTTATTTATTTAATATTTATTCAGCTAAATATTGTTTATTGTTTGTGTTTGGTATTTATTAACAATGTCTTATTATTGGACTTTGTTTAGTGATTCTAATGAATTATTTTAATTAATTGATTTTATTCATACTTTATCTTTAACTAATTAGGGACTTGACAGTCCGAACCACCCACTCTGCCTTGAACAGCTGTAGCTGGCCTGGGTTGAGTCTGGCCTACCATCTCGTTATTTTTCCTTCCAGCGCGTAAGCGCCTGGCGCTCATCTCGTAAGAGAAAAAAAAAGGAAGGAAAAATAGCTTGGGCCAGCTATAGGTAACGAGGTGCGTTGAGGCACAAATTTACCGTTACAGTATATACAAATCGCGCGGTACTACCACGGTACACTTCACGAGACCCTCGACGACACTTAGATCGTTTTCAAGTCCTACGAGTTCTTGACACTCGTCACCTACGTACAATTTCGGATGTCCAACATGTTCCGTGCAACCGCCAAAGAATGCATCGCATGGTTCAAGAGGCGCCTGCTTGACCTTAGCGTGATTTTTCACGTATAACGACATTTCCTCATTATTCTCGAATAATCTGTCAGAGTGTACCCTTTCGATCTGATTCGCCCGGAAATAAGAACGGTACGCTCGTATCGCAGATCCATTATATCGCCGAATTTAGTACGAGCATCTCTATTCACGCAATAACATCGCGGACAACCATACTAAAAGCAGCCGTGAAATGGAAGAACGTGATGGACTCCCGCATCCTCGTAGCATCCATCGACAGCCAGTAGGCCGGTCGGAGGGCGATACTCTCTCGTGCGTCCAGCATGAGCGATAACGCAGTTGCGCTCACGCTCAAGCCATTCGAGCCATACGACGGCCTTTCGCGACTGCTTATCGCCCCAGCGATACCCCCATTGGTAACACCGCAATGCGATCTTTCTGTAGAAAATTCTTTCGAAATACTCTCATACATGCTGATGTTATCGTGCATGCTTCTTTAAAAGGGCGCAAGCTCCCGTAACGTATAAGTTACTCTCGAAAAGCAAAACATGCTCGTCTCAAAACCGTAACATCTGTACGACAATATTCCACAAATTGCGTCGCAAAATGAAATTTATAATCGACGCGACTCGATTCTTCCTCATACCATTTTAAAAATCGCTCGCGATCCGCTGAGAACATGGTATCGGGGGAGTAAAGATTCATAGCCGATAGAGAACCTGAGTAATTCCGATATTCCGGTGTGTTGAATAAATGGAAAAATGTACTTTTTGCCACCTCATCAGCGAAACCAAAGGCCTTAGGTAAAGCGCTAAGAGCCATGGGTAAATAGTTTAGAATATCGAGAAAAACAACATCGCCAATCTTCATCGAAACAATCTTCGTACCATTCATAATCAGAGAGGGCAACTGTGTTTTTCGCACTTCGATTAAATACCGTAGAATAAATTACGCGTCGAAATCTCTCGCATTATGAGCAATACAGATGGTCTTTTTAAATTTCTGCGATAATGTCAATTTCACGAGCTCCCCAACAGAATCAACGATAAACACGAATTCACGTTTATCACAGTCAGCACAATCGGTCTCTATATCTGTGATATCCAGACATGTTATACATCCACATTGTGTAACACATAAATTCGGCTCGTGAATTCGTGTCGATTTATCATCGTGCAATTGCTCGTGTTATTGCGTCTTAAAATCATAAAATAAAAATCTCGTGGAAGGCTTGTTTTTTTTCTTCTTCTTTTGCGCCTCTGGTTTCTTAAGAGGTGCTATAAAACACGCATGCGTAGTCGGTCGGGTTTGCTTGCATGTTATACAAAACGATATACCACATACATGCATATTTTTATCTGTGGTTTTAATCATACGCGAGCAGCCTCTACAGATTTTCAATGCTTTACATACGCTGTACCGTCTATATTTACGAGATGTAAATATAGACGCAGAGTCCTCATCCTTGTGATGAGCGAGGCAAAAGGTACCAAAGAACGAACGATTACAGTCTGTGTAATACTCAGGCCGAGAGTCTCTATTGCCGTTGCAATAAGTGGATTTACATTGAGCACATTGATAGCTACAGCGATGCTCGAGTACTCGAATATACTTGGAATTACATTGTGCGCAGAACCCCCGACTACCTAGCGCACCAGCGAGATTTAATATTGGCTGGTAGTGATGAGAACGCTCTTAATAGAGAATAAAGAATGTAAAGGGTGGTTAAATTTTAAGGGCCGATGTTGAATGTGAACCACACCTAAACGTCAAGTTTTTTTCTGCATTTCATTTGACATTTCTCAATTTCAGACTAACTCAATTTGAACCATGGAAAGATACACAATCGAGCAACGCGTTAAAGTTATTGAGGCTTATTATGAAAATGGGCGTTCAAATCAAAATGCATATCGTGCACTTCGTGATTTTTTCGGTCAATTTAATCGTCCAAATGTGCGTACAATCGGGAAAATCGTGCAGAAATTTGAGCAAACCGGGTCTGTAGGAGATATTAAAACACCAGTGCATGCTCGTACAGCTCGTACTGCAGAAATATTGCTGCTGTTCGCGATAGTGTGGCTGAAGAGCCGTCCACCTCAACTCGTCGTCGTGCCCAACAATTGCACCTCTCACGCTCGTCGTTGATGAACATTATGCATAAAGACTTGCATTTACACGCTTATAAGGTGCAATTGACTCAAGAACTAAAGCCTCTTGACCATTCCAAACGTCGTCAATGGTCAGAATGGTGGCAAGAAATGGCAACAGTGGATGATCAATTTTCGAAGAAAATCATCTTCAGTGATGAGGCACATTTTCACCTCAGTGGATTCGTCAATAAGCAGAATTGCCGCATTTGGGCGAATCATAATCCAAGAGTGATTGTCGAAAAACCAATGCACCCACAAACAGTGACTGTTTGGTGCGGTTTATGGGCTGGCGGCATCATCGGGCCGTATTTTTTCCAAAATGAGGCCGGTCAGGCAGTTACTGTGAATGGTGTTCGCTATCGTGAGATGATAACGAACTTCTTATAGCCCGAATTGGAAGATATGGATGTGGGCGATATGTGGTTTCAACAGGACGGTGCCACTTGCCACACAGCTAACAAAACAATGGCTCTTTTGCGCGACAAATTCAATGGCCGTGTTATCTCACGTGGTGGCGATGTCAATTGGCCGCCAAGATCATGTGATTTGACACCGTTGGACTTCTTTCTTTGGGGTTATTTGAAAGAAAAGGTGTACGTCGATAAGCCAGCAACAATTCAAGAGCTAAAGGATGAGATAATTTGGCACATTAACGGCATAGAACCTCAATTATGCCTAAGCGTCATCGAAAATTTGGACCATCGGATGGAGGTGTGCCGCCGAGGTCGCGGCGGCCATTTGGCCGATATTTTGTTCCATACATAATTGAACCATACCATATTATCATAATAAAAGAATTGACAATAATTTCCTAAATAATTTGTGTTTTATTCAAAATCAACATCGGCCCTTAAAATTTAACCACCCTTTATGATTAATTTTACGGAATGCGTTTTTCAAAGGTGAGAAATTCATAAACAACAATCGCTATATCCTCGTGAACCAGGGACTCCTGAAAGAGCTGAATTTCGCACACACCGCACTCTCTAGACGGTGTCGTTACCCCTGCATTACGCGTGAGCTCTATCGCTGCTGTATACTGCGCACCTCGAAGCCCGTCCCGAATTTGACACCATCGTCTGTGTAGCTCGCCCGTACGTATTTGACCGCGTTCGGCATGTGCTCGGGCTATGACAAGGGATCGTTGTAGACACAAATTATCGCGATTACTTATACGTAAAATTGACTTTTTTGCTATAGACTCGAATGTAAGCCTAGTGCCTACACCGGCTCCTTCGACGCCTCGTACTACACATGTCGTCATTCTACATGTACCAGCATCTATTCGAAATTCGCGCGCGCTCTGAGCTATACTATTAATTGGTCGCCAAATATCGTCAGGAACGATGTCACGAGCTGGTCGAAATGATAACCATACAGGTCCTTGCGCGAAAGATGGTACGCTCAGAATCATACCCACATAATCATATCCTTCGCACGATTCTGTAAGACATATGAGAACGTTTCGTACACCGACCTCGAACCATGTCAGATGATCGGTAGCGTCCGGTGGCTGACGAAAATAAAAATCTGTCTCTCGACCCTGCATTCTAAAGCGTGGAAAATATCGTTTCTGCTCATTGTCGATACCGAAACGTTCACCAGGAGGCAAAATATCATCTCCCCATGCAGCAGTCCTTCCATCGCCAGTCTGTCCACCTGCAATCATAATTAAACCATTTATTAGAATTTTTATTTCATTTAATTTAATTTTTTGTTTGTCGCTAGCTATTTACTATGTATATAATTCGTGTAACGTAGGAACTACGAACTTATATTTGCTCCTAGTCCTCGAATCCGTCGACTGCACCCGGAACCGCCGACGAATTTCGTAAGCCAACTCGATTGTCGGCGGTCTCGGCACAGTGAATCGTGCAAAGCGAAAAGCGTTTGGGTCCGACTCGTA